>JAGPOW010001614.1:1538848-1564315 GCA_030014935.1 Caiman crocodilus
TATATATATATCATCAGATGCTGTGAAAGGATATGCCAAAAACAGAGTAAAAGGAGGAGAGAGAAATTGGATTATAAATATAATCTACTTTGATTAGTCTATAAAATGCAAATCTACCCTGCCTTATACATTATACTGGTACAGCTAAAGCAGGACAAGATCTATTCTGTGTATGCAGTTATGCAGTAGAGCTCTCCTTGCACAGATAGAGGAATAAGTTGCACTGGTATAAGTCATTTGCATGCTAATGAAACCACGTATACCCCAGGCTGTGCCATTCTAGATCAGTTTTAAAAAAATCCCTACTCAAAATCTTTGCAACAGTACAGAGTCTGTGCTGACCAGGAGACTAATAAAGCAGGTGAATGGTGGAAGAGGAAATAGTGGCTGAGAGAGCGCACTTTGAGTAGAGCTTGGCTTTTGTGACTTACAGATTCCTTGCCTCTGCTCTACATGGTATGCAAGGGAGAATTTTCTTGGTTGTGTTGTGTTAAACTGAGTGTGTTTGCCCTTAACTCAGTTGCACTGAAATTCTGGTTTAGAATTTGCCCTTAACAATAATTTTAACTGCTGCTTTGTTTTCAACTTGGATTTTACTGCAATTATTGCCATGAATGGTTTCTGCCTATAAATGTACAGGGATTGGTTCCACTGAAGAAAGTGGAACTGGTGATATGAGATAAGCTTGCAGGATTGGTCACTTCAGGAGTTACTAGAGGTGCATTGATGCATTGGTCCGATATTGGATGGGCACCAATATAAAGAAAATTGGCTGCATCAGAAATCGGCCTGATGTGACCAATAAATGACCCGTGCAAGCATGCAGCTGCAGCACAACATGCAGATGAAGAGGAGCACAGCCTGGCAGCTTGGAGAGCTGCATGTGGCTGGTAAGTCTGTTGTGGTGGACAAGGAAGGGGGAGAGAAGGGGCATGGGGGGACAGATCATAGCCCCCGTGGTGAGGTAGGAGTGGGGCTGGGGCTGCCCAGCTGGGGCGGGGCAGAGCATGGGCTGGAGCTGCATCTCATCGTGGGGGGCAGCTCCCACACACCCTGGGAGGGCATGGAGGGGGAGCGGACATGTGCCTCTGGATCTGCACAGGGCTGGCTGGGGCTGGGGCTGCAACGGGCTCTTCCTGGTGGAGGGGCTGGGCTGGGCTGATCTGCGCTCAGGGTGGCCAGAGGCAGTGCTGGAAAGAGGGCTTGAGGGGAGAGGACTACAATGCATTTTGGGGTGGCTGCAGCTCCCCTGCATAGCCCCCTCTCAGCACCGCTGCCTGCCCTGAGCACATCCTGGCTCAGCCCCCGCTGGGAAGACCTCGGCACAGTAGCCCACCCTACACGGATCCAGGGGCACATGCCACCCCTGTGCCCTCCTGATGTACACACAGCAGTGGGAACCACCCCACCCTCCCTGCACCCCCCAAACAAGCCACAGCTCTGTCCCCTGCCCCAGCCCCGCTCCCTCCTCACCGCCAGGGCATTGATCTGCCCCACCATGCTTCTTCCCTTCCTCCTCCTCTTCCACCACAGCAGACTTACCAGCTGCGCAGCTCTCCATGCTGTATAGGACATCGGATCGGTATCAGCCAATATGCCTCTTTAAAAATCAGCTATCGGAATCAGGCCCAAAAATCTCTATCGGTGCACCCTTCGGAGTTGCAATAATTTCTGGTGGGGTTGGGGAAGAATCAGTTTACTTCGGAGAGCTGTGTGTAGTTGTGCAGGGTTCCACAGTAACTTTCAGTGAAGGTTGTGTGGATTCCTTGGCCGTTCTGCGCTCCATGCTGAAAGCTGACCAAACTCTTGCTGGAAGGAGCTTTATCAGAGATGGTGAAACTAACAGTGCTGTTAGGTTTTTTTGATGGGAAAACTTCTTTCCCAGCCAGCTAATGATGGCTAAAGAGGTTGGATTAACCCTTTGTTTGCCATTTGCGGAAAGCGCTGTCAAAGTCAGAGAGCAGTTGGATCATCCTGGTGCTTAAATGAGGCAGTATGTCTGGTGAGCTAGTACCAGTTTCTTTTCCTCCATGTGTATTTTGGTTTGTCCTCCGAGCCCAAACCAGACCCATCTGTCTCAGCCTGCTGTCTTGCTTCAGCTCGAATGTGCATGCGTGTGCTGGCAGCAGTTTTCCTGTGCAACCTAAGACCATGCCAGGTACAGCCAAGAAAGTTCGTTTGTTCAGCGCTGAATAGTAAAATCTTTAACATTGTTGACACTAAGGTTGTAATTACGCCTCCAAAGATAACATTGCATTAATATAAATGGAGTTTCCTGTTTCCCTCAAAGATACTGTTTCAGCCTGGTGTGGAGATGGGCAGTTTGCAGTGAGCAAGCTGCTCTGGCAATCTTAAGCGTAGAATCATTCATAAATAAACATAGATTTTATAAAATTATGGAAAGAAACCTTTGAAATGTAGTGCTGTGAATATGAATTACAAAGATATGTTGTTGATCTGCCTTTTTTTTCTTGAAACACCTCTCCTCTCCTTGGACACTGCATCCCTTAGCCATTTGGCTGCTACTCTCTCCTTTTTTTTCCTTTTCTTCTTAATTTATTTCTTTTCTCCTCCTTCCCCGCTTTTTTTCTGCATCTCCCTCAAGATCACTGAGGTTACTATACTGGCTATGCAAGGCTAAATGTGACCTCTTCAAACTTTGCAGAAAAGGAACTTGGCCTGGAAAGACTGCCATGAAATAGCCCCGTGCTACAGAGGTTACACATCTCTTCCACAGCTTTTCCAGCTACATATTAAATGTTCAAAATTATGGCTTAATTTTGCTCCCAGGGAGATCCATAGAAAAACTGACTTTATTGGAAGCAGGAACATGTCCTGAATTTATTTAGCCTCTAGGAATGGACAGTATAGTTCTGGATTTGGGGGGTTGGTTGGTTGGATTTGTTTAAGCAGATGTGACCCAGGCATGAGTTCTTTAGCAAACCAAACAGCAGGGGGATCAGGGGATAATAAGTAGGCTGTCAGATCTGAGAGAAGAATATAGTCTTAGATTTCTTTTCCTTCCTGAAAGAAACATGCAGCGTGGAGCAGTGGGGGTCACTGGGAATTTCCCCCTCATCCCCCTCCCAGTACTACCTGGTGACTAGGGGATTTTTTTTTTTTTCAAACAACCAGGAGCTGGGGCCAGGCAAGCCAGCCGGGGGGGTGGTGTCTTCCCATAGTCCCGTCTCCCTCCTCCAGCCCCGCTTCTCCTGCCCCTTACTTACCAGCTGAGTCCCCCTCCTGCAGTGGGCAGGGACTGCCCAAATCATCAAAGCTCCTGGAATCTTTTCCAAATAGATTTGGACCTTTTAATTGGTTCTCTGATTCAATTCGGATTTGGAGATTCAGCCACTGAATCAGAACAAATCTCCTCCAAATCGAATTGGCACCCAAAGCTTTTCACAGCCCTACACAGCATGCTTCTTCTACAACAAAGGAAAGGGGAATTCTGGCCACTATATTACTACCAAAGTCTGATAGCAAAATGACATTGTAATTTTCAAAGCAGTACAAAATGCAGAGTAAACTGCATTGTGCTAAATGTATCTGCCTTGGAAAAGTGGAGTGCTCAGCACAACTTGTCTTTCTGGAGAGGCTACAGACCAAATCTGCTAAACCTTACAGCACCATATTTGAGTGGTAAGATTCCCACAGCCCCCTTCCCTGTTTGTAGGGGATGGAAATAGAGGAGCATCTGCATTGGTGTAAGGTGTCTAACTACATTTGGAGTGAAGGGCAGGGGGATCAGGGGATAATAAGGGGCTGATACCATTCAAAAGGAGGATGTGGACAAAGACTGTTCTTTTTACTGTATAGAAGGCTACTCTTTTTGGTAGGGCTCTTCTGGAGAGAGCTCTGTTTTGGACTTCAAAGCTGCATCCCCCATTCTCCCCACTGCCAGACCCAGGATTTTGCACTCCATTATAGTGTGTGGTGTTCAGTAGATGCTTATAATGAACCCAAACAAGGGAGAAGTAGTCTGAATTTTCATTGACTTAAAAAGTAGGCATGGAAGAGCATCAGCATGGAAGATGGGGCCTACAGTGCTTCTTATAACTGGTAACAGGGGGGATGGTGCAGTTTGGAGCAGCACAGAGCGCTTTTGCAACAGGATGCATCCATGGCTGAGTGTGGGGTCGGGGTGCATGTGGCTCCTGGCCACTTGCACGTCCCACAGCCCTGGTTTCCATGGAGTTTGTGAGTTGCCTAATAGTTCATAATTAAATAAGGGAAAAGTCTGTTGCAATAGCCCTTCCTCTTCTACTGCATCTAATGCGCCTCTACTTCCATCTCCTATGAAAGGGGAAGGAAGCAGTGGGAATCTCATCTCTCAGATATGGTGCTGTAAGCTTTAGCAAATTTGGTCTGTAGCCTCCTCAGAAGGAAAAGTTCAGCTGAGCACTCCACCTTTCCAAGGTAGATATATTTAGCACAATGCAGTTTACTTCGTGTATTGTGTGCTACTTAGAAAATTATGATGTCCTTTTGCTGTAGGACTTCGGTAGTAATATAGTGGCCAAAATTTCCCCTTTCCTTTTGTTGTAGACGTCTGCTGAATGCCAGAGAGCTGCCACTTCCTCACACCAAACATGGCTATATATTAAGGAGACTGTGTATACCAGATTGTAAAATATCTGGGGTTGCTTTCAGGGAAAGAAAAGAAATCTAAGACTGTATTCTTCTTTCAGATCTGATTGCAGGTTTAGAGGGCTCCCAGCCAGCAGTAAAAAGCAGTTTTACGGAAACAGCTTTCTTAATGATCTTCTCACAGTGATAATGGCCAGAGATTGGGAACTTGCTTGCACTGACAGTTCATGTTCAGACATTTCCTTTTGTCTTTTGTGCCATTTGGAGGTTTTCCCAGGACATTTTTTCATCACTCTTCCTCCAGTTGTTTTTAAATCTGTTTATTGGTGCTGAAGAAGACTTGGGATAGTTAGTCACAGTGCCCTGGAATCAAACGAATTGGCACTCAAAGGCAAAAACAACTATTGCAAAACAAGTAGAAACACACAAGCTGGCATATTGTATATAATAAAATGCATAGCTTGTCAGCAACTAATGGCAGTTTGGATAAACCCAGTTCTGACACATTAGTCTCGTAAAGGTCTCTTTCATTGCCTTGATATCATCCTGATTGTGGACACGAAGGCCTAGGTCATTGTTCCTGCAGGACCTCAAGCTGAGGGGTTTAGGTCATCTACAGGCAAACCATCATTGGTCCCCATCCAGGGGGATGGAAAGGTCCCTGTCTTTTGACCTGAATGTTGGTATGGGAAACAAAAGATCCCACTGCCTCTTGAACATTGCCAAACTAGAGCAGTAGTGTTTCTCCCATTATTCATCCATTCATGCGAATGGCTGTACACAGGGCCGAACACCCCTTCATGTCCAGAATTAAGCTAACGTTGACTCATTTGAGTGAATTATCCTGAATGCCAGGAGTAAGTAACCCCTCTTCTTTTCTAGTAGTAAGCGTATTTTTCATGAGAGAATTCCAGCCTCCTTCCCCCCAGATCTTGGGATTCCCAGGATACTTGAACACTGGGAAGACAAGATTCTTTGGGTAAATCTGATATATTTTATCAGACCAACTTAATAGTTGGGAAAATTCTTCTTTGCAAGCTTTTGGGTGCAGGTTTCTCTCACCAACCACTAGGGTTGTGTGAAACAGGCCCTGTTCGATTCAGATTTGGCTCAAATCGGGGACAGTGATTTGATCTGTTGATTCAGATCACTGTCCCCGATTCGATTCTGCCAAATCCAAATATGACAATTCGATACTGATTTGTCAAATTGGCGATTTGGACACAGGCACAGCTTTAAAAGTTTTTTCTACATACCTTGAGGTGGTAGCGCAGCTCGTGATCACTGCAGTGCTGGGGTGGATGGAGCGTCCCAGAGCAGTGTGGGGGGCTCTCCAGTGTGCTTGGAAGAGGACTGGAAGTACCAGGTCTGCTGGGGAGCGTGCTTAGGCCTCCCAGCCTGGCAGTCAGCCACGGGGGGACCCCAGGTGCCTCCCCAGACCCAGGAGGCACCAGTTGCCAAGCCAGGGGGGATACAGGGAGGCCCTCCCTGCACGCTTCACAGTGGACCAGAAAGTGGACCAGAAGTGTTTCTGGTCCACTTCTGAGTCTGCTGCCAAGTGCAATGGGGAGCCCCCCATGCTTCTGTGGGACGCTGCATCTGCCTCAGCACCGCAGCGTTCAGAGCCCCTGCTACCTAGAGGTATAGAGAAAACATTTAAAGCGGTATCTATGTCTGAATCTGTCCAAATCGATTCAGAGAGATTAAAGGGTCCTCTGATTCGATTCGGATTAAGAGAATCAGCTACTGAATCGGGCCAAATCTCTGCTGAATCAAATCGGGGACCAAAGCTTTTCACAGCCCTACCAACCACAGTTTTGAGTATCTACACTTAATATTCTATATACCATTTTGGCTACCATGGTGTACAGTTTTGAGTGACCACAGTCTGTGGCCCCGTATCAGCCTGGCACCTGCCATTTTTCCCATAAGCCTTTTGTCTTGCCAGTCTCGGTTTTGCCAACCATGGAAACTTTTAGAAACCTAACCCCAGCAGTTGGCAAGGAAAACCTGTACAAATACTCTTACGCAGGCTGAGGAAGCATCTGCAGTTGGTCTGTGCTCTTCCTGGATGGAATGAATAGTAAAGAACCTATACCCATATACAGCCTATACCACTGAATACTGGGAAAGCACATGGAGTGTCACATGATCATTTTGTAATCCAAGAGAACAATTCTGAGTTCAGTAAACTATGTTTTCTTTTGTAGAAAAGGTGAATAACTTTCCACCGCTCCCAAAATTTATTCCTCTGAAACCTTGCTTCTACCAGAACTTCGCTGATGAAATCCCCATAGACCATCGGACTCTGGTGAAGAGAATCTACCATTTATGGATCTGTAAGTTAAATGATGAAAACACACTTGAGAAATGATATATATTGGACTCGGCAACTCCTATAAAAATATAGATTTCAGTAATTCATCACATACCATAGACTTTCAGTCCTGTTCATTTATCAGAAACACAGCACTTCTTCTAGAATGCCGTAGCATGGTGTGTGGTTGGATTCTAAAACTAACCACAGAACTTCATTAAAAAAAATCTTAGTTCTCAAAAAGGCTGTCTATAGAATTAAAATCATGAAAGTTGTGGATACAACAAATATAGTGCCTGCTATTCACCAACCCCTGGAATAGAGGAAGTAGGGGGTGCTCATTAAAACTATCATGAGGCAGGTTTAAAACAAAGAGGAGGAAATACTTTTTACACTGAGTATTTAACGTGCAGAATTCACTGCCATGAGGCTATAGACGCAAATGGTATCAGTGACAGATTAAGATTTAACGGTGCCCTGGGCAAACAGAAAATTGGAGGCCCCCCACCAGACAAAGGCAGGTTTCCTGTGCACCCACCAGGGAGCTGGGGCTGGGCCCACCCGACCTCCTCAGTGTATCTGGAGTGAGCCAGGAGGCATGAGCAACACTGAGGTGAAGGCAGCCCTGGTCCTGGCTCCTCTGCCCAGCGGGTGTCACACAGCTGGGGCTGCAACTCCCCAGTGCCATGGGACCGGACAGGGCTGGCTGTGGGGGGAGGCATGGGCTACCCTGGCTACCTGCTTGCCCCTCTCCTGGCCCCAGCAGGCGGGGGCTATTCCGTCCCATCCTGTCCCAGTAGCACTGGTGCCAATGGCCCAGCAAACAGCACAGAGGAGGAATGGGGCCACCCTTGGGGCCTCTTGGCAGCAGACAGCCCTGGAAAGCTGCCACCACCTGCACAGAGCTACGTGCTTGGCCCTGGAGGGGAGGAAGCGCACGTTACCGGCCCTGGATGCCCATCTGGGATGTGCTGCCGCAAGGGGGCCCCTGCCCCTGGGTGTGCACCCATGCGTTCATCTGCCCCTGGATGGTATATAACTAGTTCAGTCATTAGTCATGCTTTGTTCATATATTCTACCCCTAAAGTGTCTACTACTTGCCATTGTCAGAGGCAAGGGACTGGATTAGATGGACCTTTGGTCTGATTCAGGATGGCATTTCTTAAGCCCTACTAGGAAGGGAATTGCATTATGGTCCTTGCATCTTAAGCATGTATCCTGTGATCGGTCACACTTGGGGGATACTCTTGATTCCAACAGGACTCTGTGGATGTCAGGTTCTTATCACATAAGCCTATCTACAGGCTCAAGACTTAAAACAGCACATAGATTTTTGTTGGTTTGTTCTTGTTCTTTCATTCAAACTATCAGTAGTCTTTCTACCTGTGAGTTCTTGTCTCTTCTCCTTTTTTTTCCCTTTTTTCTTTCAGATCTCAAATAGCATGAATTAAAATCCTCGCTATAGTATTGATAACCCCCATCCAACCCAAGAGGAGTCTTCTGCTTTTCAGCAGATTCCCTACATTTTCAGTTCTCCTTAGCATACAGAACTCCCCTCAGTCTGATTAGATGAGCAGTGCTTTTGTTGTAGTCACAACTGGCCAGATGTGATTAGAAGCCCTTATTTGTACTGTTGGGCTTCACAGAGCTTTTATTCTCCATGGAATCATTTTGTCCCCAGCTGGAAAGCAGGAGTGGGAACAGTTGCACAGAGAGGGGAAGGGGAAATTGGATGAACTGGTAGAAACCAAGAGGGTAGAGCAGAAGAAATACTCTGAAAAAGGGGGAAATCCCTTCTCTCTCCCAGACCGGTCTTCCCAAAATGCTTGCCATCCCACCTGCCCTCCTTTCACTATGGGATATATAATACACATTTGATGGTGTGGCTTTTATTCCAAATGTATGGGGTGAGTGTGTGAAAGTACCGTGTGCTTATAAATAATAGTCTAATCTATCACTCCGTTGTTCTTTTGTTATTTAGAGAGACTGAAATGAGCTCTGTAATTTTCATCCCTGAAGAAACTGCTAGCCTTCTCCAAACTAACTAGTTAAATGTTATATGCTCTAAAGCAGCCTTTGTATGTGACTCCCTCCTTCCTTCCCCAACAAAGCCCCTCATTCAAGTTGGTGGAAAGATGGAAATATTCCAGCCATTTAAACAACTGGGCTCATGTACGTCTGAGCAGACCTGAGCTTTCCACTATGAATTTCAGATTTCCATCTGCTGCACATTTGTTTGGGTTTATCTGGCTTTTTTAGGGGGGTGGAGGAAGAAAAGTAAAAGAATCATTTGCACAAAGGAGAGAGCAGAAAAGATGAAGCTAATATTTAAAATGGGAACCTGTATAAAAAGATGGCTGAAGGCTCATTATTTTAACTGGGTCTGAACATTTAATAACAAAAGATGGTTGGAGATTTGGGGAAACCTATACCAGAGCACCCACTATTGGAGAACAAACTCCTGTAGAAGCTGTGTGATGAACCTCTTTTGTTCTGCTTTGCAACTTTATAGGCACTGTTAGTTCAATACATTTCTATTGGCTTGTTTTAATATCCCACGTAAGTTCTCAAGCTAAATATTCCAAAATCTCAAGTTAACAGTTTTAACCCATTCTACCTGATTAATTTACATGATTCTTTTTTTCCCTTTCTAAATTTTAAGGCCTCTCTGAGCCAGAGCATTTAAAGCAAAGTTGTTCTTGACCTTTTAGCTGTTAACAAATGCTTTGGGAGCAAAATCTGTGCAATTAAAAGAGAAAGAGTTTGTTAAAATAAAGCAGACCCAACCATTAAATGTGTTTTATTCCAACTGCTTATACATCTAAAAAAAGGCCCAACTGTTTATCTTCCTAATGTGGTGTGTCAGCGTGTAACTTCTTAATTGCTCAATATCCCCAAGTGGCCGGAGGGACAGGCAGGTAGGTAGGTGGATGAAGGCAGGTTACTGCGTATGTTTGGCTAAACTTGTGAGGCCATTTTTTTGTTGAGATGTAACTTTAACTCTCTTTTTCAGTGCTGCCACTCTATTTGTAAAGTCTCAGGGAATGAGCTCAGCATACAGAAGCTGCAGAGTGTAGACCCTCCTAGTGTGCATGCATTATCCTCAGCAGTAATCTTTGGTCATATGTAGAGGGGTAGCAACTTTGCTTAAAGCGATGCTAGCACTTCAGTACTATTTGTTCTATTCCTGCCCAAGGGGCAAGAATGGGCCCACAAGTGGCTTTTAATTCACCTCAGTGGGTGCTGACAGCATGCAGCTCCCCCACTGTAACTCATGGCACTTCACAGAAAGAAGCATGAGTTAAAGTGACTTCCCTCCCTCCCCCTCAAACCCATAGACATTTGCTGTTTGGTGCGGGGGATTGAGCTCCATTTTGGAAACAATCCAGCAGAGAAAAGCTAGCCGTCTTAGCTTCCACCCCGCTCCCCCCAGCTCTGGTGCTGTCTGCTGCATGGGAAGTAGGAGGGAGATCCAGGCTGGGGTTTGCCCAACCTCAGCTGGAAGGAAAGGGCGCTGAAGAGAGGTGTAAGGTGGTAAGGTGCTGCATCAGCCCAGCCCAGATTGCACACAGGGATTGACAGGAGTTAATGAAGGCACTCTGCTTTGGAGTGCCTTCATCTTCATAGTTTCATAGTTCATAGTAACTAGGGTCAGAAGGGGCCTAGAGCAGGCCATTTAGTCTGACCCCCTGCCAATGGCAGGAAACAAGTGCTGGAAACAATCTTAACCCTCATTAGATGGGGGTTAATTTCAGTGAGTGATTGGGCACTTTTAAAGTGCTCTGCAGCCATACACTTCTGACAGGGCACAGCTGTAGAGCACTTTCAGGGGCTGATCACATGACAAATGTCACTTCTGTCAGTGCTCGGTACGTCCTTATTCTGGGCTCGTTAGGGGTTTGTATTAGAGACGCCTCACTGCTTCCCTTGGGGACTGCTTCCCTTGGGTTTTGAGAAGCAGATAATAACCAGGTCTGCTTCTCATCAGACAATAGCCACCCTTACTTTTGTACTGGGAATAGACCCAGCAGAGACGCCCTGCTATATCTGTTAGCCAAGGTGTAGTTGCTTTTGTAGAGGGTCTTCTCTTCACAAGGGCATTTCCAGGCTTTCAAAGGCCATTGTACATCACTGGTATCAAAGGGGTTTTTGTATAACTAAGAATTAGGCTTTTCATTTGTACCAGTAGTCAGCCAAACCTGATCTTCAGTTGCTCTCTGCTCCCTTTGCTTATCAGTTATATTACTCTTTCCAGTGATGTGTCCCCACATGAGTTTCTTGATCTTTCTACAAGTGTCGGGCCCACTGGGAAGCTGACATGACATAACCCGCGTGTCCTTTGTCTATAACCTGGAAGAATAAACTGCTCTTTGTGGTCAGTAATCCTCAATGGCTCAATATCTAGTTGGGAGGAGGTATCAAACAGAGTTTGTCAGGGGTCTGTCCTGGGTCTGATATGGTTCAACACCATCATTAATGATTTGGATGATGGGATTGAGTACAAGCTCAGCAAATAGACCAATGACACAAAGTTGGATAGAGTTACAGGCACACTAAAAGGGCAGGGCATGGATCCAAACTGTCATGAGATGAGATTCAACAAGGATAAGTGGAAAATCCTGCACTTGGAATGGAATAATTGCATGCACACGTGTAGACTGGGGAATGATTGGGTAGGCTGCAGTACTGCAGAGAAGGGCCTGGGAGTAGATCATAAACTGAACATGAGCCAACAGTGTGCTTTTATTGCAAAGAAAAAAGCCAACAGCATTCTTGGCTGTATTAACAGAAGCATCACTTACAGATCACAGTAAGTGATTCGTCCACGCTATTCAGCACTAGCAAAGCCTCACCCAGAGTACTATGCTTAGTTTTGGGCCTTGCACTTCAGAAGGATGTGGATAGGTTAGAAAGAGTTCAACAAAAATGATTAGGGGCCTGGGAAGCAAGGCTTAAGAATAAAGTTTGAGAGGGCTAGGTTTCATTTAATCTGGAAAATAGAAGACTGAGGGTGGAGGGGAGAGACTTGATAAGCCTTCAGATACCTCAAGGGCAATTACAGAGATGATGGAGACAGGCTTTCCTCTGTGGCCCTAGGGGACAGGACTAGGAGCAATGGCTTCAAGCTGCAGCAGGGGAAATTTAGGCTGGAGTTCAGGAGGGACTTTTTGACCCTGAGGGTGGTCAAGCATTGGAACAAGCTGCCCTGAGAAGCTGTGGAATCTCTATCCGTGGAAATTTTCAAGAGCTGATTAAACAGACAATTGGCTAGGATGGTTTAGCCCGGGACAATCTTTCAGTCTTTCTCTGAAGCCAACAAACAACACTGCCTACACTCTCTTCTCTCTCTTCACAGTTTACTGCATCACACTATTGGTGAATCTTATTGCCTGCCTGGCATGGTGGCTTGCTGGTGGTTATCCTGTCAATTTTGGCTTGGCCATCCTTTGGCTTGTTCTCTTCAGCCCTTGCAGTTACGTATGCTGGTTTCGACCCGTATACAAAGCCTTTCGGTAAGTGGTTCTCCTGTTTCTGGGTGGCTCTTTCAGGATATATTTTATCAGGAATTCATTGACCACAAGGGAATCTGTCTCCTGGGGGGAAAGAGTAAGGGCTGTGAGAAGAGAAATGGAGTGTTAAGGTACAAAAACTTTTGGTTAAAAGTGTCTGAATAGTTTGCGGCAACTTGGGATGAAGGCCTTCCCACCTCTGAGTGTACAGTTTGAATCCAGCCATGCTGAGAGTGGTGGAACATTGCTAGCTTTAAATGCCTGTTTGACCTACCTGTTTTGTTCTACAGTAGCAGCTAACAGGAACCCCATTGTAGTAAGTGCTGTATAGATATTGAGTAAGAGATGGTCTGTGCCTCGCATCATTTACAGCAGTGGTTTTCAATCTGTGGTCTACAGACCCATAGGGGTCCATAGATTATGTCCAAGGGATCTGCGAAAGATGCCTATGATCAATCAAAAATATGTAAATACCCACACTTAAATCAAAGGGGTTCTCGCCTCCATTCAAAAGTGTTTAGGGATCTGCAAACGAAAAAAAGGTTGAATACCACTGGTTTACAGCATGAAAACACAAGATAGACAAAGGGCAGGGCTTGGTTAAGGAAGGATACAGACCGCAGACGTTCAGGCAGAGTAAAGATTGAAATGAATATTGAGACTTCTCCATTCCCACAAAAACCACCACGTAACACACAAGCTGCATTCTCGTTTACAGACAGATCAGGGTCAAAAAGATCACGGAGACTGAACGACCTCTTGTGGAGAGTTGCTTCAAATTGGGGCTGATGTATCAGGGGCATGGCTTGAGACAAGCATTTGAATTGCTGATGACAGATTTGTCTTTTGTCATGTCACCAGCAGCGTCAACTAATTTCGCTCTTCTGAGAGCTTAATATTCACATCAAAATAACCATTTATTTTCACTTTGAAAAAATAATTTTCCTACGATGGGGCTTAGTTACATATCTACATCCCTCTAACATTAAGGGAGCCATTCTCTTAAAAGCTTGTTGGAAATCTATGGCTCCCAGTTCTTTCCTAGAAGACATTTGGTGACAAGTTGCTAAAAATTCCCGTTTCCAGCTCTAATGCAGCATATAGCTGCTCTTATTTTTAACTAAAAGCAGCTCAGTAGACTCAAGCCCTTCCCCAGCTGCACAAATATTTAAACTCCTCCTACATTATTAATTTGGTTTAAAAATTAATCATGCCTTGCATTTCTGTAGCACCTAATGGGATTTGCAAAGCATTTTGAAAGTGTTAATGTACAGCGCCTCACAACCTCTCTTCCAGGGGCTCTTGATTTCCTCTATGCAGAATGGGGGGAACCAACTTGCCCAATCTTGCACGGTGAGTTGCTTTCAAAATTGACACCCAGAACCCAGGCACCCAGCACTTCTCTTCTGTAGATTACCTGCACTCTGCTACCCTCCCAACACCAAAGTACTTCCAGTTTTTTGGGGTTTTTGGTTTGTTTGGGTTTTTTTTGGAATGATCATCTCGTCCCTCGTTAGAGACTTCCCTTATTTTCGGGCACCCAACGTGCCCTCCTTCCCCCCCCCCCCCCCAAACCAGCAGTTGGATATTGGACATCATATGTGAAGAAATATGGCAATAGCAGCTTTTACTGCTTAAGCTTTGGCTGGGTGAGAGTAAAGTCTGCACCCAGTTCACGAGGTGTAGAGCAATGAACAGACTTCACTCCATAGCTGTGGCTCTTCACCTGCAACAGGGGTGGACAAAATGTGGCCCGCAGGCTGGATGCAGCCTGCCAAGCCAGTCTATCCAGCCCGCGGGACCCCTAAAAATTTAGAAAATGAATATTTATCTGCCCCTGGCTGCCTGTCCCTCGATGGCTTGCCAAAACTCAGTCAGTGACCCTCTGCCCAAAATAATTGCCCGCCTCAGATCTACAACAAGGAGAGATCTTTTTTTTTTTCCTTCATTGTGCCTTTCAGAAACAAAATGCATGTCTTATTCCAGGGCATGTTGCGTGCAAGAAGATATGGTAATTCTTAAAAAGTAGAAGCAGCTGATTGGAATCAACATGGACACTTAGGGCCCAAGATCAAGAAAGGGCATAGACAAGTGCTTAATTTTAAGCATATTTCAAGTATTGTCCTGAATCTATACTCGGGTGCTTGCTTTGAACACCAACATAATGTGACTGTTAACAATGGAAATAACTAAAATGTTAGCCAGTAAGTAATTTAAATTGTAGGAGGCGAGAGGAGAATTTTTAACAGGAAGTGAAGGAATTGGACTCATCTGAGGTTATTTGGTTTGTTTTAGGGTTTCCTAATGCGGGAGCCTCTGGGGATTCCAAGTCAGTAGCAGAACTCTGTTCAAAGAGCATTTTCCATTCCAGAGTCTGGGAAGAATTACTCCTCCGTACTGTCTTCCTCTGGGCTTCTTGGAGACAGTTCCTAGTTATTATTTTTTAATACTGCTTGTATGTGTGTGTGCAACTGAATGCTGGAAGGCCCTTGTGGGTACCCTATATACAAACTTCTGAATGTAATCAAGACCCTAGGGAGAGACCAAAGAACCACAAAGCAATTAGTTTGACATTTAGTTGTGGGGCAGACTTAAAATAAGGGGCATTAGAGGAAATCCATTATTGGAAAGGAGAAGCATAGTCAGATTGGGTGCCTATACACATGCAGCGAGGCTGCTCCAGTGTGCTGTAATTACAGCAATTAATCGAGTCTGCTGGAGCATGGCAATTGCTGAGCTCCAGCAGATTCCTGTGTCACACGTATCCACATCCCTGTGCTGAAAAATGGTGGCAGGTCGATTTAGCTAAAGTTCTCTTAACAAGCTTTGGTTGAAGCACCCCTGCTGCCATTTTTCTGCATGGGGACACTGATGCATGTGATGCTCCAGGCACTTTAATTAGAGCAGTTCTCAGAGCTGCTCTCATTAAAGCACCCTCCCCCACTCCCCCCACCAACTCCTGGAGCACGTCTATAAATGGCCACTGATCTCAGCCACTCTGACTTCAGGGAAGGTAAGTCAAGCCTACTTGTCATACATATCCCAGAAAGCTAAAAGCCATGGTTGTTAAAATCATGTACTTGGTAGGTGTTTCCAGAAAGCATTCATCACATGTCCACTTCCAGAGCTGAATTAAATCGGAGCCTTGGCAGGGCAGCAGAGGTGTTGCAAACTTGTAGTGGAAGGCTGGATCCGAATTCCACCTCTTACATCCTCTAGCTGCTTTCCTCCTGCCTCCCCTCAAGTGAAGACTTCTTCATCCTTCCACATTCCCAGTTTGCTCAAGGTCCAGTCTCAGACATCATCCTTTTGCTAATCTAGGTACTGGAATGAATAATTATTTCTATTGCAATAGATGTACCATGATCTAAATGTCTGAAAGAATCGTAGGTCACCAAATGTACTTCACACCTGTGGGGTAACTGGATATCGGGGCAAGATCCTTCACTGACCTCTGCCTTCTGCTGGGAGGAGCAGTCATCCAGGTCTGACCACTCACAAAGTTCCTTGCCAAAATACAGGACCTCCACTTAACCCAGGAGGTGCACAGCCCCACCAGGGAGAATGCCCTGCCAGACTTGGTCCTGGCCACAGGTGACGACCTGATGAGAGGACTTCAGGTCCTTGACCACCTGGGCGATAGCGATCATCGCTTGCTGGAATTCACCATCCAGCACAGGGTGTCAAGGGCCTGCAACAAGGCAGCAGTCCTGACTTCAAGAAGGCCAACTTCAATGAGTTGAGGAGATTAGTGGGAGAGGCACTGGGGTCCTGGAGAGTAGGGGAACTGAGTGCCCAAGATGAGTGGTCTTTCCTTAAGGAGACAATACTCAGAGCCCAAGGGGTGACCATCCCAATGAGAAGCAAAGGGGGCAAGAGTGCCCAAAAGCCCCTCTGCTCACCAAGGGCATTTGGGGGAATGCCTGATTGCCAAAAAGGAGGCATACTCCCAGTGCAGGGGAGGGGCTATCGCCAAAAAGGAGTATACGTCCACCGCTCAGGCATGTAGGGGGGCTGTTAGGAAAGCTAAAGCAGATATGGAACTAGGGCTAGCATCAAGGATAACAAAAAGTCCTTTTTTAAATGCATAGGAAGTATGAAGAAGGCACCAAGTAATGTGGGGCCCCTGCAGGATATGCTTGGCAATTTGGTGGCTGCACCAGAGGAGAAAGCAGACCTCTTTAACAATATCTTTGCCTCCATTTTCTTGTGCAAGGACCGGGACTCCCCTACCAAGATTCAGGACAGACTCAGGAGAAACTCCTCCAAGCCTAGGGTTAGCAAGGACCAAGTTAGGGAACTTCTGGAGGGGCTAGATGTGTTCAAATCGGCAGGTCCACATGCTCTTCACCCCAGGGTGTTGAGGGAATAGGCAGGGGTTATCACAGGGCCCCGGCACAGCTTTACAAGCACTCGTGGTGCTCTGGCCAGGTGCCAGATGACTGGAAGAGGGCCAGTGTGTTCCCCATCTTTATAAAAGGAAAGAGGGAGGACCCAGGCAACTATAGGCCTGTTAGTCTTACTTTGATCCTGGGGAAGCTCTTTGAGAAGATTATCAAGGAGTGCATCTGTGATGGGCTAGCAGCAGGGATAATGCTGAGGGGCAGCTTTCATTTGGGGCAGGTCCTGTCACACCAACCTGATTGCCTTCTATGATCAGGTCACAAAATCATTGGATGCAGGTGTTGCGGTGGATTTAGTCTTTCTGGACTTCAGCAAGGCCTTTGAAACTGTCTCCCACCCCATCCTCATTAAAAAGCTAGGCGACCGGCATTAATGCCTACACAGTCAGATGGGTCACAAATTGGCTGAGGGGTCGTACGCAGAGTGGTGATGGACGGGTCGTATTCGACCTCGAGGGAAGTGGGCGGTGAGTCCCCCAGGGCTTGGTCCTTAGGCCCACACTGTTCATTTTCTTTATTAGTGACTTGGACAACGGGGTGAAGAGCAGCCTGTTTAAATTTGCAGATGACACCAAGATTTGGGGTGAGGTGGGCACACTAGAAGGGAAGGGCAGATTACAGTGGGACCTGGACAGGTTACAGGTGTCGGCAAATGAAAATAGGATGGGATTCAATACTGACAAGTGCAGGGTGCTGCACTTGGCAGTAGGAACCAGCAGCATACCTACAGGCTGGGGAACTCCCTTCTCGAAAGCACCGTGGCAGAAGGAGATCTTGGAGTCATTATTGACTCCAAGGTGAACATGGGCTGACAATGCGAGGACACGGTAAGTAAGGCTAACCGTACCTTATCATGCATCCACAGATGCATCACAAGCAGGGCCAAGGAAGTGATCCTCCCCCTCTGCAACACTGATCAGACTGCAGTTGGAGTACTGCATCCAGTTCTGGGCACTACACTTCAGGAGGGATGTGGACAGCATGGAGAGGGTCCAGAGGAGGGCCACTCGTGTGATCCAGGGACGGCGGGGCAGACCCTATGCGAAGAGGCTACAGGACCTTTACCTGTTCAGCCTTCACAAGAGAAGCTGAGGGGGGATCTAGTGGCCATCTATAGACTTGCTAGCAGGGATTGGGAGAGACCTTGTTCCCCCAAGTGCCTCCTGGAGTAACAAGGAATAATGGCCATAAATTGTTAGAGAGTAGGTTCAGACTAGACATTAGAAGGCACTACTTCACAGTCGGGGCAGCTGTGATCTGGAACCAACTTCCAAGGGAAGTGGTGCTGGCTCCTTTCCTGGGGGTCTTTAAGAGAAGGCTTGATGTTTACCTAGCTGGGGTCATTTGAGCCCAGTTTTCTCTCCTGCCCAGGGCAGAGGGTCAGACTAGAAGATCTACAAGGTCCCTTCATCTATGAATCTACCTTGTATAATCATTTATCCTCTATTTACACCCACATGGCACAGGTGTAAATGACTGCATAAAGTGCACTGCAAGTGAGAATCCATCCTGAGAGCTTCCAGGTTACTCAATCCGCCAGAATATCTGTGACATTTAGCAAGTCAAGCACCATTTTTCTGACTCCCAGTCTTCTGCTTCAGCTGCCAGAGGCCTGATTTGCAAGAAGTACTTAGGCACCCAAGATGTTTGAGCATACAATTCCCCATGGCCCCTAACTTCCATTTGCTTTCAGTGGGAGTTGGGAATCTGACACTGGCACTACTATAAATTCCCCATTGCGCCTGTCTGCCTCTGTCTTGGTTCTTTCTATTGAGTTCCCTTCATAAGTCTTTCCCTAGGTCATAAACCCTCCCAGCTTCTGTATTTAAATTAATGTGATGTCATTCATTTGCACTGTTAAAAGTAATAGCCCCCCCAGGATATGAGAGGGCTCAGAGCTTAGCTAGGCTTGCAGTGAAAGTGTCCCCTGCCAAAGGATAGATAATTAGGGGAGGCGTTGTTAGAAGAAAGTACGTATTTGATGGTAGAGGCTCTGCTAATGTGATATTTTGTTTGGGTCAGATCTCTGATAGATCAGCTCAGAGGCCTTGGAACACATCTAGTTCTGAGAGCTGCTGGCCTCCCTTGGAGGTATATTTATACTGCACGTTGCACACGCACCCTCCCCAGGCAATCTTCCACCCAGCTCAGGGGGCCCAAATGTTCTTCTTACGTGGATGCCAGAGCTATTTTTCTTCCTAATCCATTCTAGGGCCAGATAATCTTAGTTCATCTTCTTAACCACAGGTACGTAAGCTGACGACAAATAGCCCCTGAGGCATTCCCAGCTGGGCTTCTCGTTCTGTGTGTATATACAATAGATGCAATCGCCATCTTTCTGGTGGCCTGTGCTTATGCCCGTGTGTTGTCATGGTCTTGCGCTTACACCCAGGATTGGGCAGCACTGAACTCAGACATTCAGTTAATGGTGCAAGTGCTTTTCTTCCATGTGAGGCTGCAGGTTATTAGTGGTAAACCACACCTCTTGGCATGCCATCATAAGTATAATTACTGTCAGATCAACTGCAAGACCCAGGTTTACTAGGAGGGATTAAGTTCTCATGATACACAGATTCATGTGCTGTCATCACTGGAGAAGTGGTCCTCAAAGTGCAGAATCATACAGGGATCTGATAACCACAGTAGTCCGTGCTTGCGTGGCAGGGGTCACAAACAGCATAGCCTGGGACAGTACAAGGTGATAAAGCTCATGTGTTTCTCATAACTTTCTCCTTCACTTCACAGGTCTGACAGCTCCTTTAATTTTATGGCCTTTTTCTTCATCTTTGGCGCCCAGTTTATTCTCACCTTCATACAAGCGATTGGTATCTCTAGATGGGGAGCGTGGTAAGTGGAATGCTCCCAGGGTCTCTTGTTGAGCACTTGGTCTGTCTGTCTTGTACTGGGTATTTGTTGCAGAGATTCTGTCCTGAATATTTAGCCTGTCTTGCATTTTCATGTGTTAAGTGCCATTTAATGTTTAGGGGGATGGAGATTGTGAGAGATGGGGTGAGGGGTAGGAAAGGAGATTGGAAAATTAAAGGGTCCTATTCTGACCCAGGATGTAATCTAAGATCCTTTGACCTTCCCCAGGTAAAGACTGAAGATGATATGCAGTCACGATCTTCACCTTTTGGTACTTTCAGGGGTGCATGCCCTCCACAAATGCCTATTTTTCCTTCCATATGGCTGTGCCATAGCAAACAAATACTTAATACTGAATTTGCAATGCAATTCCACACCTAACCACTGAGAAGCATAAGTGCTGAGAGCAAGTCACATTATCCTTTCTTAACATCCTCCCCAGGTACACGCAGCATGTGCCACTTCACTTCCACGGGGCAAGAATCAGGAGGGTCATCCTTAAATAAGGGGAGGGTTCTTGAATGAGCCTTTTCCTGTTTAAGGCCCAGTGAGTTGGTCATTTAACCCTCCATCTCTAGAGTCCTGATGAAGGTATTGAATGAAAATACCATTGTAAAATAATAGAAGAAAGTCTAGTATAATGCTGAAACCCAGCACTTGATACTGCCACTGTTTCTTAACGCTAATCTCCACAATGCTTCTTGAAGCCCAGCATATAGTATCAGCATCATTTTAAAGATGCAAAGTTATAAGACTTGGAAGGTCCCAATTCTGAGCCCCAGCTTCATTCCACTAGACTGTTACCTTTGCACAAGTAAAAATAAATTTGGTTCCCTTATGGATCGATGTTTACACCTTAAGGCCCTGCTATGTCACCGGGTCAGCCTTAGTGGCCTTGAAATAGCAGAGCAGGGGATATGATGGCTCAGGGTTGAAGTCTGCTAACAGCAAAGTGCTGGGGAAGCATTGCTCTGTGCTGCATCTGGTTCTGGCTGCTGTTCTCATTGTTCTCTCACACATTTTTAGGGTGGGATTGAATAGTCTCCTTGGTAACAATTGTGTGTCTGAAAACAGACACTGCAGTAATGCCCTCTCCTTTTCACTTCTTTCCAGCGGATGGTTAGCAGCAGCTACTTTTTTCAGTACCAACGTTGCAGCTGCTGTGTTCATGCTGTTTCCTGCCATCATGTTTACAATGTGTGCGGTTGCAATGTTCTTCTGTCTCCTAAAGGTAGGTGCTTTTGGTTCTTTTCTGCCTTGAAGCATCTGTTTGTGCTTTGGATCTAGAAAGGGCCTCTTGGTCCACAGAGTCCAGTCCCTGCATTTTCAGGCTATAGTTGACCAAAGGAATCCTAAAATTGCCACTTCAATTCCTTGCTCAGCAAAATTAATCATCAGTTGAACGGCCTCGTAAGAACTAACCCTCTCCCTTTAAAGTTGCACAAGTATAGTCAGTTGAGATGCTGCCTGTGTTCATTAGAGAATGAATCCAGGTAAAGGGCAAAGACTGGAAGTTCCCTCTGTCCCATACAATTACGTATAGCTAGATGCAGCTAGGACTTATATATATTTATTTTTATGGGCAGTCACAAATTCCAGACATGACAGCTCTTGAGACTCATACACTTGAAGCGTTGGAGTGGTGGGAAGGAAGGCAGTCCATGGAAGTATTTTTGTCCTCAAAAAGTTTACCCCATAAAGAAACAGATGGAGAGAGACTGTCATAAGTAATACCACCGCAGAGCCTGCTGTAGAATTATTCTGAGCTTTGTGAGAGTAAAGAACTAGAGGGAAGAGGTTGGCTTTAGAGTCTAGAGCTGTCTTGTCAAACACAATACTTTGGCCTACTCCTGGCGTATGGAAGCATGCAGCTGTCTTGGAGGTCGTGGCTAATGCTGCTCCCCTCGCACACTAACGGGCATTATGACAGAGTGATTTCTCAGTCATGTTCCTTCCCACACCTGTGCACAGCAACCTAGATAGCTCTCCTGTGATGCGCCCTAGTCTTGTTGAGCTCAGTGTTGCCCAAGCAGCAGTTTCAATATTACTGAATTCTAGGTAGCCTGACCTAGTTCGAATGCCTTGTTATTTAAATGATTCCTGTGTAATGCCTCAGCCTGAGTTAGTCTGGAGGCTGCACTGAGTAAGAATACCACATGTAGATCTTAACTTACTGCTTCCCTGCCCTTTGTTGCAATATTCTTTCTAGTGTCTTTGTGTGGTTTTGTTCCTGCTGTTTAAACTGTGGATTCTTACTGTCAGATATGTGGGTCAGTGCTAGAGGTGACCAGTTGATTTTAGGTATTAACAAAGTGACTGAGACAACTGGCAGACGGGAAGCTGGATGCCTTCTGCTAATTCTCCTTTTTCCTTGTTGATTATCCCTTAGGTGCATAAAATCTACCGAGGAGGTGGTGGAAGCTTTCAGAAAGCCCAGGATGAGTGGAACAGTGGCGCTTGGAAGGACCCCCCGAGCAGGGAAGCTCAGTACAATAATTTTTCTGGAAACAGCCTGCCAGAGTATCCCACAGTGCCCAACTATCCCACAGGAAATCAATGGCCTTAAACAGCAAGTGGCTGTCATGCTGTCTGGATCATCTCTTCTCTTGGTCTCTTCATTATTATCATTATCATCATCGTCATCCTTATTATTATTATTTGAAAAGGTCATTTGCATTTCCCTCCCCATCTTCAGGTGTTTTGTTTTTTGGGGTGTTTTTTTTAATCCCCTCCTCATGACTGCAAATGATCTGTGCTGTCAGCCTGTGCTGCATCTAGAGCTTTGTATGTCACTGTTGGAACATTTCATTTTGTGCACAGTTGCCAGTATTCACCTTGTTGCAGACCAAGGAGCCAGTCACTGCACTTGCTTGGGGAATCTCAGTGGTCATTTGTGGAAAAGGTTGGCTATCCCCATCATGGCAAATGCTCTATTCAAGTTACTCTTTCCCTCAGTCTCCTTCTATCTTATCACATGCACAATGCATCACTGCTTTCTTCCATCAAAATGGGTATTAACTGGCATTTATACTTTTAGATGCATCCCTGGAACTTCTTGTTCCCAAAGGAAAATGTATCATTTATTTGGTAAGATCGTAGGTGGAGCTCCCTTGCTGTTCACAAGGCCTTTTGAAGTTTTACAACTTCTCTTCCTTAGGGTTTTTTAAGTGGGAGAATGCTTTAGAGAACACCACCCACCATGTGTGAGCGCTAATTGTATGTAGGATCCAGGAGAACCTCTAGTCACCTGGTAGGGTATCATTATTTTGGAACTCTAGTTTTTCTCTGTTTCTTTCTGATCTGTCAGGTCGGTATGCTGTGGAAGTGCAGGTTCATCTTGTTTGTCTAACAACTTGCTCACTGAAATCCTGGTCCAAAGCCCATTGGCATCAGATGAAAAACTCCCACTGACTTCAGTAGGCTTTGGATTCAGTTGTGTGGGTGATATTCACCCCTTTATGGATATCCAGCATGAAATGTAGAGACCACTTGCACCATGTCTAGGTTTGTGCTGACCCCACATAGCAATCTAGTGATTACATCTCAGAACTGACAAACTACTACAATGTCAATAGTCTTTTGGGCTACAGATCTGTAGCCAGGTGCTGGATAACTTTATTAATCTGCATATTTAAGACTGCCTATTTGATTTGGGGGTAACTATAAAAAGTGAAGGTTTTCATCCTTGTAGCTACCATTTTATAAATGAGATCCAAATCCAAGCTTATGAATGTGAATTGTTCTGCGATGTGTTGCCTATCAGAGAAGAGAAACTTAATATATAAGTCTTGTTAACTAGCCGTTAGTTAACCATGTGGGATTGGTACCCACGTGTGCTGTCCATGGTACAAGTGTGTTGTGTGGTACCTCTTTCCTTCAGCCTACAGGCAGGGAGGGGAATTGTTGTCCTTCCCCAAGAAGCAACTTGAGGGGAGGGATATAGGTTTTGTATTTTGTTTTGGGGGTTTTTTTTGTCGTCATCCCCCTGAGAACTAGTATGAGTCTGACTTCTATACATTTCCCATGTCACAAGTATTAGAATCTATAGGTAAGGCCACCAGATTCCTTTTAATTTCATAATACATCAGTCCTTTCAACAGCCACAGAAATCTTAATCAAGAATCTATGAAATACTAAGCCCTCGACTTTAGAGAGAGTGGAGGGGTATTCAGTACCTTGCAGGGTCAAACCAGCAAACTTTAGGGCTGGATTCTGTTTTCAATTGTGGTGTAAATCCAGAGTGACTCTGTAGCTGTAAGTGGAGCCACTCCAACTTTACTTGGAGTAACTGAGAATAGAATCAACTCCTGGAAAGAGAAGTTGTCTCAACTGGATGGCATTCATTTGCAAATGATCTTTTGAAAAATGGTCTTAACTCCTACATGTGCCTTATCCAATAAAATATTAGCTCTTTGGTGAAAGAAGAATTCCATCCTATCCTTCCCCTCCCCCATTTGGTTTATTCTTAACTCTTTTCCTATATACATATTGTAAATATTAAGTAGGTGAAATTCATCTCTTTGGGATTCGTGTGACATCTTTAACAGATGAGCCAAAGGAAAGCGACTTAAATAGAGGCCAAAGCCTCCTCAACATTGAGTTTACAAGCAACATGTCCTGTTGCTGCAAAGCTAGTTCTTTGCTGGACCTTTGAAATATCTAATATTGCAAAAATGGTGATTCCTTTTTCCTCTGAGTGTGTGGTTTGCTCATAAACACAAGGGCAAATGCTTGAAGCCTTGTTAACAGAATACAGTCCAATCATGTTTCTGAGCTTTTAGTTGCCTTGGTCTCGTGCAAAGTGTAATGTGGGTTTTCTTTGCTGCTTGCCATCTGGAGGGTGGTGAAAGAACCACCTCTTAACTCCCTGGAAATACGATCATGCTGCCTAGGGAGATGGGGTAAAATTCACAGTGCGTGCATCCTGTTCACAGAAACGGGAGCCAAACCTGTAATTTGCCATATTTGGAAGATTGAACACAGTGTGCCTGATCGACTAAAAGTCATGGAGGGCTTGAGCCTGCAGTGTTCTCAAGATCCTCCGCTTCCCTTGGCCAAGATTTTCATAAGTCACTGGCGATCCTTGACACCTCGAGCTGGAATTTTCTCAATGGAGCCTAAAGAGGAGTTGCAATAAGTTGGGCTTCTCTCTCTCAGCTCTCTTGAAAAATCCTAGCCTTGGGTTTTTTGAGTAGTCAGCTGAAGCCACCTGGAAGAGGCCTAGTTAACAGAGGACAGGTGCTCAGCACTTTCTGAAAACCAAGGTGGCTAAAGTGAGATACTCAATCCTTTTAGAAAATTTTAGCCGATGGTCACTGGGGGTCTTGAGGAAACCACTGCAGGTCATCCTTCATAACAGCACCGTGAACCATCTTTGCGCCAAGAACCGTAATTCCAGAAAGTTGACTCAACGCGCTGTCTGAACCGTTGTGGCTTATTTTTTGGAATCGTGTATATTTTTACATGTAATGTTTACACTAGATTTCTAAGATGCTAACAATGATGTTTTTAGAGAATTGTTAACCTGGACTAGCCAACTTCTGTTCTGCATCATGTTGTACGTGATTGTTTTGTGTCGTTTGTCAGGTTTCTGTTTCATTTTTTGGTTTTTTTTTTTCTTGCAATCGTATCAAATAAATTCTCATCTTGTGCTTGGTGAGAAGAGCCTGGATACCTTGGAGAAGTGTGTGTGTTTTTAGGTGGGTGGGAGAAAATGGATCTCACTCTTTCCGTTTAAAAACCCTAAAGCCTTTTGTGAAATGGGGGGGTTTGAACAAAAAAA
>JAGPOW010001614.1:1567069-1582937 GCA_030014935.1 Caiman crocodilus
TTCTAGCACCCCAAGAAATGCAGTGGTCTGCTGCCTGTGGGGGAGCGGAAGCTGAGGGCTAGGACCCTGAGGAAAGCTGGGAAGGGGCCTTTGGTGGAGACCCCAAGCTGTGGCTTTTGGTCCTGTGGTGCCCCTGGAACTGCTAGCAGCTTGCAGATGAGGAGCAGGCAGCGTCTTCCCCTCCTGCACATCACAGCTTGCCCCCCTTGCACCGTGGGCATGGGGGAATTCATTCCTGGGCCTTTCCTCTTCTCCATTTTGGCAGTGAAGGGGCTGATCCTACTGTCCCCATCCAGGTGTGTCTCATGTCAGGCGAGTGCCACCTGCCTAAGGACAGGACTGGCTAATAAGGCCCTAAATAAACCCACAGGACCAGCTGGGTCTCAGCCTGGTGTGAAGTGAGTTAAGGTGGCTCCACTTGGAGAATGGAAGTGCAGCAACCGCTGTGGGCAGCCGGTAATACACTGCTGTGAATAGTCTGCATATGCTAGCCACTGCCGCTGAGCCTTTGTTTTCAGGGGCACGGAAATGACCTCATTTTTAAGGAAATATATTTTGTTAACTATATTTTGGAGCCTTTAACCCTGAAAGCGCAGGTCAATCTAATGAAGGCATCGTGGGAGTTGGGACTAGATGGGACCTCCTAAACACAGAGTTGTTTGCAGACGCCCATGCCATGTAGCCTGGTTCATAAACTTAATGAGCTTCCTTTAGGGTACACAGTACCAGACTGGGATCAGGACCTTGATCCATTCCTGACTGCTATTTACCTGCTGCCTGACCTCAGATAAGTAACTTCAGGCCCTCACCTCCATCTTTTGGACACAAATGACCCTTCTTTGTGTTTGGAAAATGGCCTGAGTGATGCATAAAATCATGCAATGGCTTAGGGTTGGGGGGATTTTATTAAACCCTTTGGAGAAGCAGGTGCTTAATACAGACCTGCCTCTTTTAAAGAGAAAGCAGATGAGGAGCACATGTTGGGAGTTTTTTTTTAATGCAAATATCATTGTTTTTAACTGGAAATCCAGGCATGGGGCCTCCAGGGCGTTGCGTCTCAGACATCATGCTCCTGTTTTCCATCATTTGGCTCCTGTACAGAGAGGACAGGCTCTCCAGCAGGACCTCATGTGGGGAGGAGGGCGGTTGCATCATGAGAATCCCTAATTATGGGGTATTATGGGATATGGAGTCTGGCTGAGGACCCTGACCCATAAGGAGCCAAGAGGTTAGCTGTGTTAGTCTACCCTGCTTTCTGCCATAGGGAACCAGTTCTGATAGTATAGGCCTGATCATCTCAGAGTGGCTTTGCTTTTTTAAATTAAAAATTAATCTAGCCCTTATATTTTAAATGTGGGTCTAAATGAAAGCAATCCTACATGAGCCTGGCCTGTGCTACACGGGGGCTTGGGTGAGCAAACAGAATGATGCCTTCTAACCTTCGAAATCTATTACTTTATAAATCAGAGCTTTAAAATGACAAATCTGCAGTGACTTTTGCATTGCAGGTAAAAGGGAAGCATTCCTCCCAGCAGCGACCTCATTTACAAAGCTACAACAAGGAGGGATTTCTTATGGCTGAATTATTTACTTGCACACTATAACAGTTTCCAGGGTGTACACCACTAGAACCACGCTAAATCTCACAAGTTTCGGGCCGGGAGTGTTGTCAGGCCCATCTTATAGGTGCGACGACAGAGCAAAATTTGTTGAAGTTTTTCCTTCAGACCGTATTTTGAGGTGGGGGGAGCCTTGTGTGTCAGGATGGAAGAAGCCAAGTTTGACAGCGTTTCTGGTTGATGAAAATGAAAAGTTTGGTTTTCAGGTTTTTAGCGAAAACTGGTGAAGATTTTCGTTTGCTAAAACCTAGACCTTCAGAAAAAGAAAAACATTTTCCTTTGCATAAAACCCCGCTCCCCTCTTCCTCTGCTAGTTCAAAATCTGAGACCACGGAAGTGAAATCATTGCCCAGGTCTGGGGCAGCGCCAGCGAGAGGATCAGAGCCTGCATTCCAGCCCTGGATCTTCCCACACATCCTCCCTTTCCATTATAAACCCCACAACGATGCAGGGGAACTAACAGAAATACCCCTACCGTACCTTTATAGCAGGATGAGCAGGCTTGGGGCAATGCAGTACAAACACAGCGTTATTTATAGGCACAGGAGGCATGGAAACATCTCATCCCTCCAGTTATTCTCCATGAGCAGGGGAGTATCCGCCTGCCAACCTGTGCTTTTGTCATCACCAAAGCATTGTGATGACTTGTGATGAAAAACTCTTTCACTTAGTAAAACATGAGACTAGGTTACCCGGAGAGGTTGCGGAGTCTCCATCCTTGGACCTGGCTCAACAAAACTTTGGCTGGGATGGGATAGTTGGGGACGGCCCTGCTTTGAGCAGGGGGTTGGACTAGATGACTTCCTGAGATCCCTTCCACCCCTCATTTTCTCTTGTTTCTATGCACAAAGGGATTCCTTTACGCCAACTCCTCCCAAAAGCTAGTGGCAGAGGGAGGGAGGGGTGGGAATTCAGCTCTGCCATGGGATTTATAATGTCCGCATAGTTCACCCAAAAGCAAGCCCAGTGCCAGATGGCATCTGTTATTCCCTCGGAAGGATGGAGCGCTGAAGCGGTCCTGCCAGGAATCGGAGAAGTGGTTCCAGACCATCTAGCTATTTTGAACCTGATCCCGAGCGCCCTCATCTTGCAGAAATCTCCGCCTGGAATCTGTTTGTTGGAGACCAGCGGCAGGGCGCCGCATCTGCAGAGACTAACGGAGGAGACGAGATATCTCATGGGGAAAAGGGGCAGAAAAATGGACTTTAAATCAGGGCCTCTTATCTTCCAAGCAAGCCGCACGTTCTACAGCTTCTCTGGACCTTCACTTAACAAGTCAGCCATTTGCTCCAGACTTTATTCTCCTCGTTTGACATACCGGCAGTTGCTTTGGCTCCTCACTTTTGGAATAAGCGTATCTTAATTGTCATTTTTTACCATCATTTTTGTGACTCAGCACTAAAAAACTGCAGTTTTGGAGAGGACAGCACGGCTTCTCAGAGATGGCTGGACTGGATTCATTTTTTCCCCGTGTTCCCTTGTTCTTCACCCCACACCACCCCCTGAGTTTGCTACAGCATTTGAGTCACCATTGTTGGACATCCTTCTGAGCGCGGTGTCTGCATCTAATGGAAAACGATGCATGAAGCATCCTCTAAGCCCCACCCTAAACATTATGTTCCCTGGCTCTAAAGTGCCTATAAACTTCCTGGCCAGGGAATGTATTTTCTTCCATCTCCTCTTCTCTATTTTTCCGTTTGCATTATGATCATTTGCTAAATATATTACACAATTGACCTCAGCCCCACAGCTCCGAGACTTCTGTGCAGCTTCCACCCCCGGTCGGAATTTCACAAATAAATTACTAATCCCACTTGCAAACTATTTACAGGGAGCAAAACGACAGCAGCTCCCGCAGCAGCAGCCTGGCAGGGTGCACAGCAAGCCTCCAGCAGGATCGTACCTGGGAGCCATGTGTTTAAGCGCTCGCTCCATCGGGCTGGGTTTTGCGCACAGTTGGGCACTGAAAACGATCCGATCACCTGAATCAACGCTGTTGTATCCGTTACAGCAGCAAGGCCAGCGTGCCCATACCCACACGTAACGTGTCACTTGAACCACGTCTCACCATGCTTGCCAGCAGTGTCCTCGCATACGCTAGGCTCCTCTACAGGCAGCAGCTCCCAGCTTGGACGCAGAGGTGCTCCCCTGTCCGTGCAGCCCCGCAGGCAGCTTGCCGGCCCTGTGTGCCAGGAGCGGGGCAGGCGCCCTCTGCTTGCACCTCACCTGTCTCCATCTCACCTGGTTGTTTCTGAGGGGTCTCCCGGTAGCAGCAGAGGTCTAGGGTGGCTGGCCAGCCGTCCCTGGGCACATCTCAGTGCAGACCGAGTCGAGCACATTGCAGTCTCAGGGCACCACAATCCTCACCTCTCCCAACTGGAGTCAAGAGTTGCCTCCAGGTTTCCTTCCAGCCAGCCTGTGACTCACACCCTGGGCCTTCCTCCAGTAGCATGGGTCTGACCAAAGCTCTCACTCCTCCAGTTTCATGTAAGCGATGCCTACAGCCTCATCCCGTGGGCTTACCTCCAGGGGCTGATGGGCTGAGAGCATGTCAGTCTGTCTTAAACAGCCCCTTTTTCAGAGCTGATCTCCCACAGCACGGACCATCCTCACCCAGCCCTCAAGAATAAGGGGACATGCATGGGCCTAAACCCACCATATGCCAGCCTAGGGCTCTAGGTAGCAGAGGAGCTACACCCTACACCCTACGCCACCCTAGGGGCGGGCAATTATTTTGGGCAGAGGGCTGCATGGCAGGCAGCCAAGAGCGGATAAATATTAATTTTCTATATTTTTTAGGGGCCCCGTGGGCCGGCTAGAATGGCCGGGCGGGCCGCATCTGGCCCACGGGCCGCATCTTGCACACCCCTGCCCTACAGGCGACTCCTAGCTATAGCTCAGTACACAACTCCCTAGGCCGCTCCCACACCCAGTTCTTCCCAACGTGATCGTCCACTGTCTGACCTCCATGACACTGACACTGCTGTAGACTCACATCTCCGGACTTTGCTTTACTTTTCTTGGTTCGCCACTCTGTACTCTGAGCCCCCAGCCTCTAGCTTGCCCCTCATATAGCTCTGAAGGTGCGTGGAGCCAGAAGAAACCAGTATCTCACCCTCAGAAAGGCTTATTCTTCCTGCAGCATACCACTTACTCTCCTACGCTAGCATGGGGTTAGGGTTGTGCTTCCATTGGGCTAATCAGGCTGCCTGAAGCCTGGCCTAGACACAGCTCCAGCATGTCTAGGCAAGGAGGCAGGATGCTCAGAGCTGTCCGGCATGAAGGAGGGTGCTGCGGCTGAGCAGGTAGGTCTGCTGAGGAGACAGGACCATTAACTGCATGATTCATAAGCACATCCAGCTGAGGTAGGACGTGGCCAGACTCGAAGGGTCTGAACTCCCGAATCAGGCCTGAGAAGTCCTGAGAGTGGCTTCAGCATGAAGACCACAATCATCCTGCATTTCGGATCCTGTTCGTGCTCTTTTCTGTATGTGATCCTGGAGGGTGGGTCACGCGGTCAAGCTTTTGCCTGCAACCCGGAGAGCTGGAAAATGACTTCATATGATGAAAGCGGGGTTTCTACGTCCTGGCTCTCTGGGAGAGCGAGAGCAGCGCTGGCAGTATGGGCTGTTGGTGTTCATCTCGACACTTTGTCCCTTCCCGGGGTAGGAGGCTGCGGCAGGGTTAAGAAGCCGTTTGTGAACGCCATTGCTCCTGGGAAAGCTTTGCTGCTTTCTTTGGTTTGTTGATTCTTTTAAAATAGCAATCCCACACAGCCCTACTCCCTCCAAGCGGCTGCTAATGCCGCGTCCTACAAAGGCAGCATTGGGGTTGCAGTTTCAGCGAGCGCAACGCCCCACCTTAAAGCAGTACCGATCTCCAGTCCTACCCCTATGCCTTGCATTTAGGGTTTCCTGCACATACGCGTGCACACACACACCCGGTTCCTCCTCTCTCCCCTTTTGCTTTTATCCTTCGACTTTTTCAGAGCAAGGGTCTTTTAGAGGAAAAAATCTTGTCTGTTTACTCCTCAGAGTAAATCTGCTGCAATATTTATGTTTGACTTTCGCAGGAAGATTGGAAGCTCTCTGGCACTTGCACACCCACGCACAGGCTGACGCTCTCTCCCACGCACACCCACCCACATGCTCGCACACAGACCTCTGTTCCTCCCAAAAGATTTCAACGCAGGAGCGTCTCCTTCGTGCAGGTTTCTACGCTGGAGCATAAAGACCAGGGCAAAGCACAGAGGATGGAAATGTAAACACCGCCGAGAAACCCAGCCCCTTGAGCTGTTTCTAAAAACCTGAAGAGGCTGATGGTGGCTTCTAGTGAGGGACAACCCAGCCGGTTCATGGAGCAGTGCAGGGTTTGACAGCAATAACCTACAGTACATAACGAGTGAACATGCATAGATCCGTCAGCCTGCAAAGCATATGGGCAGCTTTGCCATTAGCACCTTCCCTCCGGGTGCCAGCAGCTATAGATTACATATCTCTCCGGGTTTTGCTCGCTCAGCTGCACACACCTCTTGGCAATGTTGTGGCAGGCTTTGGCTGTTTGCATATCGCCTGTTATTGAACCGCGGGTTGGAAAGCTGGCCGAGAGCGCCGAGTCCCCTCGGAGCCAGCGCGCCCCTCCCGTGCTATTAGCCGCTCGCTTCGGCTGGACGCTGACGTGCATCACGTCCTAGCAGCGATTTTCCATTGCGATCAGGCCGCGGTGGATGCTGGGGCTATTCGGAGGTCTCCTGACACAGAAGGAGGTTTTTCCTCCCCCAGCCGCACAGGGGGCAACTGGACACTCGGCCCAGAGTCCTCGCCAGGGAAGGGATCTCCCCCTACACCGGCCTTACTCATGGGCCGCTTATCTTGCTCTTGCAGCAGCAACTGCCCCAGCACCATTGGGCTAAGTCCTGTGTGTGCACCAGCCTGCCCTGAAGAGTTTACACTGCAAACCAGGGGTGGCCAACCTTTGGCGTGAGGCTGTGCCTTTGTGCGTGGCACGCGGCAGATCGGGAAGGAGACAGCTATCACAGGGCGCTCGTACATGAGATGCTCATCGTGATGTACACGTGGCAAAAATCTCATTTGCGTGGCTCAATGGCGCCACACATTGCGTGTGCACCCGTTCGGGGGGGGGCGGGTGTTAAATGAGTTTGCGTCATTGCAAACTAAACTGCATCCGGATATAGTTTCGGTTGCAGCGATGCCTAGCGGTTGTCAGCTCACCCCCCGGACATGGGAAAAACAAAGGATTGGCCCCTCGCTGCTTCTGCTTTCAGTAGGTGCCTGCCCCCTCCTCCATGCCGAGCTCCTGGAGGGCTGAGCGGACCCTGGGCTGCAGGGGGGTCTGGTCCTTCTCCCATGGTGGTGGCACCCCGCAGGGCTGCACAGATGGGCTGCTAATGGGCTGGGTGCTGCTCCAGCTCGGAGGCAGCACCCAGCCTGATCCAACTGCCCTCACTGTAATGCGACGGAAAATTTGAAATAGTGGGTTTCAATTAAAAACCCACCATTTCAATTTAGGGGGCATCGAAAAAAACCCTGAGGACTAACCCCCACCCTCCGTCACGTGTACAAGCGCCCACAGTGGCAGATAGGACCGACAGCGGAAAGCAGAGCAGCAGATCAGGCAGGGAGCGGAAAGCAGAGTGGCAGATTAGCGCTGATCAGTTCCCAGCGCCGCTCTTTGGCTCCTCGGCATCGACATACCCACGCTCCTGAGGACTGAATAAGAGGTGGATGGGTGAGGGGCTGCATCTCATGCAACGACCCTAGTGGACCCTAGTGCAAGGCCCTCGTGCAAGGCCCAGGGCCCTAGTGTCTCAACAATGACTGCATTAGAGGTGGGAGACAGGGGCCACAGCACTGTGGACCTTGCACAGGCCCAGGAGTTAGACAAGAAGGATTATTGCTTATAACAGCTTGCAGAGCCTCTTCCCCTCGACCACAACAGGTTTTCCCATCAGCAGCGGGCTGCTTCCCGGGGTGGGGTGGGGGGACTGTGGTTAAAGCACATGTGTCAAGTCAGCCGGTCTCTGCATGAAAGAGGAAATCCCATGCTCTACCCCACTGGTGAGATCCCCCCGAGCAGGGCCAGGACCTCTCTGAAGTCCTGCTTTGGATAAGCACCAGCTCTGGGGCTCGGTGGAAGGGCAACTGGGTGAAATCAAATGGTCTGCAGCACGCAGGGTATCCCCCAAAGTGAGCTTGCGGGTCCCTCTGGCCTTAGATTATGAATCCATGAGCTCCAGCTCTGGATGGAAGGAGAAGCCATTGCTCAGCTGCTCTGTAGTCTGAAGCTGCATTGAGTCAGCGATGTTTTGATCTGGAGCTAATCAAGCCCTCCCACATCACGTCACAGACACTCACACGCTCACCACCCAGTGCCTCTCTCACTCCTGTACGCAGCCCCCAGTCATAGGCACGCGTTCACCCACCCACTCACACCCACCCACCGAGCACACCATCCCTCCCTTTCTGTCTCAGGTAGACATAGATCCCGGTCACTCCCACTGCCCCCCGCACACATGCAGCACCCAGTTACACACACAAAGAGAGCTCTCTGCGTAATACAACATGCATACACCCCCTTGCATCTTGTGTTTCCAGCAGCCCCAGTGCGCAGCCGGCTTTAATCCTGCAGAAGCCGAGCCAGCCCCTCACTTTGCAAGCAATCCCAATGATTTACAGCCTGTGCACAAGCGGTGCTTCCGTAACCCCCGGGGTGCATCGCTCCAACTGCAGGGCCCAAGGCTTTGCACTACAACCACTTCAGCCCCCAGCTTGGTAACACCTCGCACCTCACCAAAGGAAGTATAGTGTGTCAGTGGAGACAGAGGGGCTCTAGGAATGGAAATAGCTGGGAGGGTTGCACTAGCACTATGCCCATTGGGATGGAGCTGTCATACTTGCAAAATAGGCTGGCAGAGGTTTTTGGGCAGGGAAGGGAAGTGTCACATTCCCAGCCAAGAGCCCGCAGGTCCGTGTTGCTTCCCTTCCCTAGGCCGCTGTCCCCTTCCCTAAACCCCATGTCCCACCCCTCACGGTCCAGCCCCAGTCCAGCTTCGAGACTGCTCATCCGTTCCATTGTAAGTGCCAGTGACAGGGACTGCCACTCTTGATTGTACAACAGCACCGCAACCCAGCGGGTAACTAGCATGCACAAGCTGGCATGCATACTGACAGCAGGGAAGCCACAGCCCAGCAAGAGCTCTGCGTGCACCTTGGCAGCTGACGCTGGTGCTGCCACGGCCTCGCTGCTCCTGGCGTGTGGGTTACGCAGGTAAAGCCAGGTGGGCATGTCTCTCCTGCTGCATTCACACCTCTGACTGCCATACAGGCATGCCTGGGGGGAAGGAGGAGGGCTGTTGTACAGCATCTGCGTACACAAAAGGGCCTGTCTTGCAACCCTGTGCTCTGAGCATCCCTCCTTTGGCATGTCTGTGGTCTTTGCCTTTAGAGCTACAGGGGTACCGTGGCTGGCAAGGGCAAACTGCGGCACAGCGAAGGGAAAGAGTAGTGAGTTTAGCAGCAGGGAGGGAAATGGAGCCAAGTGTTTGCATTCCCAGACCTGCCCTTTCACCACTAGACCATACTGCCCCTGGCACATCCGGGAAGAACATCACAACCAGGTGCTTTTCACATATCACTTTTTCCTCCGTGGATCGAGTGCCTCGCTCCCCCCTCGGCCCTTTCACAGCCTGGGAGTACAGCCGAGGGAGGGAGCCAGGAGCTCTTGCCCTGCCCTTGGCTGGATGGGACAAAGTGGGACCACTTGGCGCTGCATCCTCTGGTTGAACGCTGTCCTGAAGCGTCCCTGTCTGGCCTCTTTTAAGCCGAAATTCCCAGTAGGCCCACGTTGCAGTCAGCCTCCCTGCCTGGCTGCTAGCTTGAGCCCCAAAACAGGCTCCTGGCTCTGGGATTGGCTGCCAGCTTTGTCACACCAGGGTCAGCGCAGGTGAGGAGGAAGCAGATGCGCCTGCTCTCAGCTCCCTGCTGCAAAGCTGGGGCGTAGAAGAGCCGGGGCTGGGGCGGGGATGTGCTGCCAAGACTCCCTGACTCCAGCCAGGCTGCAGCTTGCTGCTGGGGTTTTTGCCTCTGCCCCGGTAGCCTGGTTCCCCTCCCCTGCCCCCATCCCCGCTAGGGGGAAAGTCGGGAAATGCTGGGTCTGTTCCCAGCTCTCCTGAGTGATTCTGGACAAGTCTCTTCCCCCCTTTCCTGGGGGCAGAGATTGTCCTTTGTCAGTCTTGCCTACTCATTGGAAGCACAGTGTGGCAAAGGCTGTCTCGTCTGATGTACAGCGCCTAGCGCAATGGAGTTTGGAAACTCTGGGTGCTGCTGTAATAGGAATGATAATAATGACTAATTGCCTGTATTTCAATTCCATTGTAACAATAGCTGTTCTACTGCGGGATCCTGGCACATATTCCAGAGCATGTGGGGGTGGCAACCAGTTCATCCAGCCCTGAAATGCAGCCACTTCTGGGGCAGGACACAGCAGCCATTTACCAGCTCACGGTCGTTCTACACAGCAAGCTAAGGCAGGGAATGGAGGAGACTCTTGAATCCAACCGCAAATCTTTGTTGCTGGTTCTGTTTTTATAGCGGTTCATCCAGGATCTGGGGTTTGGGTAATGCCCCACCTCATGGAGTCAGATGAGACTCTCAGTGTTTGTGTTTCCAGCCGCCCAGGAGCCAAGGAAAGCTTTAAAACGTGACTCCAAAGGACTCCAACACCAGAATACAAAGATTTCTTGTTTGCTTTGAATCGTGTCGTGTTAAGGTGCTTTTGAAAGCTGGGGGTGGCAGGAACGGGACTGTCAGGGCGAAAACAGGATTGCATAAACCACAGTCCAGGGTACATGGTCCAGGCTCCTCTGTGCAAGCCACGGAGGAGGTGAGTCAGTGACAGCCTAGCGCTGCTCCAGATCTAAGGGGACATAGGAGCCGCGAGCCTGGATCAGACCCTAGGGCAGTGCGATCCAGCATCCTGTCTCCAGCAGCAGCCCCCACCATCAGCTCTACATTCCCTGGCGTGCCCTTGCTTTTCCTGCTCTGGCCCTCGTCCTGGCGTCCCTGCTAGAATGTGTGAGCACCTCGCAGTCGGAGGATTGTGTCTTCTCAGCGCTCCAAAGGGCACTGGTTTGATGGTATGCTATGTGACCGACTGTCTGTGGCTGAACCAGTAATTCAACCCGGGTCTCAGATCCCAGTGTCTCCTGCTCTGTGTCTGCGCGCGGTTTGTCTGCACGGTAACTTCATTTGGCTGGGCACCATCTTTGTGGAGTGTGTGTAAGTACTGTACAGCACCTAACACAACGGATCCCTGATGTGCGATGAAGTCGTCAATGCGGGGAGGAACAGAAATGGTGCCACCTGGCTCCCCACCCTTGGTGCCCACAGCCTTTCAGAGGTCCGTGGCCAGCAATGAGATACTTTGCAGCCTGCACCTCTTTTAGCCACGTGCTGGCAGCCCAGCTCCAGGGGGACTTGCGGGGAGGATGACTGTGGTGTCTTGTGGCATTGCGGAAGATCTGTCGAGGGTGGAGGCAGAGCTGTGTCTGCAGCCTCCAGCTCCCCAGGAAATGCCTGGTGCAAGGCGATGGGCAGCACTGCTATCACGCCAGGTGCCTCTCACAGCAGGAAGCACTTGAGGCTGAAGACCTCCAAGGGATCTAATGCTTCCAGGCATTATTCCAGCACACAGAGGGTAGGTGCACCCTCATATTTTTAAATGAAAGCAAAGATTTTCCCATGAGTCCAGGAGCTGGCACTTTAAGCAAAGCACTGGTTACTACTAGCCTGCCCACTGTCTTTCACGGGGAGCAGGATACCGCGCTGCCTTACTTGGTTATTGAAAATCTCAGCCAAAGAGCCCCTGCTCATAGTCCTACACGGGGGGAAGCATGGTGTAGCCTTCCCAGCAAGACCAGTATAACCCAACTGAAGCCACTTCATTGGTCTGTGCCTCGGTTTCCCCATCTGCAAAACAGAGGAACTGGTAATACTGCTGGCTTTCGAGGCAACAGAAGACAGTTCTTCCATCTAGTGACAAAGGTGTAAAAAACCCCACGGTGGCCAAAAGCCAAAGCCAGGCAACTTCAAGCTAGAAAGAAGGTGCAACTTGTTAAGAGAGGAAACACGTAGCCACTGGAACAACCTGGACAGGGGGTGGCGGATTCTCCAGCCCTGGAAATGTTGAAATCAAGACAGTGAGGTGCACTGATCACAGCGGTCCCTCCTGGATGTAGGAGTTTCTGGGTCTGTTGTTTCTTGGTCCATCACAGGAGCACGCGGCTCAGGGCTCACTCTGTGCTGGGCTCTGTACAAGCATATGCTGGGGAATGGAAGGAGGGATTATTATCCCCATTTTATGGAAGAGTAACTGAGCCACAGAGAGAGTAAGTGACCTGCCCATTGCCCAAGATCACTGGTAGACCCCAGAACCTGACTGTCCAGAGCTGTCATCCAACGCCTTGATTGTAAGATCATCCTTCGTCTCGCCTTTCATTCACCCTTTCCACGGAAAACAAGGAGGGTTCCTGGTATACAAGAACCACTGTGTTTGCCACGGAGTACAGCCACTTCTGGAGCAGAACACAGCAGCGATTGAACTGTGCACAGCAGCGCTGCATACACAGGGTACACGTACTTCTGAGCACACGTACACTAGGGAAAGAAGAGACCCCCTCAGATGGCAAGCCTGAGGAGCCAGCATTCATAAAGTGCTGCTGGCCTTTTAAGCCAGTGCTTAGCAGCTAAACCTATTAGTGCCCTGAAAGGGATATAGCGGATGTGTCTCTGGCCTCTGGCACTTAAATTGTGTATTTGCAATCTAGACAATACTGGAAAAGGCAACCCCCACAGCTGCTTCAGGGTGTGGGACAGCTGCACATCCCGATCTGGGGCTGCAAGGAAATCGGAAGAGCTAGGATAACCTTGCATCCTCATTTCTTTTACCAACAGCTGCCTTAAGGCCAGGGCCACCCCCAGGAAGGCAGCTTCAGTGCACGCTAGCAAGGGCTGCAGTGTGGTCAGGAGGGGGAAGATGGAGAGATGATCTTTAAGCATCAAATGGACTTTCTGGATTTCTCTGCACAATGAAAAGATGATGTAGAGAGCAGATGTGAGCAAAGGCGAAGCTTCCAATAATAGCCCCACGTGGACGTCAGCTAGAATGAAGGCTGCCCAATCTGATCAAGAAAATTGCAACTACCGAGTTGGTAGCGTGGTCTGCGGTAATAGCGAGTATCTGCTGCTGATGGGATCTCTCCCCGTTACTCTACAGCAGGTCACTGTTACGTCTGCTTGGACACGCAGGCCTGAGCTGTTCACCTCAGGTGGCTTTCAGTTCCCTTTGATCAGGCTGGAATTTTTCCCTGGTGCCTTTGAGAATGACTCCTCCAGTACAATAATCATTACAGTTTGCTTCATTGCAATGCCTAGAACCCCCATGAGATGAAGGCGTCATTGCTGAGCTGTACATCGAATGTGCTGTACATCAGGGGTGTAACAGTACAACCCATGGGCTGGATCTAGCCCACAGAGCTGTGTTGTCTGGCCTGTGGGACCCAAAAAAGGGCTGGGAATACGGGAGTGAAGCAGAGTCTCACTGGAGATGCGCGGCAGCAGCTAGGGGTGAACAACAGCTGCATTAACCCCTGCGGCTGCATAGTCGTGGTATGATGAGACTCACTCAAGGCTCCCGTTTGAAGGTTCATTTGATTTCTGCAAGGATTCATTTGGTTTCAGCCGAGTTTGTAGGTGCTGCCACACGACCAGCTAGCACAGGGGCTTGATTCAAACAAGCAAGACAAGATCACGAAAATGCCACCTCAAAAAGTCCATGTCTAACACATGTGAGTGCTTCTTGTTTCTCCATACATCTTACTGGGTGCAACCTCCCCTTTGATTCACATCTAGGCCTTCCTGTAGCCCAACTTAGCCACCTACACACCTGCAAGCAGTGGTTCTCAACCTTCTTGAGAGTGAAGGCACCCCCCTGAGAAAATGCCAGCTCTTCATTTTTGCTCTTTTAACTAGAGAAAAATAATAGAGCAATTCCTCTGTTGCAAAGAACTCAGAAACACTACAACAGGTCAGCATGATTTTAACACTTTGGATTCCTTTGGATTCCGGGTTTATCTTGTAAATCATTTGTGCACACCTAACAGTGTTAATGTTGTATGGCACCCTGCAACCTTGGTAGGATCTCGAGACACCCCAGGGTGCCATGGTATCCCAGCTGAGGATCAGTGCTTTAAAGGATTTTGGGCTTAGGTTCCGAATTTAGGGGCCCAGTCTTGAAATCCTCTATGAAATGAGAAATCCTTGTCCTTGCCAGTAGCCCCATTAATGTCAATAGGAATAGCCGCGGGAGCAAATGCTTCTTATCCAAGTATAGATTGGGAACCGGGGTCTATCTCTTTCTGTCTTTTGGACAAGAACCACAACTTCCTCATCTCTAAAGCATCCCCTGTGCTGTGAGTGCTAGGTAAGTAATCACAACCCAATGCTGGAGGGTATGTTTGCTATTTCAGTGTGATTGTTCAACAGCTCTGGTTGTAAAAACAGAGCTCAGAAGACAAAGACAAAGGCCCAAATTTTGCATCTTTTGACCAATCCAAATTCCCACTGATTTGATCAAAACAGGGTCAGGTCCTCAGTGTAAAATATGATTTATTCAAAGTGGGGTTTTCAAAATATTCCCTTGCATTGGCCCAATGTTGATCCTGGTTTAAGCCACATGGTAACTCCCCTTGATCTCAGTGGAAAAGCGTTGAGCTAAGGTGGAGCAGTTATGGAAATCCAACTTCCTTTGGTCCCTTCCTTTTGGGAAATCTTAGAGCATTTCTCAGAAAATGGTAACTTTTTCCCAGGCTTTTTGAACCCTTCTATAACGTAGAATAGGAAATTACATCCCTGCTGTAGGCTTCTATAGGACAGTTTTGCAAACCTATGGAAAACATACTAGTCTCTACTAAATTCTATCAGATTTTTCAATTTAGATTTCAGATTAATTAGTATAACATTATTTTAATCCCCATTGCATAGGAATCTTTTAAAGAGGTGGAAAAAAACCAAGATAGGTTCAGAAAAAACAGTGGCTTTTGTTCTGCATTCTTACTGAGCCCCAACTGTCATACGCGAGATGGTGTCAGATGCTAAATTGTAGACAAATTAAATAAACTTCTGAGCCCCCAAAATAAAGGACAGTTGTTTGAAAAACGGACGACAATGCTTTTTCCACTGTGTTTCTTGTTTCTCATTGTCTTTGGATATGCGCTGATGTGGCTGGACTGCTACCGATACCCAAGCCAGCTTTTTTAAGGCTAACTTTGGTGTGTCTACTGCAGGCAGAAGTGATCACAGTGTAGCTATGCCCCTAGCAATCACGGTGCGATATTCAACACTGGTAGCAGTCTGTGATCCTCTGCATGAAACCAGGTGGAAACCCCAGTCTTTGGAAGTTCTTAAATGCATGCTGGACAAACATTTGTCTGGGGTGCTTTAGACTGGGACCTTGTGTATCTTGAGCAAAAGGCTGGACAAGATGATCCCTTAAGGTACTTTTCTGCCCTGTTTTTCCTATTATTCTAAAAAGACTGCTTGCCATGTGCTTTTTAGCTTATCGTGCTTAGTAACTATTAGAAAAGGATCACAGGACACTATGTAATACCTGTCACACCCGGAGCACCTAAATCACTAAGGCACATGTTGACTTAAAGAGATTATGTGTTCACTCTTCTTTCTGTAGCCTGTTTGCTTCTCCTCTTCCCCATTTCTAGTGCATGTTATATCTTCACTCATAAACATTCATGACGTAGGGAGGCTTGGAGACCCCATCCAAAGGTAGGGCAGTACTGTGCCTGGCATTGCACAGAGCCAGAGATGGTCCCTTTCCTGAAAACAATAATGTGAATAGACAAGACAGGTAAGGAGCAGGAGGGACAGCAGGGGTGTAGGGACTTTTCAGCGGTCAAAGAGCAAATCACTGGCAAAGCCGGGCACAGAATGCAAGTCTCCAGGACCCCACTTGAGTACCCAGTATCTACTAGATGGCAGCGTTTGGTCAAATCCAGTCCTGTGCTCTGGTCCACATACCTATGGTCCTGAATAGAGCTCCATGGAAAGCAGAATCAAGGGCATTAGCTGGCAAAACTTTGCGAGATCCTAGCTTTTCTTGTCAAGTGGTCACTCTGCGGCATGCTGCCACTGCCTACCCCTGGCTCTGCAAGCGGGGAA
>JAGPOW010001614.1:1600634-1613696 GCA_030014935.1 Caiman crocodilus
GGAAAATGTGGCAGGGTGGTTAGTAGAATGGGCAGGACCAGGGCATGGGTATGGAGTCACAGAGGTTCATTTTGTACCCACTGATCATCATGCCAAGCATTTAGTGGAGCACGTCTCCCTGGGGCTGCTGATCTTGTTCATTCGTTGTCCAGTCATGCTGCTTTTGTTCTGCCATCACTTCCTCCTCCCTGTCCCGTACCTCCTTTGCAGCCCCAGTTCATGGAGGCAGTCCATGCTGCTGGCAAAGTCCTTTGGCATCTCCTGCAGCAGGTTCCCCTGGTTCTCTGCCTTTGGCTGTGCGGGTTGAGCAGTCTCTGGCTTGCCATCACAGGTCTCCTTCTGTGGCACGTTACCGTGATAACCATGGAGGGGGAAGAATCCCAACCTGTGTGGATCAGAGGGAAACATTACAAAAGGAGATAAATGTGGCAACTGCTCCTCCATCCCTTCACTTCTCTGCTCATCACATGCTGTGTCAGAGTTACTATTCCCCATCCAGAGAAGTGCTTTGTTTCCTTTTTTTAAACCTATTTGCTTTTGAGGGTTTGGAAGCCTGTACGGAGAGGCAGGGACATGTCAGCCTGTCAGTGATGGGCTTCCCGTTATTTTGGGTTGTCGCAGCACAGGAGGGAAAGGAGAATTTGTTCCAAGCCTCTGGTTGAAAACCATCCGCTTGTGCCATGGTTGGCTTTTGGGGGTTGATGGGCAGACTAATAGATGATGGGAATAGTGAGGTCTGGGGTGCGTGAGGAGCAGTTTGCCTTGCCTAGCAGGCTGATGGCCTATGTGTAGTTCCTGTTGAACGGTCCTGTATCACTCATGAAAAGTGTATCGCTCGCTCATCTCATGCTGCTGTAAACAGGCAGCTGCACCAGGGAAGTACCATGGGGTGCCTTGGCAGCACCCCTCTTTCTTCCTCAGTGATGGTCAAATACATAGCAGGACTCCTCTGGCTCTGCCTGTCCAGAGTTTGTGTCTGTCCATTTTCCCATTGAGAGATGAGACAACCTTGGGCTCTGTGTTTTGGGGTGTAGGTAGTTACCCGCTGTCATTGCAGAATGGGCATGCTGGACTACAACTCCTAGTCTTTGCTTTTACAGTAGGGAATCATTATGGCCATTCCCCTTTCCAGTAGTGATATTCCATCTGATGGGTTCCTTGCTCCCCCAGCTTCTTGGATTCAGGGCCATTCATCACTGAATTCTGGCACTGAAATCATGGTCCTTGTTGTCCCACTGGGAACTTGGTCTCAGGCTCTGGCTCGCTGGTAGCAAATACAGTAGGAAGACTCGTGTTGTCCTGGTCACTGTTGCACTTGGCATTCTGGACTGGGGCTAGGAAGTGAAATGGCTGGAGCTGCAATCCACGTGTAAATGTGGGCCTCGAGCATGGACCTGGCCCATATGAATTGGCAGAAGGCAAGAATGTGTCCAGAGGAATGATGAAAAGGTGCAAGAAAGCTATTGGCGCTCGATGGTGCAGCTTGCAGCCTCATTGAAGTAGCTTTGTTCACAGCTGGGAAGTTGTACTTGACTTTGTCTCAGATTCATGTAGCCTGAGTGGAAAGCACCATCCTGCTTGAATGAAAGATTTTTGCCTGTGGACAGGATGTGGGTTAGAGGTGGCACTTGGGTCATGGCAGTGAAGATGACTCCTCATGAAATTCCTGGTATGTGACAGTGAGTTTATGGTGTGAGCTGAGCAGGGCAGCGCAGGAAATGAGATTTCCTTTATCATGAGTCTGATGGTAAAGTGCCCTGGAGGAAGAGGGGAGGGGAGAGGCTGGAAAGAGCATGGTGAACAAGTGGACTTTGACTGTGTTTCTGGTTTTTGACCCTGCAAAATGTGGCCAGCTCTTTCACTGTCTTCCTTTCACTCCAGCTCTGGAATGACGTTGAGTTTTTTGAGCAAATACCTCTTGCATCTGAGATCCTCAACTTTTAACTGCTCTGGAGCTTGCTGTCCTTTGGATTTTTTCTTGGACTTAAATAGAAAACCCAGAGCGCACAAGGGTTTTGGTGGCTAGGACCACTTGCTCAAATAAGTGACTCAGCTAGTGTGTCTGAAATGCCTTCCTGAATACAGCTCTTGTGGTGCCAAATGAGGCTTAATTGCTGCCGTCAGTATGCTGGCTGGTGCTGTCCTGTGTGTCCTGTAGAAACAGCTGGACCACATGGGCTGTGTCAATAGAGAAAGAATTAGCCATCGGACTGTAACTGGCTGCTGTCCCTTTGATCGCAGCTATCGAGCGGTACTGCTCCCTTGCCTTCGTTACTAGAAACAGGCTTGATTGTTATAACTGAAATCTCTGCACTTCCCCAATGTACTTGTTGCTATTTAGGCTGATCAGGCCTGATTGATAGAAATGGATTTAAGAGAGCTGTGGAATCATGTTCATGACGCATCTCAGTTCAGTGGCAATACGCTAATCATCTCTGTTCCTCGTCAGTCTAATTTTCTGGTTATTCATCCTGGGTAATAATAGTCCCATGCAATTTACAGTAGAGAAGCTAAGGGACAGTAACTAGCCCCTGGGAAGTGGCCCAGGCAGCTCTGTGACTTGCTTGTCTTTGTTCTTTCCTTGTACTTACTTGTACATACCCACATGTTGCAAATGGGAAAAAGAGGCTCAGAGAGCTTTTAGCCGGGCAATCTTCCGAGCACTGACCAAAAAGCTATTTTCATTCAAGTTTTGTTAGAGAGCTTAACTGCATTTTCTATTTATTAGGTTTTGTAAAACTCTTTATCAACCTCATTTGCAGTGTAAGGTACCTAGTCAGATACGTTGAGCTGAATAGATCAGTAAATTCAATGGATTCCCTTCTTGCATGTTCAGAGCTCCGGAAGACTTGTCTCAAACTCGTGCTGCGTTTGATCTTGCTAGTCTAGTTTTCTGATCTTATTTTAGCGTGTGTATTTGATTTTTTTTTTTTTAGGAGCTGAATGAACTAGCTTTAGCAGCTCAGGAAGTTTTCTACTTGGTTGCTTTTTAATGAGGAAACATGTAGGTGTTACTCTGCCAGGGCCATTAGTTATGCGAGCTCTTTTGTGATTTAAAGATATAAGACTCTTCCACTGACTGCTGTGCAGTGGCTGCATCTAAAATGCATTGATTTCTATTTGTGCTCATGCAAGTAGAGAGCAAATGTGCAGCACGACTGCCCCAGTTCTATCATGGGACAATGGAGCTGTCTCCTTGTTAGATATTTTTGGGGGCTAAATAATTACTTCTGACCTGCTGCCAAAATGCTGACTTTTAGGAAAGCTGACTGCAGGCAAACACACACCCACCAATGGGCAGGAAATTGGCCTAGTCCACACAGCCATAACTGTTTGGTGGCTTGAACTATACAGGGTTAAATCATCGAATCTGTGCCCCTCTGCCAGTCCTGGATTATTCTCTGTAGTATATCTTCTAATGCTCTTTCCTGCTGGTTTTGTAAAGGAGGCGTCATCCTGAAATTTTCATGGTATTTAAAAAAAAAAAAAAAAAAAAAAAAGCTCATTTCTGCTCCTGTCTTGCTACTGACACCTTAGGCCAGGGGTGGGCAATTCTTTTGGCTGGAGGGCTACTTTTTTAAAGCAGCTCAGGTGATTTAGATGCATCTGTTTGACATTAATAGAATCTTTAAATCTAAAACACAGAGCGTAGCCTTAGGCATGTGGTTATTGGTCTCTTCCTGTTGTACAAACCCAGTACAATTTTTTTCTCTCCAGATGTCTAAACTTTGAGTTGAACACCACTTTAATATCTGGAGCAGCATGGCTCTGTACTGGCATATTTAAGCTTTCCTTTTCTCATCTTCATAGCGGGAGAGTACTATAGAGATTCTGGTATTTGTATTTTTAAGAAGATGCCAACATACTGGAGACAGCACAGAAAGAGCCCAAAGCCAGTTTGAACTCCAGAGAAAATGCATCTCATTGTGCATTTAATTTATTACAAGGAGGACTGAGGAGTAGCTTGACTGGTAGGATGATGCCTTCCAGGGAAGAACCTACCAGGGACTACAGGACTGGTACGTTTAGCAGCGAAAGACGTAACAGCCACCAATGGCTGGAAACTGAAGCTGGATAAATTCTGATTAGAGATAAGTCATGAATTCATAACACTGGGGGTGGGAATTAACCCTTAAGCTGAATTCCCAAGGACAGTGGTCTTCAGAGCAAGGCTGGTGTCCTGTCTGGGGGGTTACTGGGCTCAGCGGAGGGGTGAGTAGATCAAATTTAATGGCCCGTCACCTACAGGAGTTCAGGTTCGATGAGCCTGAGCTCTCTTCTGGCACCTGTGCCTTGATGCAGCATGGACTTCACTCTCCATTGCCAGGCTTGGATGTTTCTTCTGAGACGGTTGCATGTTGGTTAGAAGCAGCATTTTTGGCGTTAACTGGCTGGAGAAGCAAGTTCATATGTAGCCTCCTTGTCACGTGCTGGTGCAATGTTTTCAAACGGTGTTGCTGACCGCAGTTGTACAGGTACATCGTTGGGGTTATCTATTTCCGAGTCCTTCAGTGTTGGCCTGGTGGGAAACTGAGTCACTGGGAGGTGTCACGACACCCGCGCCAGTGCAGTGTGCTCTGGGGGGGCTGAGAACCCCCACTCTGATTTTGGAGATGGGGCCTGTCTGTCTGTCCTGAGCACTGAACACCCTCTGCCCTCAGAGAATAGCCAGGGAAGTGGGCCGGAGAGACAGAGACACTTGTGCCAAAATTCTCCATTTCGTTATTTAAAAAAGAAACGGTTTGTTTGTGTGTCTGCTGTTTGTGTTGGTTGTTTTCCTAAATTCTGGTGGGAGATGACATCCCCACGCTGGGTTTGTCACCTGAAATCCTGCGGCACCTAGAAACCAGGGGCACCTATGGATGTGATGGACCTCTGCTCTGATGCGAGCTAACTGAACACTCAGAGCAGACTCTTTGAATAGTTAGTGCGGTCCAGCAGCCTCCGCGTCATGGATTCAGTGTCTCCACATTTCAAAATGGTAGCAGGACCGCTCTAAAGCTCATTGAATGAGCTTTAGTTAAAGTGCTGCCGCAGCCATTTTGAGACCGGGGATGCTGAATACCTGTGATGCTTTTGGCACTTTAATTAGAGCACCTCCACCATGGAGCACATGTATAGACACCCCAGAAGCCAAATGTACTGCACCAAAAGAGACCGAGTCTGCTTTGCTTTGGGGCTGAGCTGTGCGTAGAGGCAGGGCAACAGCAACAGTGAAAGGGAAACTGCAGGTTTCAAACTCCAAGGTGGCTGCAGCAATAAAGAAACCTGGGTTAATAACAGTTGCTTCCGGGCCGGTGGTGCTGACTGGGTTTCACTTGCTTCCAGTGTGAGAAAGTGGCAGGGAGGAAAGGCAGCAGCAGTGATGGAGGGCTCCTCTTTGGCATGGGCGGTGGGGTGCTGATTCACAGATCAGTGTGCCATCTGATGGGGGTCAGGTGGGGAGATTGGGATTAATTTGTACTGTTTGCCAGGCAGTTTCTTCAGTCAGGCTGTCGCTGCAGGCTTGATTTCTCCGAGCCCATGCTTTTTGTCAGGTGACAAGTCACAACACCAAATACGGTGTTAGACCCAGCTGAGTAACACCTAATCTCCAAAGAGAAGGAAGTTGCCTTGGTACCCATCCCCATCTGTAAATCTGAGCAAGCGACTTGCCTTGCAGTTCCCAGTGGAGCTGGGAACGAAACCTGCGTCTCAGGAGCCCCAGCTCTGTGCCTTCCTCCCCCCACCCAGGCCACCCTTTCTCTTCGAGAGCGTTAGGGGTCAGCCTGCGGTTCCCAGCTCCGCGTCAGTGGTTAAGTAACAAACATGTAACGAGAACTTCCTGTTATGAGTGCATGAAGGAGGAAACAGAACCACGCTGCCCTCCTCCCACCCGCCTAAAATCACCGGAGATGCTCTGCCCTGCAAGCCCACATGAACAGGGGCCATCCTTAACCCTCCTGTTGCTGGGAGCGGAGGGTCTGTGCCCCCACCCCCTGCCCCGTGGAAGAGCTGTGCAGCTATCGTTTGCTTCTGGGAAATTAGCTTCTGTAGGAACTTTCAGGATCTCCATGGTTTCCCTGAAAATGCAGGTCCCCTGCGAGGAGCTTTCACTTTTCTTGGGAGGGCAGAGGCCACGTGAGTGAATGCAGGTAGCCTGGTATCAGAGGTTAAGGTACTGCATGTGCCTTAGGTTGGGTGGTGTAGCTGTGCGGCTGCCAGCATGGTGTAGGAGAGCACCACGCTCCCCTCCGCTGCTCTGCCACGTTTCATGTGGCTAAGACCCTTGGTGTCTGTGCCTCAGTTTCCCTGTTTGTAAAATGGGGATATTTGGGAGACCAGGCTGGATAGTTGTAAGCAATCCTTTCTGTCCTCCGCATACATGAATATTGCCTGGCCAGTTGCCCGAGGGCCCTGTGTCTGGTGATCTGTGCACAGTGTACCTGGTGCTGTCGGAGGTCTAATGTGGGATTTGCAATGGTAGCTGGACAAATAAAGCTCTGTAAGTGGATGCCAGCTTCATAGACTTAAAGAGGAAACTTCCTGGGGGTGTGAGTTTCCCATAACTGCAGGGTTCCTTATGCCTGCCTCCGAAGCTGCTGGCGATGACTATGACTGGTGACAGGAACTGAACGGACCTTGCATCTGATCCACCCTGGCAGGTCCTGTGGCTGCTGTGAGACAGAGCCTACAGACTGCTGCTGCCAGCGCGAGCGTCAGACTACGCAGAGGCATCCAGAGCTCGTGAGCTGGGACGGGAGCCTTGCGTATCGACCTCTGCATGTCAATACGTGGCAGGGAGGGAGAATGACTTCCTGAGCTTGAAACATTCCTGTCACCCAAAGAAAAGGTTGTTTGAAATGGCCTGAGCGCAGTTCTTGGAAGGGTTTTGTCTAAAAGCCCTTTCGCTGACTGTCTTGTTTCCTCGAAAATCCGCCCAACTCTCCACTTGTAACTGCTAAGCCTCGAGTCACAGAGAAGTTGGCAGCACACCCCCGAGCTCGGCACTTCTTTAAGGCAGAAAGTAAGAGCAGGAACATGTTGATTTGGGGGCAGTTTTGTGCATATGGTTTATGATACGACTGCTGCAACAAGCTTGGCTGTGTGTGTGTGTGTGTGTGTGTGTGTGTGTGTGCGCGCGCGCGCGCGCATGAGACCTGTGGGGTGCACGTGCACACGCACAGGAAGTGGGAGAGAAAATGGCACTGAGAGCTGTTTTCATCTTCCAGGAGGTTGGAAGTGAATCACCTTCCCTCTCTACCCATCCTGCCCCCCCTTTCTGTGCTCTGCACTGGGGGTTTTGGCTTTGTGCAAGAGAGCAGGATTTTATGTAAACACCTTTATTTCAGTTCTAAAAGCAGCAATTTCTATGCAGTTAAACCTGTTCCTAATTCAATAGACCTGAAAGAGGTGTGTGCCCACATAGCCTGTTGCCCTGGCTTGTATCCATATTGTCAGCTATTCCTGCAGATTTCTTGTGCAGACCCCCCTGAAGTAGGGGCCAAGATCAAGTACTTTTCTAGCCCATTGCTGTCCAGGTTTTCAAGGGCATTAGTATCAGCTACTTTATTTTTAAAACATGGAATATCCAATGAACTTTTTCTTCTCTGGGAGAGTGAGCCTTCAGCTGTAGGTAGAGAGAACCTGAGATGCAGCCCAAAGGGTAGGTGCTTGGAGAACACTACCAGATCTGGAAAAGGCAGATGCTTATAGGAAAGCATTTCTCTTCCTGTAACCAGAGCAACACTGCTGTAGTAGAGTAGCTGTCACTGCAATATGGGCTGCAGGGGCTTGTATAATACTGGGGAAACTCGGCAGTGGGAGTGAGTTACTGAGAATCTTGCCAACCCTGTGACTCAGAGGGCAGGAGATGGTGAGAGGTTTTTCTGCCTAATGGCATTGATTTCGGGTCTCGGGCAATTTCAAACCTGTCCTGTTTCAGCACACACAGTCCATGCAGTTCTGGCTAGACTAGAGGTTCTCAACCTTTTAGACTAGAGTAGACTCAGGAGAGCCCTTGGAAAGTGCCAGCTCTTCTCTTTTACTCTGCCTGTTTTTTGCCAAGGAAAGATAAGAGTGGTGGCTTTTCTGTTGCAAAGAATTCGGAAAGACCCAGTGATGGATTTCTGCTTGAGATCTCAGTGCTTATCTTGTGGATCACATTTTGTAAACCTAACCATGCCAGCACTGTCACCCCCTTGAACGATTCTCCAGGAACCCTGGTTGAGAATCACTGAGTTTAAGCGCATCTCCCAACCGGTGCTGCCTAGTTTGGCCTTCTTGGGCTCCCACCAACTGCTACAGAGGCTTTGGGTTTGCAAGGAATGGAGTCATGGGCCCTGAGCATGTGCACATTTGAACTTGGATGAGACTAGAGGAGGGACCCTTTGCTGAGTTAGTCTTGGGGAGAACTTTACACTCCGCTTGCTACCTTCTGTGACTGTTCTGCACCTTCCCATGTTCATTCGGCAACTTTGGTTACTGTATGTTATCACCTGAATGGAAGGGGTGTTCTGAACCCAAGCATGGGAGGCAGGGACGGCTATATAAGTGTGTGGCCCTGATGTGGCACTCTTGATGTTAACATGTCTCTATTGCTGATGTGTTGGAATTTTAGCTGTTTTTCATGTCTTTATTTTACCCTTCCAGGAATCCAACTCTTTCTCCAGCCTCTCTAACTCATAGTCCTTTCCACCTCTTCACTCTGTTCCCAGTGCTCCCAGCCTCCTTCTGTTCTGCCTCCCCCACTGTCCCCTTTTTAAAATCAACAATGTTTGCAAAAATATCTCCATTTGAGACTTGTTCACAGATGAATTCAAGTGAGATCGAGTTTTGACCGATGCTCCCATGCTGACATTTCACTGGAACACACCGTTGCTCATGGGGTGAGGGTGAGATCAGCAAGGCTGAGACGTATGTTTCCAGTCACTGTGCCATGGGATTGCTTTTAAAAAAAGCTGCAGAGGTTGCCCCTAGCTTTAAGGAGGTCATTGCATCAGTGAGGACCAGAGCTAAGGTAAAAAAAAAACCAACCTTGCTCTGCATTCCAGCAAGTGGTTGAAGGAAAGCTTCAGCAGAGTGGGCAGGAGGTCTGTGAGCTCTCCAGCTACCTTCCTATAACGTATGCAAATCAAACTTCCTCCCTCTACATCCTGGCTTTGCCTTGCCCCTAGAGATCTGATGTACGCTTTCCACGTATCAGCCTTTATCTCTCTCGACTGACCTCACTGAGTGATTGTGAAAGTTTCCCAGCTGTGAGCACAGCATTACTGTGCGTCTTAGACTTGTCAAAACTGCTTGTCCCCAAGGGACTAACATTTTGTAAGCCCTGTTTAGACTCCTTCATTGCAAGGCTTTAGGGCTGGTGGACGTGGGGATGCTCACTAAACCTTGCTAAACACATAAGCTCCCCAGACTGGGTGTGGACTTTGATTTATTCATTGGTTAAGTGAATGTAAGCCACTGGCCATGGGGAGTGAAGTGGACCTGCTGGTACTTGGGAGTTACTGCTGAAGCCCTTACTTGGCGTGTGCTATTCCAGTTATGGATGGGAAAGTCTTGCCTTCAGAGCAGCGATTCTCACCCAAGCTGCTGTGGCACCCTGCAAAGATCCTTGTAACAGTGCCACAGGGCACCATGCAATGTTAACACCATTAAGTGTGCAACCCATGATTCACAAGATAAACCCGGAGGCTTCATAGTGTGAGAAACCTTCTGACTTGTTGTGGTCTGGGCTCTTTGCAGCAGCAGAATTGCTCTATTTTTCTATTGTCAAAAAACAAGTGAAAACTAAGAGCTGGCATTTTCAAAAGTGTGCCACAGTTTTGAGAAGGCTGAGAACCACTGCTTCAGCATAACCTATGTTACCCACTGAGATTACTTTTCTTGCACATTCAGACCAGTTCAGGAAAGAAGTAATGGATTGTAATGTGTTGAGAAGCAATGGATAGCTCTCTTTCTGCTGGGCTGCAGCTTGACCATTCACATTACTATCCTCAGGATGGGATGATCAGGATTTGTTGCAACTGGAGGTGGTTGTAAAATGGAGGGGGTTTTCATCCCTACCACCCTTCTGAAAATATCCACTTTGAACAAAAGTCAGAAGTGAACTGCAGCATTTACTTGAATCAAAGACTACTCTGAATTTAAGATGAACCTCCAATAATTAAATTCTTTACATGGCAATGAACCTTGTTGTTTTTTCCATGTATACAAGCTGATTATTAGGGGTGGTCTTTAATTCATCTCTGCCACCACTCTGGGGGGTGGCAGGCAGAGGGTAGGTAGGTAGGTGATATGGGGAGGTCAAGCAGCTTGCCCACTGCTTGTGTCTGCCCCTCTGCCATCTCTGATCCCTGCTTCTCTCTTCCTCCCACCACCCCTACTCCTGCTCCATGGGCCAGTCTTCCTTCCTATTCTAACTTGGGCCTTGGGGCACCAAGCACAGCCCTTCTCTGTGGGCTAACCTACACCTTCCACAATACAACTCTGTCTCCCCGCTACTGAAGGAAGGTGTAGCATCATGGGCTATGTAGTCCAGCAGAAAGACCACCCCATGGAAGAGAATGGATCCTGGAATAACTGAACAGTGCGCTGCAAGGAAAGAATGTCACAGGTTGGAAAACTTCTTGGTTTGCAGGCATAGATTTTGGCATCACATGCTGTTCTCCAATTAAACAAGAACACAGGTTTTCCATGAGACAGTTTCATTATTTTTCACTAGCTTTCATTTCAGCAAAACCCCTTCCCAAATTATCACCAGAGATGTTGAAGCACAACTGAGGTTTTCCATGCTATTATTCTCTGCTTTTCTCCTTGGAGTATTGTATCTATTTCTGAGTGAGCTAACTTCCTAGAGAAAGCATTGATTCAGTTTTCTTCTTCTCCCCTACAGGTCCTAATTAGCTTGTTAATAAAGAGTATTTTAAGCTTGTAGGAGTTGGAGAGAGATTTTTGGAACTTTCAATACAGTAATAAGGGCTTGCATAAGGACTGATGCATGAAGAGCCACAAGGCAGTGCATGGAGGCTGAAGCACATATACAGGGCTTAATTTAAACCTCACTCACTCTAGTTTAAATCAGCCATCAAAAGGATTGGAGATAGTGTACAGGGGTTCTCTAGGAATCCAGAGCTACTTGCATTTTTAATCTCGCAGAGCAATCTGTCTTGAGCGCTCTGCCTATGCTGGTGGAATCAGCCCTTTAAATGTTTGAGCACAAGCGAATGGACACCATCAATTTCGTGGTGCAGAAATGAGATTAAAGGAATGGGGATGATTGTGTGATGCACGGGGTGAAGATGCCAAGAGGGAAAGGACTGACCTGGGAACAGACTGTAGGGCCTGCTGTTGCCATCAAGTTTGACGTGTTCTGCAACACGGACTGTAATAAGAGACTCTACCATCTTTCCTTCAGTCATTTGTTCCAGTGACGTTTTACCCGTTAACAAGAAATATGCCATATTTCCAGTCTCAATTTGTCTTCCAACTATTTGCTCTTTTAATGACATCACTGGATTAAAGTACCCCTTCCCCCCCCCCACCCCATCAGACACCTTTCTATGTGGGCACTTGGAAAAGTATCTTTTCTTACCCGAGTCGCTCTAAATTGACTGGGGTCCCTTAGTCTCTTTCTGTGAGACCCATACTCAGAACCTGGGCATGTGAATGATGCAGTGATAATACCTCCTCGCTGTGATGCCAGCAGAGACTGCTGGTGCTTTTCCCCGCTTTCTCTGAAACAGCGTTTTCCAGGTGCAGAGAGCAGAAAATAGTGTGGAGATGCATGGGAGGAGTTGAACCCGATCTGGGTATTGGGGAGTCCTGCTCTGAGGCACCAGGTGGGTGTTTTCCTGTGCCTTGGTCCTTCCACTTTCCTTCTGCTCGTGTGGATGTATTTTCGGAAGGGTGCAATTTGGCTCTACCACATGGCTTTGTAATTATAGTGAGGCCCAAGCCAGCGAGCACCAGGCCGCAGCGGTAAGCTTGTGGCCATCCTCCGATCTTGACTGCAGACGCAGGTTTGAATTGCGTGGCCTGCTAGGGCTCGTGTGTTTGCTGACGGGTCAAAAGCAAGGGGTTGCTAAACAGCTGAACCAACCCGTCCCTCCCTGCTTGCCCAGGCTGTGAGGTAGCGTCTGGCTCTTGGTGCCCTGCTCCTCCTCTCTTAGCCTCAATTGTAGAAAAGCTGAACGGACTCTCCCAGGTGACCTTCCTCAAGGCCTTGGCTCCGATCAGATGGAACTAGAGAGCTCCAGTCAAACTCACCGCTCAGTCTTGACCTTTTGCAATGGTCCTTGCGGAAAAGAACTCGCAGAAACCCCAAGGAAGTTTTCGTGAGCACAGCCAATTGAGGAAAGCTCTGCTTGCAGCCTTCCCTGCTTTAAAATGACGAGGGCTGCTGCTGGCATTTAAGACTGGACTAGATTGCGACTACAAACCTTCTCGGACGTTTTCTGGGACTGGTCTGCAGTTTATCTTAAAACATGCTGGAGCTTCCTTTGTTTTCAGACCAGCAGGTTTTTTATCTGCTATTGTAAAACAAAACCACATCTGGCTCCAGCTCTTGTAGCTTTTGCATTTTCCATGCAAGTGTCTTGATTTTTTTTTTTTCTTCTTCTTCTTCGTTTGTTTGGTCCCAAGCTCGTTATTCTTGTCCAGCCTGGTAAGTGGACCAGTTGCACGTTGCTGTGTTTGGTTTCAGACTTGAAGCTTTGGGTATGGTTGTACATGGAGTCACGGGGTGCTTGGGAGGTATTTTTAGCCTTTTAATTTGCAGCGCCTCTGGGTTGTCTAATGTCAAGAGATTTTCTTTGTGTTTTTAGCTCTCGGGAAGATTTCCCCCCTCCAGTCCCTCCCCCTCTGGATGCAGCTGTTCCTTCTCTGGTTAGAAAGCATAGAGTAGTTAGCAAAGCTGGCTTTAACCGCTGGAAGGACTTGCTGGGATCAGGTGCCTGCTAAAAGATGGTTATTGTCGAGATCCCACTGCCTCCCACAGAACATTTCGGGGGCATCGGATGCAGGGCTTCACTGGCTACCTGCGCTCTCTTCCTGCTGCTTCTGCCACTGCCCTGCTGTGCC
>JAGPOW010001614.1:1632062-1648988 GCA_030014935.1 Caiman crocodilus
TTTTTTTTTTTAAACCGGAGAAAACCAGGATCCCTGCTGTTACCGTATTGTTTTTCACAGCACATACCTGCTGCTCTCATGGCACACCCTTTGGGACTCGCTGAGCTACCGATTCACCACCTTGTCACTTGCCCACTAGCAGCGTATCAGCGATGCACGTGACGGGCATTATCCTGCCGCAGTTACCTTGCTGCCTCCTGCCTATTCTGGATCTGACGGGGGTGTTGTGATGTTGCTAGAGGTCTCTTCTGCTCTTCCCTCCTCCCAGCCCCGACTCTCCAAATCTTGTGTAACTGGGAGGGAATCCACCTGAGCTAACGGCTTAGCCAGCTTTCCCACACCCTGCGCATGGGCTGGCTTTTGGAGCCAGATGGTGTACAGTGAGTGAGTGATGCTAGGATCATAGAGAAGTTGGGCTGGAAGGGATCTCCATAGGTCTAGTCCGACCCCCTGCCCGAGGCAGGATCATCCCTACCCAGACCAGCAGTAGCAGAACGACAAGATGCCATCTGAACCTCTGTAAGTACAGTCAAGCTGAGGATAGGGGCCCTGTCCCACGAGCCATTGTCTTCAGGCTTTGGTGGGGACATCTGTAGCGTGGGGGCATCCAACATGCAGGGAGCTGGGTACGAGAGGGAAGATCAGAGGAGCTGGGCTGTGGCTTTTCACAATCTTTGAGCATGAAAAGTCCAGGTGACCTTTATGCTAAGCTTGTGTTTCAGCAGGGTTGGTGTCGTCGACTTGCCCTTCAGTTAACCAGGGGCTGAGCAGCAGTGAGGGGGCACAGTTCCTGGTCAAACCAGGCCGTGACAATGGAGCCTCAGGCAGTGGTGCTGGCTGAGCTGAGCCAGCTACCCCTGACCATTGCTGGGGTGCAGGAAGCGCCATCCGTCACCAAGAAGCTAATACAAAGCTGGTCATCTACAGGAGCTTGGGGCCAGAGAATGGACCTCAGTCGTGGCTCAGCGGAGAAGTGCTGGGAGGAGGCTTGGTGTAGCCAGTCCCCCTGGCTCCAAAGGATACTTGGGAGCCAATGATGGGGAACCCCCAGGAGGACAGAGAAGTAGACATCAGCCATCCCCTTCTTTGCTTTCTCCCCTCTCCCCCATACCGTTTGCAAAGTGCTGAGGCTCTGTTTAGTTGCAGATGAGCTCCCTGAAAGTGCTAATCCCCCTCTGCTTTGCTGTCTACTAATCTATTTCCCCGTACAGTATTTCAGCGGCAACAAATGTTCCCACAGAGGAGCTCACTGCTGCAAGAGACAGGGGGACACGGGATGAAACAAGGCACACTGGGATTGCACAAAGCCCCTAGGATCCTCCCTAGCTCAGCCCCACACTTGCCAAGCCTTGAAACTTACTGCTGTCCCAATGAGTTTCCCCTAAGAACGTGGGGAAGGTGCCCATGCCAGGCATCCCTACCTACCTGACCCACACGTTAATGCCCAAACCCCTTCACTGGGCCTAGGAGAACCGTCCCTCCTTACACCCATGTGCGAGATGGAAGATACTCAACAAGTCTGCAGCTCCACCATGGCCTTCCCTCTCCCAGCTGTGAAATGGGCTGTCAGCAGCAAGTCAGGGTAGAACCCTTCCCCAAGCCTGTTGTGCTACTGTGCTAAGTGTGTGGACCTCCTCACCAGAATACAAATGTCTTGTAATCAGGAAGGGATTTGATCCCTCTGTCCCTAGGAGGGTGCGGGGGATATCCCACATGGCAGACAGGGCACTGAGTCCCAGAGTAGATGGAGTGACTTGCCCAAGAGCCTGTCCCAGCACATAGCTCTGTGGTGGAGCAGGGGCTCGGTAGCATTCAGGAGAGCAGGGCCTGGCTGCTTGACACCTTCATAGCTCCCATTCATTTCTTTCTGTGTCACTGATGCAGCTCCTCGGGAGCTGGTGGTGATTGTCACTGGGTGGGGGTGATTGTTGCATGGGGGGGCAGCAGGCCGTAAGAGCGGATGAAACCCTGTATCCTAAGGAGCCTCTTCTAGCAGTTTGCTGCCACAAATCTGCAGTGAGCCGTATGCCAGTGCATATCATGTATGCATGCTGCCTGGCTGGGCCTGTGTTGAGGCTCCTGGCTGTCAAGACAGTCTGGAACCGCAGCGATTTCCTGCTGCTGCTGTCAGATGCTGGCTGTCCTGGAAGGCCCTGGGTGTGAAGGGTGCTCAGGTGGCTTGGAAAGCAGATGGGCTCTGTTCCTTTGGGTTGTCTCGCTGATGCTTTCCAGCACTTCACAAGAATCCTTTCATGCGTTCAAAATGCTCATCCGCCTTTATGAGCAGTTGCCATCATACAGCCTCTGCCACTTGCTGGATTCCTCGTTATTAGCAGGTTATTCTGCGGCTGCTGCATCATTCACATCCAGGCCACTTATCTGGGGATGATACTTGAGCGTGTGGCCTTGGCTAACATTTCCAGTAGGGAGGGCACCTCCCAAAGGCTTGGGGAAGGCTTAAACACAGTCCTGAGGGCAGTGCTTTAGCCCACCCCAGCTTGCTGGTTTTGCCTTCCCCACAGCCTTTCTGTTCTCGTTCCTGCTCTTCTGTGCATGTGAGATTTGATGATGGACAGGCCTGTTTCTAGCTGCGCACATGAAGAAGGGTTTTCAGCTGTGGAAAAGTGAGGGGCAAGTTTGCATTCACAGTCTAGTTTGGCTTGTAAAGCTGCAGAGGCCTGAGGGTAGAATCCTAATCCCCCGCTTTGTTGGATCGCTGGAGTTCGGGCTTCTTGCTCGTACACTTTGGTGGCTGTTCATTATTAACAATAACTGTTAATTAACAATTAGCATACCCTGCTCGGCACAGAAGATAAATGTGGCTTTCCTGGGAAGACTGGTGATGAGACTTTGAGTGCCCAGCTGAGACACCTGAAAGGAGCCTGATTTCCAGGAAACACTGAGTATCCAGCTCCGTTACAGCACATTTGTCTGGATGCCCAAAATTGCTTGTCGCTTATGAAAATCTGGCCACCACTAACAACACATGCGACTGTTGCTGGGGCCCTCTTGCCACGTTCTCTCCTGAGCTGTGGCAACACCGTTTCAGGGGATGGTGACAGTAGATATCCCTGTAGACCACACGGACAGAACCAGCTGGACCCGATGCTCCAGCTCCTGCTGTCAAAGTCACCCAAAGGAGCTGTGAATTGTGCCCTGTGAGTTAGTACAGATGGAGGGAGCTGGGTGTAGCTGCTGGAGAAGGTGAGGCCTGGGCAGAGGGCACCAGTGTCCTGTGCCCATAGTGACAAATAACCAAGGTGTAAATACTGGTAGTACCTGATGCTGAGGAGCAGGGCATCTCTGGCTGCTGTGGGTACCAGACACCCCTGTGGGTGTGGGAAGGAGCCAGGCTGTTGGCAGCCTTCAGTGCCCCTCTCCCGACACATTGCAAAGTCCTGGGGAATGTGCCACTTTCCAGGCAGGGCTGGTACCAGAGTCCTTCCTGTGGCATCAGGGCCCTATCATGTTCTGTGCTGTATGTCAGGGCCTGGCTCATGCCAGGGTGAGGCAGGGTGCCAACGAGCACAGCCTGCCACACTGGTCTGTCCCGAGTCCCAAGAGACCCTGGGCACTACGCTAGAGCATTATGCACGTGGAACGGGACTGGATGGGAAGCCAGTGTTCAAGCTGGGATTCAGGCCTTTGCAGTGAATAACTGGATTTCCACGCCCTCCCTGCTGAGCACAGGGCAGTTTCTACTCCCAAGCCAGGAAGGTCTAGTTCACTGATTCTCAGCCCAGTGTCACGGCAGCCTGGGATACTCTGAGACCCTGTTCAAGGTGCCACTCAATGTGTGCCCTGCTAGGTGTGCAAACACCTCCACGTGATTCATAAGATAAACCCAGAGAGTTCAGATGGGAATCCGGAGTACCAAAAAACTTTCGGCTCTGTGTGGTCTTCCTGAGTTCTTTGTGACGGGAGAATTGCTTTAGCATTTTTCTGTAGTAAAGAGCAGTGAAAGCTGAGAGCTGGCATTTTTCGGAGGGGTGCCTCAAGTCTAAAAAGGTTGAGAACCACTGGTGCAGCTGGTGGCCACTCACTCCATCAGAGGATCTCGAGGACCTTTACAGAGTGTGCATGCTCTCGGAGGGAGGGAGGGAGGGAGGGAGTCTCTGTTATCCTCATTTGACACGTGAGGGGAACTGAAGCATGGAGCAAGGGCAAGTAACTTGCCCAGGGTGACAGAGAGTAAGTGTCAGCGGCTGGACTCTGACTGTGATATCTCTGGCTGAATTCATTTAAGCAGGACTAAATGTGCGCTGATACAGGGCTGCTTCCAGTGAGCTTGCACAGATCGTCATATCACCCCTGCTTCCTGCAAGCTGCCCTGGGATTACAGCCGGATCCTAGAAGATCCTGACTGGGGTATTATGATCCCAGCACTCGTTCCTGCCCAGGGCAGGGGATCAGACTTGATGATCTATTCGGGTCCCTTCTGACCCTAGAAACTATGAAATTATGACAGACCAAGGTGGGAGAGGCTGGCTGGGGTGCGAGGCTGCTCTTCACCTGGACAGCTCTACCTCTCCAGAGCCCGTTCCTTCGAAGTCGGGAGGCTACATATTGGGTCACTGATGGTTTCATGGTTTTTTAGGGGCTGGAAGGGATCTTACAGATCATCGGGTCCAGCCCCCCTGCACTTGGGCAGGAAAGACCGCTGGAGTAGGATGATCCCAGAAAGATGGGGATCAAGATGCTAAGTTTGCTGTCAGGTGTTATAAAATGTCAGAAGGCTCTTGGGGATGCTGTGCCGCCGTGTTGCTCAAGGCCGCAGGGTGGCTGGGTGGTTGGGCTGAAGCCTTGGAGAGGTTGTCCCAAAATGGAGCTGAGGCCCTGGCCGCTGCTGCCTGTGAGCCCTGATCTGTGGGCTATGGCACGTTCATCACCAGTGATGTAGGCTCATGCCAGCCATCTTAACCAAGCACGGTGAGGCTCCCTGTGCTCCTGCCATAGCCCAGGCCATTGCAGCCTGGAGTCAATGAAACAACTTGTCACCGGCTGTAACCAGAGCCTTGTGCCACGTGAAAGGAGCAGGACTCGGAGGAGCTGGGTGCTGCTCTGAGACAGGCGAGCGGGAGCCTGCACTGCTGCTGATTCCCGGGATTGCGTCTCTGAGCTGTGAGGAAGTGGGTCCATCTCTGCCCCGCGGACAGAGCCTGCTTCTCAAGCTGAAGCAGTAGCGATGTAGGCGTCCAGCTCTGGAGCCCCCATGAGCCAGCCAGGATGGAGGCCCCCAAGCTCTGTCTCTTCCATCGTCACGTCACGCAGGCCCTTTTCCCCAGGGATGCCCCGGCTGGAAGCAGTGGCACTTGAGGGCCCTGGGCTGCCTGGGTTGATGCCTTGTGGAGGCGGCCCCAGGATGGAGTCGAGCCCCTGGCTGCTGCAGCCTCTGAGCTGTGGGCTGAGACATGTTCACCACCAGCGGTGTGGCCTCGTGCCAGCCATCTCCTCAGCCGAGCACAGTGGGCAGAGCTGCTCTGCCAAAATAGGACGCTGGCCTATTCCTTCCTGCCCCTGCAACACCTTGGGCTGCTGTATGTGGAGCCCCCATTCGGGGCCTATATCCTGCCTCCAGCTGAAGCTGGTACCCTACAACCTGCTGTCACACCAGCAGCCGGGGCAGCCTCCTTCCCCATTGCCATAGAGATATTTGCAGTCTCCCCTGGCTTGTTCACAATTAACCAACTTCCATGCCCAAACTTTGCCAGCAATGGGTGGGAGGCAGGGGGCATGCAGGCAGCTCACAAGGGAAAGGGGGCTGCAGCTAATTTCCATCAAATGCAAAACGTTGCCATGCCTTCACCTTCATGCAAGGACGTGGCCAGGAAAAGACTGCAGGTCCCATCTCAGTCGTGTCAGGAAGCTGCATGCCCCAGCCTGGCCGAGGCTCAGCCCCTGGCTGTCCTGCCTTAGGGCAAGGGGCACCATTGTGAACTCTCCAGCCGCAGTTCTCTTTGATGCGCCCACGCAGCAAAATCCTCCTCTCTCTGGTCTGGAGATGACCCAGCCCACTCAACAGTTCTCTTTTCATTCCCAGAGACTCTGGTTTGTTCCTAACCTGCTGAGCTTGACACGTGAGCTCTTTGTGAGCTGCACAGACTGACGTTCCTTCTCTTGTCTCTCTGCAGGAAAGAACCTCTACACAAATGAATATGTAGCTATAAAATTGGTGAGTCTCTTCTCCTCCACCCAACCCGTGCTGCCCAGGTTGGCTCATGTTTCAAATTTAGGGGAGGACGGGGGATTTTCTCTCTTAGACTAACTCTTAAAATGAGTCAGGCAGGGCCAGGCTGTACATGGTAACTATGCAGACATGCCCTGGTGAGGGTTGCACATCTAGGATCCCCCACAGCAGTGATGGTGATTGCGAGGGGGGACGAGGTGGGCACCAGAAGCCCACAATCCCGAAGCTCAGAGCAGGAAATGTCTGGAAGCAGCAGGGAGGGTGCAGTAGCCAGTACCTTGGAGCCTGGCATTTACTCAAAGCAGGACAGGATGAGGCTCTACAAAGTTCCTGGTGCTGAGGAAGGACAGCAGGGGTGGCCTCCCGTGCTGTCCCACTGCTCCCTTGGTGCACAGAGCTTTGACGGGCCAAGCAGAGGACCCGTCGGGACACAGATCCCCTCTGCTTGCCTGGGTTTTCCTTCACCCCAGGGAGCAAAACTGGAGGAGGGAACCCATCCCTTGGGGCCTGGCCCCTTTTGCAGTAACCTCAGGCAGTGCACACGGGCTTCAGTAGCACTCGGGACCCAGGCCTTGCCCTTCGTGCCTCCCCACTAAGGCATCCCCATGTACCTTCCCTCCCTAACGCCTGCCACAGTTCCTCTCGTAAAGGAACATGCCCAAAGCGGGGCTTCCCCAGTGCTTCCCTCGCCCTCTGCCGCTCGCTGGACTCCTCTTGATTTTTACCCCCTCACTCTATGTTTGTTCGATTTCAACCCAAAGGAACCCATAAAATCGCGGGCCCCACAGCTGCATCTGGAGTACCGGTTCTACAAGCAGCTCGGAAATGCAGGTAAGACACGGGCAGTGTGAGAGGGCAGGCGTGTGCCGGGGCAGGGGCTGCTTGGCCTGGACGCACTGGCCTAGGGGCATGCAGGTAGCTCTTGGTTGCCAGCCTGTCCCTGCATCTCTGCTCCGCACGCCTGCCTAAGCTGCTGGTGCCCATCTGCTCAGCTGACGAAGGCAGATTTTCCACAGAGCTACTTCTAATCTTTGAGCCTTTATTTTCCAGCCCCTCCTCCTCCCCTCCCTGACCTCCCCCACCTCCCGTGCTGGTGTCCGGGATTCTGGCAGGTCACCTGCCATCCTCTCCCCCACATCTCTCCCCCAAGAGGCAGCATATCAAGCCCACCTTGTGATGGGGGTGAGTTGGCTCCTCCATCTACCCATCTCAGGGGGTGCTAAGTTGGGGCTACCCTGAGAGCCCTGGGCAGGAGAAGGTGGGGTCCCCTTATCCCCTTTCCTCAGGAGGAAGTTAGTGACATCTGGGAGCCACCAGTGCAGGATCTAGGGCCAGCTGGGAACCCGTAGGCCTTGGCCTCGCTCTCTCTGGTTTCCTCCCATGCCAAGGCCTTGTTTCCTGCCTCCTTCCCCCACTCTTGGGTGGAGTTTGAATGTCAGACCTCCCTGGAAGGGGTCACCTCTGTCCTGCACACTGGCTTGTACCCAAACCTGCCACCTCCTGGTCAGACAGCATCAGGGACCTGAAGGGGAGCCTCTTCCTTGTGTCTCCATTGCCCAGACCAGCAGACAAATGGGGCAGGGGGGCTTTGCAGAGCAGTGTGTGGGCAAGGGCCCAGGGCTGGGATGATGAGGGTGGTTCAGGTTGGGATTGAGGGGCCCCAGCATTGCCCACAAACCCAGCACCTGACTGCTGGCTGTTTCATTCCATGGGCCCAGGCTTATTTTCATTCTGCCTTGAATCTGGTGGGAAGGGAGGAAGCCGTGGTAATGCTGCGGTGGCTGACATGGCTGCAGGGCCTCCGGGGCACAGTGCCATGCATCCGCCCAGGCCATGGCCACCCGGTGATCCCAGATGACCCTAGTGAGCTCCCAGGCTGCCTTTGCCCCTCCTGCATGCCTAGGAGCAACTGGGCCCTCATCTCCAAAATGCTGGTATAGGAGAGGAGAACTCCCCTATTAAAGCCCTGCCTTGGGAGGGAGGTGAGGTCTTTGCTGTTGCTTTGTTGACCCCTCGGCACTGACTGATATGCATTAGCAGCACAATCCCGTCAAGTCCAAGTTCCTCCATCCCCCGTGTTCGGGGCCATTGTTAAAGCTGGGAGGGAAGGGGCCTCATGCCTAATCTCACCCCCCACACACTCATGCTTTGGCTGTTGCAGAAGGAATTCCTCAGGTTTACTACTTCGGCCCCTGCGGGAAGTACAATGCCATGGTGCTTGAGCTCTTGGGCCCCAGCCTGGAAGACCTATTTGACCTGTGCGACCGGACCTTCACGCTCAAAACCGTCCTGATGATAGCGATCCAGTTGGTAAGCGCTGCCCTATGCCTCACTGCGCCTTGGGCCTGGGCTTCCTGCGGGCTACAGCTGATGCCCTCTCATAGAGTCCTAGTGGCCCTAACCTGAGGGAGGAAGGACTCTGTCAGCTGCCTCTATCCTCCCTTTGCCTCTGGGTTTGGCACGGTCTGCACTCCCAGAGCTGCAAAATGGGCGTCTGGGATGAGGGGATATATCAGGGGACCTGAGCACATTTATGGAGCCTGGGCTGATGGAGGAATTGGGCAGGGGCCTTGTCTCATAAGAACCCTTCTCCCCCTTCTTCTGGGTGTGCTCAGGGGGAGGTAAGTTGTGTTGTTTCTCTGCAGTAGATGGAGCCCTGGACTGAGACCTTGGGGTCTTATCCCAGCCCTGCTTTTTCAGGAGCAGCAAGTCCCTGCTTTTCCCTCACAGAAATGGGGATAGTGGTGCCACAGCAACTGTGAATATTTGAACCCAGGAGCAAACAGAGTGCCCAGCACAGGGTCCCCACGATCTGCCTGTGTTGTCCTGCCTATCAGAGCCTGCAGAGTGTCTGTCTCATCCACTTTCCCCACTGCCCCTCGCTCAGCCAGGACCAGGCTCCTCTCCCAGCCACATGCTCTGTGGAAGGGCAGAGAAGCTAATGGCAGATGGGACCCGCTCCCCTAGGATACCTGGCCTTTCCCATGGAACTGAAGCCCATCAGGATTGGAGCTCCCAGCCTGCAACATCGCATGGAAAGGGGGTGCTCTCAGATTGGGAGCTGCAGTCTTGGGTTGCATTCAGCATTATTCTGGGTGCAGGGCTGGCCTCCTAGCCCTGACCGTGGGGGAATTGGGCTTGATCGTGTGATCAAGAAGACCGTGCATAAAATGATCCATTTCAGTTTAAAATATGCCCAACGCAGGTTCTGTGGAAGGAAGGGGGGTGGGCAGGGCGGGCTTCAGGGGAGCTCACCCTGGCATGTGAGCAGAATTGGGCCTGGCAGGTGCAGGTCAGACAGCCAGGTATTGCCTGTGCTGCAGCTTGGGCTTGTCTGGTGCTGACGCCAGCTCTCCCCTCCCACCCAGATCACACGGATGGAGTACGTTCACACCAAAAGCCTCATCTACAGAGACGTCAAACCAGAGAACTTCCTGGTGGGGCGGCCAGGGAGCAAGCGGCAGCACACCATCCACATCATCGATTTTGGCCTGGCCAAAGAGTACATCGACCCTGAGACCAAAAAACACATCCCTTACCGCGAGCACAAGAGCCTGACAGGGACCGCACGATACATGAGCATCAACACACACCTCGGGAAAGGTACAGGGCACCACTCCCAGGGAAAACCAGCTGAGCCAGCCCCACTGGGCCATCTGCGGTGCTGAGGGATGGGGAGGAGAAAGGGTGAGACTCCAGGGAAGAGTGGCTCCGTGAGTCCAGGGGTTCCTAGCTTGGTGGAGTGCCTGGTGGCACAGGGCATGGGACCGCTGGGTTCTCTTTCCAGTTTGCCCTGTAGTCATGAGCAGTTTGCAGCCATGTGGGGTGGATATGATGCTGGTTCTGCAGGAGTTCAAGCCGGGTGCATCGAGTCATCCTGTGCTTGGCTGGCGTATCTCATGCTCAGGCTCTCAGCACTGTCTCAGGCTCTACGTGCCAGCTGATACCAGCATGACCAGATAGTTGCAGGAACAGAGGACTCCACCCATGTACACTGCACATTCCTGGCCACGCTCCAAGCCTCCTTGACAGCTTCCCAGGCTGTGAGAGTCTTGCTGAGAGTCAGCCCCGTCAGACTAGAGCAAGGCTCTGTCTGCCACTCAAGGAGTGAGCAGTGCCCCAAGTCGAAGTGACCCTGGGAGTGCTGCAAGCTCCCAGGCGGAAGCCCTGCAGATGGAGAGAAATCACTCCAGAGCAAGAAACCTCCTTGCTTCCCCTGAGAACACTACTGCCATCTCCTGCCATGCCCCCACACTGCTGGGAAAGGAGGGTGGCGTAGTCCACAGTGTGGCCCCTCTTGCTGGTGATCCTTGGAGCTTCCCCCCCGGCTTTATCTTCACGTGGGGATTTTTGCAAACTTCCCAGCTGCTGGGAGGGGGGAACTGGGCCCTGCTTCAGTGAGGCAAGATGAAGGAATGCCACTCTGTGGGTGGCTGTACTGACTCTCTCTTCCCCATGCAGAACAAAGCCGCAGGGATGATCTGGAAGCACTAGGGCACATGTTTATGTACTTCCTCCGAGGGAGCCTCCCTTGGCAAGGGCTCAAGGTAACTGCCACCTCGCAGTCGGGAAGCTGCCACTTGCCCAGCAGGGTGTAGGCAAGCCCAGAGGCTTGAGCCAGTGGGCTCCGGGCTGGAGCCAGTGGGCCAGCTGGCACCAGGGTGGGAACATCTATAGAGACCAGGCTCAGCAGTATCTGGCCTGCACATGAAAGAGAGCTGAGACTGGCAGACTCTCAGGCACGGGGCTGGAGTCCTTCAGCCAGGGGTGTGTCACCATTAGCACCTCTGAGGGCTGTTTAACTTCCCATGGGGCAGATGCCTGTTGGGGCATGAAATGCAGGGAGCCTGACCCCCAATTCTGGCTAGTGGGTTGTAGCTTATGTCCTCCATCCATGGAAAGAGCAGAGCTTGAAGGGTCTGGGAGCTCTATGTCCCAGTCCCAGCCCTCGTTCCCACCCCATGCTGGTCACTTCGTCTCAGCATGACCTTGATTTTCTTCTCCATGAAATGGCTGCAGGGAAAGGGACCTGCTGAAAGTGGGGCCTTGGGCTGAGCAGTGTCGGAGGGTTTGGGGAAAGGAGGAGTCGTTCATCATTCAGAAAACCAAGCGTTTTTCTGAAGGTTCTTGCTTTGGTCACTGTCTGCTACAGGATGCCACGGTTGTGGCCCACTGGTGTGTCCCTTCCTGGCACCTGGTAACTGGGTGTGGGGCTACTGTTCTGTCAGGTTTCTGACAAGTCTCCGGGAATAACCAGCCACAGCCATTCCCTTTCTTGCTGTCAGCCCTGGGCTGGGATGCTGGCACTGCTGATGAGCTCAGGATGGTTGGGTGTCTCTGTGCTGTCCCTGCCAGGCCTTCACTGGTCAGAGGGTTTCTGCTGCTCTGCACCAGGGGCTCCTTCTCTCTTCGTGCAGGCTCTGGGGGGTGAAGTCCCTATGAATGACTGCTGAAACCTAACCCAGATGCCCACTGCACGCTAGCTGATTTAAGGCATTAGCAAGGGGCCCATTGAGCTTGGGGTGGAGTTTGAGAACCAAGGCCCAGGTGGTCCCTGAGTGCATTCTCCAAGCCAGACCATGGTTGGCACTTGTCTGTCATGTTGCCCAGGGCTGAACCCCTCTCTGCCCATCCAGGCTGACACGTTAAAGGAACGGTATCAGAAAATCGGAGACACCAAAAGAGCCACGCCTGTCGAAGTCCTGTGTGAAAACTTCCCAGGTAAGGATACTGCCAGAGCAGGCTAGCACTCATGTCCAGGTTTCTCCTGTCACCTCCAGTCCCTTTCATGTTCTGGTCACACATGGGGATTTGTTCCAGGGGTGCAAGCTACACTCGTGCCGGGTCTGTGCCCCGGACTCCAGCAGCCTTAAATGCTCTGTGCTGCCCTGGCCTGACTGCCTCCTAAACCAGAACCAGTCTGGCTGGTGCCTTAATCCAGCTAATTAGCATGGGAGCTAGCTAACTGGCACCTCTTTTAGCAGTGCTAATGAGTGGGTTCGTACATGGCTTCTCTATGTCCAACTTAAGAAGCAGCTATTTGCAGCCCAGTTTGCTTGAGGACACCTCTCTAGAGTTAGTGACGCCTGGAGCACTAGGGAAATCGCATAAGGAAATCTCTGCTTCTTGATTGTCTGAGGACGGCTTTGTCAGGCCCTCGCATCACTCCCACTGGGAGAGCAGCCACTCAAGGAGCAAACTCCCACTGATCATTGTGCATTTTTCACCAGGACTTGGCCCGGTGCAAGAACAGTGGCACTGCAGTCAGTGCTGCTGCCTGGTCACCATCTCTGTGTTTTGCCTCTGTGGCCCTGCCCTGTGTGTGACGGTTTCCACCTGCTGGGAAATGGGCATTGCAGTGGGAAGGGTGCTGTGTGTGGGAGTGAAGGACTCTCCAGGCTATGGAGGAGCATGTCCTGGCTTTACCTGATACAGGCAGCAAGTGGAGCCCCACAAGAGGTTAGAGTAGATGAGCTGGGCAAGGCCATCCAGCAAGGCAGGTGCAGAGCTGAGGATAAAAGCAAGGAGGGCTTAGGCTCATCATCTCTCTGCAGGGCAGTGGTACCTTCCTCCAGCCCCCGAGGCTCTTCCCTGAGCTGCCCCAGCTGGAGCAGTCCAGACAGCCTTCCTGAAGGGAAACCACCTATGCACACCCTAGGGTCTGGGCCCTGGGGAAGCTGACAGCCCACGGTGTAAACCTGGAGACAGCTTTCATTTTACACCTGCGCTCCACTCTAGCCCAGCGCCTTGCAGTGTCATGCATTATAGCTTTCCTCCCCTTCCACCATGTGCCTCCCTTCCAGCTTCCACTGCTCCTCCAGGCTCCCAGAGAGTCTCTGCTATCCTAGCAGGGTTGGCAAAAGGGGGATCATTCCCCAGGGCCAGCCGGTCGCCATGGTGTGAGCCTTGCCTGGGGTGTGTCTGCCCTTGCCTGGCAGTCTGCTCCCCTGACCCTGGTGTGGAGCTGGGTACTGCCTACACTGAGCCTGCCCTGTCTCTGCAGAGGAGATGGCCACCTACTTGCGCTATGTACGGCGGCTGGATTTCTTTGAGAAGCCCGACTACGATTACCTGCGGAAGCTCTTCACAGACCTCTTTGACCGCAATGGCTTCGTCTTCGACTATGAATACGACTGGGCTGGGAAGCCACTAGTAAGTGCATCCAACTGGAGAGGAAGGAGCACTGAGCTGGCTGATGCTAGCAGGGACTCACCCCCACCCTGCCCAGCCCTGTGCCCGAGCCCCTCCAGGGCTGAAGGAGCTGTGAGGCTGCCCAGAGCTTGAGGGTGGGGAGCAATGGATAGAGCATCTGGGAAGCCAGGGCATGCTAAGGTTTTGGTGGCTGAGAAGCTCTGAGCTCTTTAGTTCTTCTCTGCTTCCTGAGTCACGGAGTAGTCATGCCTGCTAAACATCCCCTCTCTTGACTATTCAGCCCCGCCGAGTTAGTCATACGGGCCCGAGAGTCTGTGTGCTTTTTAGGTCTCTCTTGCCCCTGCCCCATTGTGTTCTGGCTATGCCCTGCTGTGTGCTAAGCAGGCATCTTCCCAGTCTCCATGGGAGGGAGAGCCCCAGAGGCCTTGGTACAGGTGAGAATGTAGCCAGGACCCCGTGTCCCTGTGCCTAGTAGGGGAAGCCATTGTACATCCATGCGTTTTCAGGGCCCACCCTGCCCATCCCACCCTTCCCCATCTGACTTGGGCAGCGGGAGGCTTTCTACAGCATGGGCTGTACAGGGACTTCGGGGCAACTCCTTATATTTTCCCCTCCTTATGTCTCACTCTGCAGCCAACTCCCATCGGCACAATCCACAGTGACGTCCAGGTGCAGCCCCCGAACAGAGACAAAGCACAGCCACACACCAAGCACCAGGTGAGCTCAGCGCAGCCCCACCATGGCCATGCTGGGGCCCACTCCCCAAACGGCTCGGCAGCCACCAGCGGCACCGGGAACTGGGCTGGAAGGCAAAGCCTGTCTGTCCATTTGGGAGACTTGGGGCACAGGGGTGCTGTCCACACATCATTGCCCTCCACTGTGGAGACTGGATGGCAGGGGAGGCTGAGCAATGCAGGGCCTCTCTGGCTGGTCCAGAAGAGATGTCAGCCTGAGGGAGGGCTGCCACCGCACAGGGGTGGAGAGAAATGGCAGCTTTCCTCAGTGTGAGGTGGCAACAGGTGCCTGATGCAGGCCATGCGTGTGGTGGGAGATGGGGACAGGAGTTGCTTTTCCTCACAGGACGTTCAGGTACCTCCCCGCCTTCCCAGGGACGGCCCAGGCTTTCCGCAGCGTGTGCCATGGGCAGGGAAGGCTGAACTGCTGCTTGCTTCAGTTCAGCAGTGGGCAGCATTAGACGCTTTTGGGAGTGGGACACATCGGAGGCATGGGCGAGTGGGTCTAAACACGTCACGAGTTCCTGACTGGCAGAGGGGCCTGGGGGGTGCCTCGGCAAGCCCTGGGCAGGGGGCCAGGCTTCAGGACGGGCTGCAGGGCCTGGCTGGCTGGTCAGATTCCAGGCCACTCTCAGAGAGCGGCTGCTTGTGTGTGATGGGCACCCATCCCAGTGGCTGTGTCGCTGGGGTCCTGCCAGCTGCTTCAGCAAAGGCTGGGAGGTTCTTCCTGTACTGGTGAGCAAAGACAGGCTCCCCCAGACTGACCCTGCTGGTTGTAACCAGTTGTCATGGCCTACGGCAGGGTTAGGTCTTTGGGGATGTCCGGGGAGGGGCGCAGTGAGCTGTGTGATGCACCGGGGCCATGTCCTAGAGCAGTGGGTCTCAACCTTTTTTGTACCAGGACTCACTTGTAAACATCAGTGGCCAGTCCCAACCCAGTGCCCCTCACTCCTGACCCTCTGCCCCCAGGCCTCAGCCCCACAGTGTGTGGGGCAGGGGTGAGTGTGTGGCGGCATGGTAGGCTGGATCTCTGCCAGCCTGCAAGGGAAAAGCCACAGTTTCCCACGTTTTTCTCCTTTAAAGGAGAATCCATTTTTTAAAGTTTGTTGATCCGTTTGAAAAATTTGTTCGCAACCCTTTGGTATATGCTTGCAACTCACTTTTGGGGGACGAGGGAGGCTGCAGTGTGCTGGGATTGTCAGGGTGCCTTGCCATGCTTGCTGCTCTGCAGAGCACGGCTTTCTCAGTCCACGCGGCTGACTGTTGGATGTAACAAGGTGACTGTTGAGATGATCAGTCCTGTTGGGTCACATGCATTTGCCTCTGGTGGGGATCCCATCGTTTCCCTAGGGGAAGTGCTAGCACTGTGATCGGGGCAGCCAGCAGAATTGCAGCCACCTCTTTAGCTGCATGGGGGGAGAGGGGCTGTAGCCATGGGGGCAAAGATGGCTTGGGGCTATGCAGTTGTGTTGGCTGAGCCATAATCCAGGCTTGGCGATGTCCGGCTCTGTGGAGTGCAGGCCGGTGCTTGGCAATGCAGCTGCCTCACCCAGGAGCAGGATCGCAGCTCTTGGAGGCAGTGAGGACCTGCCCCAGGTAGGGAGGATGGGAAGTTTCCAGCAAGGTAGGGGTGAAGTCATGTGGTCCTGGCTTCCCTGTGCACTGACGCCAGAGGCAGGGCAGCAAGCAGACCTCTGGCGGTCCCTTACTGTCTGTCTGTACCCTCCCAAAGGGGCTGCTTTGTGGGGGTGCTGCATGCTGACAGCTTTGGGTTTCGAAAGCTGCTCTCCCCAGAGCCTGTGGGGACTAGCAGGCCCATTACAAGGCTCCCCCTCCATGGAGCAACTGCTGGGTAGGACGTTGTATTTGTCATGACCTCAAGCCAGAACGCCTCTGGAAGCAGGCTGCTTGGGAAGACAAACTGGCACCTGGGGAACCCTAGGCCACAGATACCTCCACGTGGTCCAGGCCCTTCCCGCTCCCCCACAGGCACTGGGACCAGCTCTACTGAGCTGGACACTACTCAGCTGGACACTGAGCTCAGCTTCACAGCATCAGCTGTGAAGCCAAAGCAGCAACAAGGCCAAGCCATGGCTGGCAGGTACACCCCTGGCATTGTCCTATGCCTGACACCCCAAGCCTGTCCTATGGAGAGGGGCTGTGACCACCAGGATCTCGTCTCCTGCTGGCCTTGCTAACACTCCTATCCGGAGGCTGCCTGCAACACCAGAAAGCCTCTAGAGCAGCGGTCCCCCACCCAAGGCTCGTGTGCACAGAGATGGCAGGCTTGGCTTTCCAGAGAGGATGTTTTTGCCAGCTGGCAGAGGAGGGCACCATCGCCCCATGCACATGACACACTCCGCATTGCTGCCTGTGGGCCAGCGGAAGTTGGAGCCTGCTGCCCTGGGGGGACATGTCCTGGGGCATCAGTTGTCTGCTCATATCTAGAGTCATCAGGCACATCTGGAAGAGAGAAGGACCCACAGAGGCAGAGGAGCAGCCTTGCTTCCATCCCTCCTTACTACCTCCGAAGTGAAGTGTCAGGCGGCATCCTCCCCCCGGCTCTGCCAGCATGCAGCCCGTTTGCCCGCAGGAGCTATCTGCTGTATCTGGACTCCTTGCACGGAGCCCAAGGGGCCTCTCTGAGTTATGGGGCCTGCATGTGCAGAGGGAAAGCCAGGGTGTTCATGGTTCAACAGCCATTGGCCAAGCAGCATTTAGCCCCAGCCCGGCTGGGAAGCCTGCAGGGCCCACACTGCCTCCCATGCCTTGCGGAGATGACGCTAGGGCTGCTCTGTTTATATTTTTTGCTTTTGCATGTCTTTATTTTCTTGAATTCCTCCTCCATCTCTT
>JAGPOW010001614.1:1651699-1666492 GCA_030014935.1 Caiman crocodilus
ACAGCACCTTCTGGCAGCCAAGGGATGGGGATGGCCTTAACCCTAACCCTCCCCTGTGACATCCTACTTGGTATCAGAAATGGGCTCTGACCGCAGTGCACGGCAGCCTGGGCCTTGCGCTCTGGGCACTGCCGCTCCCCCGGGCTGCGTGCTCTCCAGGAGGCAGTGCGCTTCGGCTCCAAGCATTCCCGCTTTGCCTTTTGCAGGCCTGCCGGGGCGCCCGGGGCCAGGCCAGTGCCTGAAGCTCTGTGTCTGCTTCTCCCAGGATGTGGTCGCAGCCCCGCAACACTTGCTGTTGCTTGGTGTCCTTAGAAGCGCTTGATAGAGCTAGTGTCAAAATGTGCCAGCGCTGTGCGGAGGGAGCCCTTCTTCTGAGGGGTTAGCGGCTCTGGGCTTCAAAACCCTCGAGCCCAGTGCAAGTAGAGCCTGAGTCCAGCTTGCTCACCAGGTGCTGCCTCTGGGGGCTGAAGTTAGGAGGCAGCTTCTTCCCGTGCGGCCCTCGCTGGCTGGTTTGCATCTCTGGGCACCTGCCCGTGTGGGGACGCTTGGCTCGCTTGTAGTAGGCACAGGAGTTCTTCTTCAGCTGCCTTTTTGCCCCCAGCTTTGCTCCCAGCTGCGTGCAGGCACTGACTCTCCCCGCTCCTTTCCAGGTGATGAGCTCCACTAACGGTGAGTTGAACACGGACGACCCGACCGCAGGACATTCAAATGCCCCCATCACGGCGCCGGCTGAGGTGGAGGTAGCAGACGACACAAAGTGAGTCTTCCTTCCCCATCTCCCCCAGCTTGCGGGCGGTTCCTCAGGGTGGTTTGCTTCTTCCCCTGCAGCTGGTGCTCACATCCTCCCCCCCAAGGCAGAAAAGGGCCTGGACTGGGTTATAATGGCCTGTGGATCTATCTAGCTGCCTGGGATCACCCAAGAGCCAGAGTTGGGCTGTAAGGCGCTTACAGGGGACTGGGCACAGACAGCTCCTCTGCTCCAGTCTAGTTCACCCACAAATGATCGTGCTGTCTGCATTACCGAGGCCTCAGCGTGGCCTGCCCCCACCCTGCTAGGCATGGTCCAAGGGTCTCCTCTATGCAGTGGCCTGGACCATTCAGTCACCAAACGGATTGTTGCCTTGTGACACCAGGGCCCAGGCTGAGGAAAGTCAGGCTCCCAGGGGTTTTGACCTTGTCAGTGCCTCCCCGGACCTCGCCCAGGGCTGGTCCTTTCAGGGCGAGAAGCAGAGTAGGGAACCAGAGGACAGGCTGAGAGCAATGCTCACTGCTGGCTGGAAGCTTTGGGCTCATAAGTGCTGCTGGGGCCCCCTCTCCCAGCAGCTGCTCTGGCAGTGCCAGCTCCAGCCGCCTCGCAGGCAGGTTTGAGACCCCCGTCCCAGGGCCACAGCGGCTGTGGGGCAGTCTGCCACCTGTGAGGACCTTGCCCTGAGCTCTGCTGAGTAAAGCCCAGCAAGTGCCCTGAACTGTGAGCTTCAGCAGCCCCTCCTGATGCCACGCTAGCTTGGGGGTTCCCGGCAAACGTAGGATCGTCCTGCTCCGCTGGGAATGGTGGTCCAGGAGAAGGAAGCTGCACTGGGCCGTACGGGCAGCAAGGCTGGGGCGTTACAGGTTTGCACCTGCCTTTTGCAGATGCTGCTGTTTCTTCAAGAGAAGGAAGAGGAAAACCATCCAGCGCCACAAGTGATGTGCCCAGGCCGGCACAGATCAGTGCGTGCGGCGTCTCCTCCAGCTCCGGCCATGGATGGATCTGGGTTCGGATCCGCTCTGCAAACAGCCTTTTCCCACCTCGATGCCGACGGGAGAGGGGGAAGGGCCGTCGTGACTTCACCACCCAGCGCCACGCACGGGAGCGGGGAGGGGGCTGTTCCCAAACTGCTTTTCTTTTCTTCCTTGGCCGCCGTCTCAGCACGGGGCCGGCGGCTGGAGCCCAGTCGGACGTTGCCGAAACCCCCTCGTCCGTCGGGCGCACGGCCCACGGAGAGCATGAAACAATCGGAATCGGACGCCCGAGCCCGGCACGTGCCCGTGCCGCCACCGTCTTTGGATTCAATGAACTAGTTGGAAAACGGGGATCAACTTCACAGACTCTGCAGTGGTGCCGTCTTAGAAGAAGCTGAAGACAATTGCCGGAGCGGTGGGTCACGGAGAAATCCTTTCTGTTGCTTCTTTGTCTCTTAAGTTAATTTAAAGTGAGTCTCGGTGCGGAGTGCTGAGTCCGTCTGACCTTTTAGCGTGACGAGATCCTGCTCTTTCTTTTTGGAGTCTCCCAGCGTCACCTCCCTCCCTAAACCCTCCCCTCCCCCCAAGCCCCCTTCCTGCTGGTGGCAAGCAAGCGGGAGCCGGGTCCGGTACAGGGAGGCAGAGGGGAGACTCGTTTACACGTCCGTTTTACAATGCACTTTTGCGAGCAATACAGGCAATGTTCAGGCTTGATGTTAACAGGTCAGTGACGAAGAGGGGGGCGGCGGGGGAGGGAAGGGGATCACGGTCTCAGGAACGGCTGGGGGCTCCCCTGGCCCTCAAAAGCCCTGGCCCAGCCATGCGACCTCGGCAGGCTACCTGGTGGGCACTTGGCCAAAACCAAAGGGAAATTTGAAGGGACACTGAAAAGCAAAGGGGGGGGAGGGAGGGGAAAGCTGTCTTATAAGGAACGGGCCCTGCTATGGGGTTGTGTCCCAGAGCTCAGGACAGCCAAGCTAGGATGCCTGTGTAAGCACAGGGCCAAGCCAGCACCTGTGCAGCACAAGATTTCGGTGCCCACACTGAAGTGACACGTTCGATTAGACTCTTACAAATGCTCCCCCCGCCACCCAGGCGCCCACCCAGCGACAAGCAGGGGTCTCCGGCTAAGGCTCGGGGCCTTTGCGGGCCTGAAGGCACAGAGCTTCTGCGTGAGCCAGGCATGGGCTCGAAGGGCAAGAGGAGAGAGGCCGAAGGGTGCTAGCACGTTTGGGCAGTGGACGTGGTTATTCCCCGTAGGGCACGGCCCTGGTGCAAAGCAGAGAGCGCTCAGCACTAGCTAATAACAAAGCCCTCCGAGCAGGACACGGCCAGGACAGCCCCCCACCCTGCCTGGGGTCAGTTCTGCCCCGGAGCGGTGCTGCAGGGCTGGGGGAGGAGGTGGAGGGGGGTAGAGGAAACCCGAGGAAGGCTTGACCCCGCTCACCTGCCCACGCCCCTCGGTCTCCAGTCGGGCCCAGTTCTGAGCTGTAGCTGGTCACAGGCAAAGGTCAACTGCAGATTTTTTCTAAATACCACCCCCCCACACACACACACACACGCACACCATTTCTAAATAGCCCCTGCACCACCCCCAGCCCCACCTGGAAGCTGCCCCCATAGCTGAGCTGAAGCCACGTGGCAGGCCAGGGTGCCCACCTCCTGTTGTGTGCATTTGCCACAGCTCCACTGGACTTTGCTCTTTGTTGGGGGTGCAGCTAGCCGGGCAACAACCGAGCACGTTCACAGCTGGGGCTGGAAGCCAGAGCCGTGGTGAGCTTGGGGCTGCAGCTGCGGAGGGGAGGGAAGCTGCCGTGCCCACATCCAGGACTTGAGCTGCAGTGAGCAGCTCCTGCCCTCACCCTCGCCGTGCAGAGCGTAGGGGGAGCAGGGCAGTCGCTCCGGAGCCCGCTGGGTGCAGCCAGCTCCCATCACCCCAGGATCAGGGCCCAAGCGTTCTTGTCCCTGCAGCTCCTGCCCTGCCACGGAGGGGGAAGTAACCCAGCTCAAACACCATCGGGCCGGGTGAGCGCAGGGGGACCCTCAATCAGCAGGCAGGATTGCTGCTGGCAGCACTGCCCTCCCCTGGCTCTCGGACACTGCAGCCATGTTGCTGCCCAAGCCCATGTCCGTTCACTGAAGTCGCATTTAGAGGTTAAAACCAGTGTAAGCAGCCATGCTGCCAGGGTTTATGCTGGTTGAGAGCCCCTGACAAGGCTCAGGCCTAGTCCACACTGCAGCCTCCTGCCAACAACACACCAGTGTCCCCCTTCCCCCCCTTCCCATCCCCATCTGCTCCTGCACCGGCTGCAGATTCACTGCATTGCAGGGCAGGGAGAGGTGGTGCCACGGCCAGGCAGCAGCCGGCTGGTAGACCAGCTCATGCCTCCTGGCTGCATTGGAGGCCAGGCCCTGCGGCACAGCCGGAAGGGCAGACGGCCTTCGGCAGATGCTGCCTCGTTCTCCTGGGCTGCTCCGTGGACAGCAGTGCTAGAGGGGCAGCGCGGGGGAGAGGAGCTAGCTCCCGTGGCTGAGAATGGCCTCGCCGGCAGTGCCTAGATCACAGGCTAGGTCACACCAGCAGGCTTCAGCCATGTGCAATGTCCGACTTCGTTTCCCAAGCAAAACTGCCTTAAACCCTTTCTGGAAATGCACTCCCAGGCCCTGCCGGCATCCAGGCCACGTGGGGACAGGTGGAGCCTGGGCCTGCCCTTCTCCCCGTGGATCTTCAGACAGAGATCAGAGGCTCGAGAGGAAACAAAAGGGAAGGAGCCAAGGGAGTCTGCCCGCATTTCTCCTCTGAATCTCCCTCCCCGTCACACGACACATTGGTCCCTGGGTCTGGCTGGCCTGGAGGGGGCAGCACGACACCAGGAGACGTCTGTACGGAAATGAGTCCAAATATAAAGAGATTGTACTTGTGTAGCTCCAAAGCAGGACGTTTGTTCCGTTGCGAGTTTAGTTACTGCTTTAAAACAGTGTACAGAACTGGCATTTACATTTCTCTGATGCTTCCTTGAAGCCATAGAAATTAGGGGCTTTTTTAAAAAAAATAAAATAAAATAAGTAAAAAAATAAATAAATAAAAATAATCCCAAACCTGGCTCCCATGGTTGTACGCAGCAGGGCGGGGGTGGGACGGGCATGGGTCTCTCCTCTCCAAGGGGGCAGCAGAGCAAGTGCCCGCCTCAGGACAGCCTGGCTCAGCAGCGGGACATTGTTCCTAGGGGAACGTGCACGGTGGCCCGTGTCTATGGACAAGGGAGTTGTACAGCTGCAACAACGGCGACAACAAAATCCCCTTTCGCTACAGGAAGCCCATAGCAGAGCCCTTCAGTAGCACCATCTACCCGCCTGCAATGGTCACTGTCTAGCTGGAGGCACCCCCAGACCCTCCTCCCTGCACAACCCCTTGGGCCAGAGAATCGTGCATCGGGGCCGGCAGCGAAGAGCTTCCTGCCTGAGCCTGGAGGCAGATGACAGACGAGCCCCGGGAACACGGGAGCGTCGTGTCCATGCGTCAACCACCGTGTCTGCTGACACAGCTTGACAAGATCTCGCACAAAGCCGTGCGTGTCGGAAAGAGGCACCGGCAAATGGGGCGCCGAGTTGGACGTGCTCTCCGACCTTAGCAAACAGCTAGCTCAGGACTAGCTTGTCCACCTACCCACAGGGAGGTTGCAACCCCAGTGCCTGTACAGGGCTTTGGAGAGGTAGAAGGCAGGAAAACAGGAACAAGTTTTGACCACAAGTTGAGCAGCCCCCGGCAGGAGGATCAAACGGCTTGCAGCAGTGCAGGGCTCTAGTGTTCATTTCCTGAGCGCTAAGGGCAGACACGGAGTTCATCTGAAGGTTTCAGGATGCAGAGCAAGTGTCCAGCCCCAGCATTTGGTGCTTTCTCTGACTTTGCCCCATAAGGGAGACAAGTCCCACTGCTCTGAGCTAAGGCAGGCATGGAGCAGAACTGGCAGCAGGAGGGCCATGGCAGGCGCAGTGGCCTCTGACCGAGCCTTGGCCGTTAGCAAAGCAGGGTCAGGCAGGATGGGGAGCTGCCAGCTCAGAGCGCGCTGATCGGTATCTGCACGGTACAGTCAGTGGAGGCAGAGGTGCTGGCTTCAAAGTCTCCAGCAGGACTGAGCAGCAGCAAAGGACACAAATGCTTTGAGACATGTCACTGGACCCTGCTCCAACGAAAGCAGCCTTGGGTCCCATCAGCGGCTCTGCAGCGAGGGGTTACAGTCCAAACGAGGCAGCTGCAGCGGTGCTTAGTGCAGGCTCGGAGGCTGGCACACGTACATGCTTTAAGAGGTCTTCTTTATTCTAGTCCCATTCAGAGGGTCGCCTCCAGCAGGGCTTAGCAGCACGTTAAGCACAGGCCCTGAAGCCGCTCGGAACATGATGGTAATTGCATTCGTGACAAAAATCAGTGAGTATCCCTAGAGTGGCCTCATGTAGATGGGCTGGCACGGCTGTGCGGGAGGTTTATATCCCTACACAGCGCTTGCTCAATCGCAGGTCCATGCAGGAAGCTGTGGAACAGACTTTATTTGAAGGCCAGATCTGGTTCTCGGTCAAAAGGAGCTGCTTCTGCTCTTTCCATTTGAAAAAGGAAAAACAAAAAAAAATCAGGGTCCATTGTCAGCTGGGTCCTTTCCTAGCCAGCAGCACTCTTCAGCAACTGCAGCTGACTCAGAGCGAGAGGAGCGGAGTTAAGGAGCGCTTTGCTTTCCAAGAGATGGTTAAACAGTCCCGCCAGATTGGCCTCTCAGGAGTTCATCCGCTGCCTTGTTTATTCAAGAGGAAGCAGCTCAAGTTTGTTATTCTCAAGTTTAACGCCCAAGTTCCCTTCAGCGACACTCGCCTGCCTTAAATAAAATCATTAAGCCTGCATTATTAGAGGAACTGGATCATCGTGCTGCTACTTAAATCACTGGAAATTGTTTCAAGCCAGGAGCAGGGGTATTAAGACTAAAACGGACCAATTCAAAGAGAGTATTAGGGGAAGTGGCAAGACACACGGGCAATTAAAGCCTGCTTCGTTCCACCATATGTTTAAAAATACTGGCTCAGTAAGATGAGCAGTTCCCCAAACTAATTTTAGAGCAAGTAGCACATATTCCTCCTTGGGGCAGATGCTCACATGAACTTCCTGGCTTATAAGCCACCCAAGGGCCAGAGCTGTGCAAGTACCTGGGCCCCTCGTGGCGGAGGCTTTACCACCATTTACAGAGCATCTCACTGCGAACCGAGGGAGCGCTGAAATTAAAGAGCCTGTCGGCAGCGGGTATTTTCTGCACAGCTCCCCGCACCGGGCTTGAGAACGGCTCTCGGTGATGCTGCCAGTCTCCTGCCGTGTGCTCACTTCAAATCACAAAGAAACTGCGTTAAAGACACCCTGAATGCCTTTATTGATTTCCTATTTACAAATCACAAAGCTGGCCCAAAGCAGAGTGCGAACACTAAATGAGAGCATTTGATACATTCATCAATAAAGCACTAGAGTCTAGACATTCCCAGCTCTGTTGGAAAGGTGACGTGATACAATAGGATGGTCTCAAACTTTTGGAGACAGGCATGTTCCACAATGCATTACATTCAGACTATCTACAAAAGCCAGAATTGCATCAAACTGCATAAAGCCATAAAACAAAAGGTCGCTTAGATGTAGTTCAGTTTAGAACAGGACTTCTCCCCCAGTAGGACAGTCTGAAGAAGAGACCTGCCTGGTGGCATGAAAAGGATGGGGTGGGAGAGGGAGAAGGGGGGACACGACACAGGAAACCTACAGTAGGATTTTAAAAAAAATGCTTTAAGGAGAAAGCCACCAGGGAGGCCTACATCTCAGCTCGCCCAGGTTACGAGGTCTTGACAACTGCTTACTTCCAGGTCCTGCTATTTTCATGGCCAAGTGTGCAGATTTGCTTCTCATCGTCCAATTACTTCAGCGATCACCACTTATATACAGAAATGCTAGGGAGGGGGGAGCGCTATATCCACAGCAAAGAGAATTTACACCTAAAGGGAGCAAATGGGCAAAGATGCCCCAAGCCCGGATGCAGTTCAGTGGCACAAGCTTGGACGAGAGGTGAAAAAATGGGAGTGCAAAAGCAGGCTCAGCAGGGAGAGGCAGCTATATACATTCCAACAGAAGGCAATTTCCCTCTTAGAGGAAGGAGCATCTCCATTCTGTTCATCCATTTCAGAATATGGTTTGCATTGCACAGAATCAGGTTCAATAAGTCATGGACCCATCATTTTTTAGTACTGGCCATATTAAAAATCATCCTACTCTGAAGCAGGCTTACAATATACACATCTTATAATGTCTTCCTAGAGAACGCCACGCTGTCAAACAGTATCTACTATCTACTGAGTACTAGGTGAGAGCTGTTCCTGATAATATTACTGCTGTCTGGCAGATGGAAGTTAGCCAGACAGCACAGAACAAGGACAAAAAAAAAATAAAGTTACTTCACGAGGCCAGACCAGAGAGGGTAGAGGAGAGAAAAAAGAAGAAAGGAAAATCAGAGACTATTTCCCCAGCAGGGACCAGGGACTAAGCCATCCACCTCAGTAAAGGCTGACTAGATGCCAATGCTGCACACCCAGCAAGGCGACTGCTCGCACACGACTTGAAAGAGCCATTGCGGCAGGAGGGGAGAAGAAAACGTCACCTCCACCCGCTAACCTTCACTTCAAGGAGGCGCTGCGAAGCACCGGCAAATCTCATGCAAGCACTTCTGAACGGTTTGCCCCACGTGTGCTGAAAAGCTTGCGTTTCAAACAGCTTCCTCTGCGCAACACAGAGTGGTAAGTGCCCCTTAATTTGGGGGGCAAGGTTGAGACCATTCAGATGGCTGCAAGTAAAGTTGCGCAGCAGGGCAATACTGTATTTAACTGAAGTCACTCCTGCATATGGGGAAAAGCAACTGCTTTCAAGTGACTGAAAGAGGGGGATGACTTTGCAATTAACCCCCACTGCCCCCCTGCCCAGTCTGGTGCTAAAGCTAGAATTCCTTCCAAGTCGGTCCAAGCAGTCACTGCCTGGCCTGACTGCAAGTCGGGACAGAAAAATGTGCGTGGACAAGTGGGAAATTATGTCCGCAGTGTTCTTCTAACTGGCTCCGACTCCCCATCCGCCTGCTGCGTTCCCAGACAACAGGCACTTGCGCTCCAAACCTCTGCCTACTCTGCAGCAGAGCGGCAGCGCTCTGGAGCGGCCAGCGAACAGCCTCGATGCACGGAGAACAAACCAGTCGGATGCACTGGAGCTTGTGTGAAAAGCAGGGCAGCAGCACGCTGGGGAACGGCAGCCAGGTGAGGTACCTTGGTTGCTTCTACCTGACAAACTACCTTAAAACAGAAAGGAGTCGCTTAGCCTGGTAGGGATTCCCTGCCGCTCAGTGCTGCAGCAGGGACATCGCCCGTTTGTTCACATATGATACCGAGTAAGCTCAAAAAAAGAAAGCACCACCACGACAGAGCAGGGGAGCCTGCACGTAGGTCCCAATGGAGCTCTACTGAAAGCCAATCTGGTCCTCTCCAAGCGTACACGGCCATCTATCCACAGGGGGTTTCAGTTCGCTTCCACCAACTGCCTAAAGTAAAAGATTGTCTCAAAGTTAGTGAGAAGAGCATGGAAACGCTGTGCACCCTGCAGAAGTGGTCTCCTTGGAGCGTACAACTCCGGTTCGAGGTCGCCCTCGAGGCCTTGTAGTGCTGAAACAGGGAAGTCTCAATTCCCTTATGCTCTCGCTAACGCCATAAACACGCCAGGCCCGCTCTGGTGGGCTGCGTGTTGCGGGCGACCGCACTGTCCACGCAGTACTATGGGAGCAAACCCGCCCCCCCGAAGGAAGAGTTGGGCAAAAGGGGAAAAAAGGGGGAAGGGGAGGGATGGGGAATCAGTGACCCTTTGGGTTTTTCGTAGGATTGTCTCCTCACTGGGAACTGAATGGTACCCAGAGCCACTCGTTTCCATGCTTCTGATAGAAAAGCATCTACATTCATTACAATTAAAAAAAAAACAAACCCCAAAACAACCCATGACATTAGATGGATCATCAGTAAAATGAGAAGAGTCCCTAGCCACAGGCAATCTACAAATGAGACTGGTGACCCAGTGAGTCTGTACGTGGCAGCAGCAGCGTCACGAGCACAAGGCAAAACATGAGCTTTAACAGGGTTTTACTGAGACCTTTGGCTAGCATGGCTCCCATTGGCAGGGTCGAACTCAGCCAGAGATTTTGGTGGGAAGGTTATGTGGGGGGAAACAAAAAAAGTCCATCCCGAGCCCGTTCCAACAGCTGCACTATGTGTAGAAGATGATTTCTGGGATCTGTCCATCCTCCACAGAAGTGCCGTTGTTGTTCCCAGCCGCGTAACAGAAAGTAAAGCAGGTTTTGGCTCCCGTCGTTGGCGATTCGTGAATCACTTTGCGCAGTCCTTTGGTTCCGTAGTGGGAATCTGGACCCTGCAGGAGTCACCGAAAACAAGGGGAAACGGATGAGTAAGATGGGGGACGCACCAGTGGAGGATGACCACGCAGCTCGCTCGTACCGTGAGGCTGTGAACCGAGGGCTGACCACGCGCCCTTCCACCCTCTGAAGCACAAGAGCTGAAGGGGCTCAGTGCTGCCCTGCCTACCAAGTCTCAGTATTTTAGAGGATGCCATTTTCTACAGTCCAAGCAATAGCTCACTTAAACTGTACATTCCCCTTCATGTTGGGCCCCGCACCCCCAACACCACTGTTTTATACAGCAGGTGAGGCTCCAAAGCCCTGAATTCAATAGAAGCTGCAGAACCAGGGAAAGTTTAAACAGCTCTTGGTGGTAACAACCAACACCTCCTCTTGTAGCAACCTCCTGCCCTGCTCCACTCCTCTATGCTCTAGCCCCACTGAGCACCCAAGCTCGCATGCACCAGCTGCCCATGCCACTCGCGGCACGTAGGCTGCAGAGTGGCAACCTCTGCCCTGGACACTGACCCCATTACTGACAGTGAGGCACCGATGCTACTTTCTCAACCAATACAGACAGGAACCAGCTGTTTTGTAGTTTAGAAAATTCAAAGACCCTTCCTAGTCTCACCAGGAAGACACCGTTGCTTCAGCCCTAAGGCAGCAAGCCGCACATGCCTAGCACACTTTGTAGAATCCATTCGCTAGCCAACTTTAACAGGCACCTCAGGAGTTACGGGCTACAGAGTGACATCTCAGGAAACAGCATCAAGGTATCTTGGGAGATCTAAAACCAAGATCTATGATGGCTCAGAGCTGCTTTGGTCTATCACTAATCCTCCCTCCTGGCCCTGTAAACCCGAGGACAGAACCCATTACAGCACCTTTAATGTAGCACATGCTGTGTAGTTGACGTTGGGCAAAATCTCAACAGGCTCTTTAAACATGACCCGGAAAGTGTTGGAGGATCCATCACAGCTGAACCCAGTATCATTTTGGCCCAAGACCGTATTGCTGTCTGTGTGGATGATCTGGAAGGTAGATTCAACAGACAAGAGTCTTAATTAAACAGGCTCATGTTTCTTCCAACATAGTCGATCACTGCCCATTCCACTACCTGGCCCAGTATGTGCAAGTCAGACGGGGCAAACACCGACACTCCTGCACTGCTCAGTAGGTGCACAGCAGTTTCACCGGCGTCTCTGGGACACACTCACCAGTTGCACTACGTCTGCTGGCTCCCTCCCGCACAAGTGCTTTGAACACTACAGCTACACCAAAGCACAAGTGCGTGAGGTCAGGACAGAGCAAGAAGAAGGGACTGCAAGGAGTCAGCTCTCTTGTATTTGCAGCAGAGGTGCTGAACCCTCATGTGCTTTGTACTGAGAGACAGAGGCGCCTCTCAAAGCCAAAACCAACCAGTAGGACATGATCGTGAACTCTGACACAGGCAAACTAAGGTTTACCAATCTGATATGCCTGTCAAGGGGGAGAGCTGGCTTATCAGAACCAAGCGGAGTCAAGAGATCATAGGAAACTAGGTCACATCTAATCCAGCCCCCTGCTCAAGGTAGGATGATCCCTGACTAAACCACCCCAGCCTAATGTCTGTCCAAACGGCTCCTGAAACCTCCAGGGATGGCAATTCCTCTCTCTCAGTGGCCTGCTCCAAGATCATAGCTGGGGTCAAGATGGTTAAGGGAAGTTAATGATCCGAGTCATCTCAAATCCAACTGCACACGATTTGGATCTATACGGCTACACAAGTCCGGATCTCAGCAGCTTCTGAGACCCTGACTCCCTTTCACTGAGATTTTATATCCACTGCATGGGGTGGGGATACTCTTGCTCAAGTCTTTTTAGTTTTAAGTTCTGGAGTGCCAAGGCAGCGTCCTCAGAAAGAGGCCCTCAAAAAAGGCCAACCTCTTCAGAAAGAGTCACTGAATTGGCAGCCTGTTGCGAATGGTTCATCGAGTTGGATCTGAATTAAGTGCCCAGGCATCCAGAGGAGCTGCATTCAGTCTCCCCAAGCCATGTGATCCCACATCACTCCACACTGCCAAGTGGATCCAGAGCACAGCAAACAGACTGCGCTAACAGCACGCACTAAGTGAGGAGGGAGCTTTCTGCCAGCAGCGTTTCACTCCAGACCTCAGGCCAACGCATTCCTTATGGCTTAGCCGCGTGTCTCACTCCAAACAAGCATCCATAAATATGGACTCACCATCCCTGCTGCACGCTTGGTTTATGCCTCGTTTTATGAAAAAAGCCTGGAGCTCTCAATAGCTTTAGTTTGCGGTATGTGTGCCTCTCAAGGACAGGGTGACTGGTGCCGAGCAAAGGCACAACGGCTCGGTAAAAGCCTCTGTACAAAGTGGTTTGTGGAAGACAGAACGGAGCAAAACGAAGGCAGCTGCTTTCACTCATTAGTTTGGCTTGGTGAACATGCACCCCCTCCACTCTGTGGGGAGAGCTGAATTGGTGGGCTTCTTCTTTCATGCTTTTTTAATACCACCCCCCTGAGAAAACAGGAAAGCCTGCATGCCAGGCTGTCTACAAGCATGTGGACTGTATACACGTGCTTGTTTCTTCTTCTCTCTCCCCTTCATTTCTTTCCTCTTTGTGAGACCCATTTGTGAACCTTGCTCTGGGGTAAGGAGTCTGCTTGACTGCATTTTGTAAAGCATTGAGCCCAATGTGGCACCCGCCTAACTCGGAGCTCTAGCTAGCACCACTGCTACATGCCAGAATTAGCAAGGACATAGCTGTGCGGGAAGCTCTGTGCAGTACTGCTGTGACAGCACCGCATTACAAACGTCTTAAGATGCAGAAGCATGGCAATGCCACAGTGACCAGTACAAGGGAACGAACTGAGCAAAAAAGAACCAAAACTGAAGCAAATGTGCTTCTGCACCCTGGCCATCCTGTTGGCCCATAATTCTGTAAGGCATGACCGCGGCCTTTCTAAAACAACTCCTAGGAGACGTAGTGCAGAGTGAAACACGCACTATCTGTAAGTGTTTGTATAGAAGCAAATGGCAGATGCATTTACATAGTAAAAAAGAATACCTGTATATTTACTTGGTAATCTGTTGGCCCGTGTATCGATCCATACAATCCAAACCCAACTACAAATATCCTTTTATTTACTGAGAACCTGCAAAATAGAGAAATTAAACACAAATGTCAGCAAAACAGCAGCGAGTCGGCCTGCTACAGTACAACAAGGATGTGTGGCTACTTTAGCACAGTTTATTTCACACCCAACCTTTTGCAAAGCACACGTTGCAGGTATAAGGGTGCAGAGTCTGGAGAGCAACTGGGAACTTGGAGAGTTGCAGGAATGTCCACAGGAGAAAATGATTGCATTCAACTTCCCCGTGACCACAAACAAATGCATCCGGCTGCTACAGACATACCAGTTTGGCCCAGCGCAGAGTGAGACTGTGGCCCACTGCTACAACAGCTGCACTCAGAGGCTGGCCTTTCATCAGAAGATGGCCTCCAAGGGGCGAGCTGAATGGACTGAAGCAGCGTGACCGACCCGAGTCACGGCAGCCTGACATGCGGCAGGGAGGGAGGGAGGAACTGCTCCAACCTCCTGCAACCAGGCAGGTAACACTGCACCCTAATAATTCTTTAAATGGTAGCATTAAGTATTTCACTGCTGCTCACTGAAGCAGAGACCAGTTAGATGGTGCCCGTAGACACAACTGCAGCTAAATCCAACAATTACACAACAGGCACTGGAACAGCTGCTGTCTGGATTTGCCTGGGTAGAGAACAAGCTCAGCAGTTCCTCCCTACCCCCAGGGCAAAATGCAGAGCTCCATCTTCCAAGACAGGAGAGAAGAGACATGTAGCACTTTGTCCTAATCCACAGAAAGCCTCAGGTTGCCCTCTGACTGCCCAAAACCACACTGTGTTGCACACTCCTGCGTATCACAACCCTCACTGCCGTACCCACTAGTTTACCAACTGTTTCAATGCTGTGCTTTGAAAAACACAGATCGGTGGCATGATCGGAGCTGACCGACTGGGACCACTGCAAAACATTCAGTGCTCAATTTTCACGCTAGCCTTGCTCTGAACGTACCTTGAAACCATCGGCTGTCAACATTTCACTTCGTTGCAGACAGCTGCCAAGTCTCTGAGCAGTCTTTGCTCTATAATATTCGAGTCCAACACCCTCTCCAGCACAGCTTTCGAGGAGGGAGAATCAATTGCTCAGAACAGCCAACTGACAGCTCTACGGGTATGTAAAATACTGCAACTTAACAAGGATACTCCAGAAATTCAAAGCAACGTTCCAGGTAATTTCCTCCATCAGCAACGCGCTTACATTACACAGCAAGAATATCTGGGAACAGCCCAGGCCTGCTGACCCCAGACCTCTGATCTAAACCACTAACTCGCAGCATTTACAATCACATCACCGCAGCCGTTTGTGACCTTGCAAAAATCCACAGGACACTGAAAACTACAGAAACCAACTTGATGTAAGCAGAAAAGCAGGTACAGCAAGCGCGTATATCCCCTAAAATACTATTAATCCTAAACCCCCGTTATTTACCACCTTCACACAGAAGGGAAACAGATGCAAGAGCACCAG
>JAGPOW010001614.1:1666892-1687643 GCA_030014935.1 Caiman crocodilus
GATCGAGAGATCTAGTCATCCAGGAATAAGTCACGATTTGATTGCTATCTACCTCCACCATACAAGGCTGCAGGAAACAACTGGAAGGGGATCTGACACTCGAGCAAGATCAGCTGGCACAATCGAGAGCTTTGTTGATACTCTGCAGTTTTGCCACTTGATGCCAGCACCGTTTATTGCACAGGCATGGCTTGGCCTTGTTAAGGAAGCACGTTACACTTTCGCAATATAATGCGCCTGTATCTTGGGGATCCTGGCTGGGAGGGGACCCTTTTTGCATGCTAGTTTTCTCGTTTAGGCCAGGTCTAGGACTCTCCAAGCTCAGCAGAACGTTAACCTAGCAGCAGCAGAATTGGCATTAAGGCTGACCTTATCCTGTCACTAGTCCCACTGTACCCCCAGCGGCTCTCCACCTGCTGGAAACGATTGATGCTGCACTCCTTCCCCCTCAGGCAGCAGCGCGGTCTGTCGATGAATTCCACCCGTGGTTTGGGATTTACCGTGAAGTGGAGAAACAGGCTCACCACTTCACGATCGGTAAGGATTCCTGACTGGGCAGGACCTGGAAAGGAGCACAGAGACAGCAGCCCCGTCACCGATTAATAAGCAAAAATCGTCGCAAGTATTACAGCAAGAAGCAACTCTGGTGGAAATAGGTCAGTGCTACGTGATGTATGCAAGGGATCTGGCAGAAGTTATTGCAAGAAACTCACTCAACTTCACCAAGAACATGGAAGACCTGGCCACAAGTTCCCCTGTACATCAAGCTATTCAATTCAACGCTTCTCTGTACGGGACACTTTAGATGCGGATGCATCATAAATGCAGTTCCACGCATGCAAAGCGCGTTTGGCTAACTTCGACCACAATTTAGAGAATCAAAGGCATGCCTCCGATTTCCCATCCACTTAAGTTACCTTAATATTTTATGCAAGTCCCAAGTACTTCTAGATTGAATAAACATTCACTTAGTTTTCAACACTCAGAAGAGACACTGGGTGGGATAAAGTGCAGGAGGAAGATAAGCAGGTGTCAGAGGGTAACAATCAACTTGAAAGGTAGGTAGCTTTAAAAGTGGAGATAGATATTGTTACAGGCATTAACACCTGCTCCTGAGTTCCCACTATTTGAAATCTGACTCTCACTTTCTTGAAAACCATTTTTCTCCCTGCTCCCATCTGGAAAACAGACTGGGGGAAACCGGGGTGGAGGGGGAGAGGGATCAGATTATAGTTACAGCAACACAACATGTTAAAAAAGAGCTAAGCGAAAATATTTTCTCATCTTTGTTCAGAAAGTGTTTATTCTAGATTTTCCTCTTCTAAAGGGGACATTACTTGCAAACTTTTGGAAATTAATGAAGTTTTAAAACACTGTCCGAGTTTCTAACAAAGCACCATTTAAACAGCACACCCCAATTCCTTCAGAAAGTAGTTTTACAAGCTGTTCTGCTTCTCCACTTACAGGAGGCTTTTCAATACATGAGAAATACTGAAATGAGGCACAATGAAAATGAGCGTACAAACTGTGTCCAATGCACACTAACAGAAGTGTTTTCAGCATCTAAGGTGTTCCTTGTAATTCTAGCTGGCGACATTCAACTTTTTAAATAGCATCCCCTTTAACTAGGATCAAAAGACTCAATTTGTAGAAACAGGCCTTGTGAACACTGAAATGGCTTTATGGAAACTATCCGCAAGAAGCGACTACTTGCAGATCGTGTCTCAACATACCCAGTATTGCTGCAATTCTACTTCTAGACCGTTTCAAATAACTTGTCCTGCGGGAAAGGTGTGGCACATCTGCTTGCCAGCCAAGAGGCTTTCGTGTGAAACGCCACTTCAGCACTAAGTGTAGCAATAAGCTGCTTTTACTGAAATCACACCCCCTTGCGTGGGCCCAGTTCCCATTTCCTACCTCCACAGAGCAGAAGCCGAAGACTTTGCTCTGGGAATGGTGCAAGGACAAAGCTGAAAAAAACCCAAGATCCCATCCTTAGTGCTTAAGGGAACAATGAAAAGTGTAAGTTGTTAGGCTTTAAAAAAGCTAAAATGAATGTTGGAGGCACATTTACTACACATTGGGCTCATCCACACTTGCAAGTAGTGCACATGAATAAACCCCGGGGGTTACTGTCATTTGAATGTGTGCCCAGGGGCAATTAACTCTAGAGCAATCAGCTCTGGAGCAGCCACAGCTGGCAAGGGGGCCACAGGGGTCAGCCTGCCAGGCCAGGGCTGCTCCAACCAGGCTCCATGTGCTGTAGAGGGGCTGCTAGGGGCCAGCCAGCAGGCAGCCCCCATACTGAAGCACCCTCATGCCCCACTCAGCATCTACACATTGCACACACAAAAAAACTCCGCAATAGGGTAGCGTCTGTATTTACAAGTACTACCCTGCTGCGGAGTTCATCGTTTCTGTGCCCTAACATGGCCACAAGTGTAGACCCCGAGACGTTTACTGCGGAGCTAATTAGTCAGCTCCACAGCAAGAGTCTCGTGTAGAGGTGCCCATTAAGAAATTATAACCCCTAAGCAAGATGCCACCTTTGATTTTGGGATGACTGGGACATGAGTCAAACAAGCAGTCTTCAGAACAGCAGACAGTAAGTCCTGGCTTTCCCAGACTCAAGAGCTAGCTTCATAAACATCACAAAACTATGCAAACCTCCCACATAGCTAAAGGGAAAGAAGAGCCAAACACCTCCAGAAAGGAAAGATGCAGATAGGCAGAAACAGCGGACATTTCCTGCTCCCTGCCTTCCCAAGAAATCTTGACACTCACCAGAAAAAGGCTACCTAAATCAAGCTAGCTGCCAAACCAGATCAGGAACTGATGCAATATCTTGTATCGAGCTAATACAATAGACTGGCAAAGGTCACACGGATGGCAGCTTCAAAGTGGAGAGCAATTAGAAAACAGACAACCAACAATTCCCTCTAAGTCACCCTTAGGAATAAGATACGACTATTATCACAGTTAGTTAATACGGTTAGTACTCTTAAAAAAGTAGTTTGCACATGATGCTGGAACACAGAAGGATAGCCCTGCTCAGGTATTGGCTTTTTCATGCAGATCAACAATAAAAAAAATAAATAAAACATAGTGAAAGCAGACAATGACAATGGGATTCCACTGGGAGAACTAAAGATTCAGTCTCCTGAAATGGATTAGAAAAGACCGATTTACCCTGCAGATTCTGTTGTCAAACATTTTCAATAGCACAGGATGATAGTCTTACAGACAAAACCAACTTTAACATACTTCATCCTCTACAAGAGAGAGAAAGCAGAGACCAAGTCTCCCAGAAGCTCCTTGATTCAGTTACCTGCTGCAAACTCCTCAATAGTCATCAATGGGAAGCGAATAAGAGAAAGTGCTTTGCCCAGTACTTTCCGCTTGTTCTCTGGAATCACCTGAAGTTGCTGCCGCTGACATTCAGCCTCCGACCAGCGAACCACTGCATTAAACAAACGAACCTCCCGAATCCCCAAGGTGTCCCTCTCCAGCACCGCAACCAGGGTGTCTGTAAGGCAGGACAGCAACGACTTTAGGCACTAACCTGAATGTCCTGATTTTAAATGGTCCAAGCTTTCCGTGAATGACCCCGAGGGGAGCAAAGGAACTGTGAGGCTGCTCCCAAGCATTGTGTGCATGGCTGACAATTCGGCTGGCACGTTCCACGAGGAGATATGCCATCGCAATAGCAAGCGGGGCCCACATATTGGTTACGCTTACTAGGTGCAGCAGAAGGAATTTCTATTTACAAGTCTGAACAAGATAAACAGTGGAAAAGCCAAAAGGGCTGCACTGTATTATCCATGCTCCAATTCCAGTTTTAAGGAGGGATTCCATTAAAAAAGGACCTTTCAAGTACTGTTCTAGGTTTATGGAGTGGTCCCTGATGTCCATGGACATGCATGCAATGTTTAATATCTTGACTCTTGCTTCAAAATGCAAAACCTTTTAATTCAAGCATCTAATGGAAACCTGGGACAAATGCCAACCCTTCCCACAGAAGGTAAGTTACACCCACCCTCAACCTGCCAACAGCAACAGAAGGGATGGGCCTTTTACCATGCCTTGGAGAACAAAATTGTCATGACACTGAAGGAAGCAAGTTGCAGAGTCTAGTTTCAAGAGTTCTATTTAGAGCAACCTGCCTCCAACAGCTGATCTGGGGACTGTTGGTTCAAACGCTCCAGAGATTGCTTCCAGGTAGTGAGTGCAAAGCCACAGGGAGAAATCACCGAGTAAATACAAACCTCCATAATAATGATCTAAAAGTCAGGCATGTAACGAGTGACTGCAGAGAAAAAGGAAAAAAAGACTCTTACCTAAATCGATGTCTGTGAACCCCTCAGCATTGATGGCATCCGATGTGTTCTTATCTATGTTCTCTAGGCAGAGGCTGGCCAGCTGGGGTTCATCAAAGAGTCTTGCCTAACAAGTAAGTATGCATCATTAACGCAAAGACAAATAATCGTTTACACTTTGCATCTTTTTGCCCAATCTTGATTTTACTCCACGGATTTATTATACCACTAGTCTGCAAGCCGTGGGAACTAGTGATGCAGGCAGACAGCATTTCACAGGAGTTGAGTGCGACTATGCAAACACTTGCAAACTTAACAGTTGCATCAATTCCGTTTAACTGTATATACATCCTCGTGCTCATCTTTACTGGAAGGTTACAGCGGGTTAGAAAAAGCAGCATGTTGACCACAACCACAGATCAGGACAAGTGACACTCAGCATGTCAGCTGACTGTAGGTAAGCCATACCAACTAGTTTTATGTTACCAGAGGAAGCCTAATGCAGCTGACTAACACCTTGCTCTGCAGTGAGGACATTTGCAGCATTTAACTACATCAATGCCACGGCATCAGTGCAAACCTCAGGAAGTAGGCATGGCCTCTGCGATGCAAAATGAGACTTGCACTAATGCAGCTCAATCTAGCAATAGGCCAAAGCAAGCCACCCTGTTGCAAGTCCTGCCTTTCTCCAGTGCAAAGTGCTTGCGCATTTTGCCCAGGTGCAGCTATACAGATTGAGGTTCATGAAGAGTTGTGCAACTCCTGCAAAGTTCAGAAAGATGCTCAAAGTGGCATAAGGATCCAAACTCCACCTGGGTTACTAAGTCTAGCGTTGGAGGATATTATCTCCCTGTGGCTTACACCAGCTTACTGAAAGCCATCCAGAGAGATGAGACCATGCAGAGCCTGTCCCTGAGCTTGCTGACACCCCTCCCCCTCCCTCTTTTTCATTGACACCATAAGCTTTTCAGAGCACAACTATCTAGCTACCTGCATATATAATGTCCAAAACAATGGTGCCACAACTTTGGCTGGGACCTCCAGATACTATCACTTATACCCAAGAGGCTCTGATCTAGTAAACTGTTTTGAGCCTCCCTTCCTGTACTGGCATTTTCCTGCTTGAGCCCTGTCGGTGATAGTCTCCTGGCTCCCAGGAGTTGTTACACTCAACCTTGTTACCCTCAAGGCACCCCTTGGACAACACCATGTCTTTAGTTTTCAGTCTCTCTTTTTCTGTAGTAAAAAAATAAAAGAGTTCTTCCATTGCAAAGAAGTCAGAAAGACCGTGCCAGGTCAGAATGGTTTTAACACTCAATTCTTATTTGAAATCTCTGGGCTTTTCTTGGGACACTTGTTTGCACACCTAACCGTGTTAACACCGTGCAATACTCTGGGCACCCTCGTAAAGGATCTCGAGGCATGCCACAATGCTGCTGCACCCTGGCTGACAATCACTGCTATACAGCTTTGAACCTTCAGCTTTGATGCCCACTAAGTCGCTTCCTGCCAGACTTCTAGATCCTCGGGTTGTAGTTACTCAGCATTTCTTCTTTGATCAGTGACGCTTGCCAACACACATCACTTCAGCACAGCACTGTGAACTAGGGAGGCACAGACAATGAAGGCAGTTGCCCATCACTGGTATTTCTGCAAGAGGTTCAGGGGCAGCATACTGGCAGGATTTCATCTCGGTCAGCCCTGCAATGATTTCAATGGGTCAGGAGGGCCAGCGGTGAAAGGATCATACAGCCTAAGAGTCAGGCACAGAACCTCCGCTATCTGAGGAGTGGAGTGGGGCTCTGGAATCGGAGCCTGGTTTGAAACCGGTTTTGTGGGAGACAATTTCACAGATGGCAGCTCTGCAGGTAACCCTCCGAACTGCTACACTTGTGATACAAGTAGCTGGAGCCGGATCTTCATATTCCTGGAGAACAGAGTACCGTTTGAAGCAAGGGGTCTTTAAATTAGCCCCTCACCAATATACCCCCAAGTAAGCATCTCAAAAAGACACTAAGGCGCTGAGGGGCTTTGGGAAGTAAAATGACAAAGCCAGATACTGCCGATCTCCGAATCAAAGCACCCATCCAAACAACCACGTAGGAAGCAACAGCCAGGAACTGCACAGGACAGGATGCCCCACGGCAGCTAGCCCATCTGGCTGCAACTCAGTCTGAACTAGGAATGGAAACTGGGCTCATTCCTCTAGAAGACAAGTACCACTGCAATAGTTCAGGGCACCTTTCCCCCATTGTGTTCACGTATTGTTAGCAAGGGAGTTGAACAACATTCCCTACCCTGCAGCAGAACGGGGAGAACATAGTTGTTAGTTTTCTTCCTTCACTTCTGCAGCATGCCACTACAATGCAGCCCCAGTCCACGCCTAGGACATGTAGGCACTGTAACAGGCAGCGCGCCATGACAAAATAGCTATAGCTTGGAACATGCAGATCTGCCCTCAGTCATGACTACAAAGGCTGGCACTACCCAGGAAAGGCCTGAAATGAGAGCAGAAGTCCTAACAGAGATGAAAACAGGGAAGGAAAGGCAGTGCCACTTATAGTACCAACAAGCTTCAGAAAGCCTAAGTTTTCCCAACTCAAGCAGAAGCAGTAGAGGACTCCCATAGGCTCCCAATGGAGGACTCCTAATGTTATACTCCCATAGGCTGCCTATAGCAGTTAGAAAGAATGGCAGCTGCGGGGACAACTGATACATAACTGCACAGAGAAAGACAGGACCAGGGGAACCACTCTCAAGAAATTCCACATCCCTGAACACCACCTACCCTGGTATCTTGGCTGTAGAGCCTGAGGAAAAGATTCTCTCCAGTTACTGGAAACAGGGACCTTACCTCTTCCACCACACATCTGTCATCTCTTCCCTTCCAAGGAAAGAGGGCAGCTTGCAGCATTAGAGGGTAAGAGAAGGCTCACTTTTTCAATACAGTATGTGCAGGGGAAATCTTGCAAAAAAAGGGGCAGTCCAGCAGACAGCCTGTCTCTAATGCAGCAAGTGCTTATTGGGAGACATCCTAAATGTCAACAAGTGCGTTCATTTTACTTTTGCAGGCACGAACCTTTTCGAGCGCAGGAAGCTCAGCAAAGCCTTCCTCACCACCAAACAATTTCACATTTTCCCACTGTCCTGCCCCCACCACGGAACCCCAAGTACTATACTTTAATGCAACAGGTGAGAAGAGTTACAAGTATTCGTAATTCAAGCTTTAATGAAGAACAATGTAGGCCATCGTTAAATCAGCGAGGGAAAACCCATCAGGTCAGGACAACATTTCTAGAATCAAGAGCACAAACCCCCCCCACCTTCCAGGGCACAGAGAGCTCTACTGCTCTTGAAAAAGTAACCCTTCTACGGTACATTTCTAAAGCATAAGCAATATTGATACTAATGGAAGAACTGCTGGATTCGTTCTCAGCGACCTGGAACACAAACGGGCCGGGAACGTACCTGCGTTAAAAGCATGAATGCATTGTCTGCTCGAAGGTTTTTCTTTAGGAATTCCACACAATGGGCTTCAAGGGCAGGAACAGCATATTTTTTAGCTGTGTAAAGTGTTGTCATCACAGTCTCTGGTCCAATCTGAACTTCATCAGAATACAGAAACCTGGAAGCATACAAATAAAAGGCTGTCTCATAAACCTGCTTTAACCAGTAAGATAGCAGAAAAAATAGGGACAAAAATCCCTGCAATTCACAAGAACCATTAAAGGTTATTTCCCTGCTATGATGGTCCAATTTATTCTTAGTATCCACTGTTATCCTTCCCACCTCTGGCTTCATCATTCATGTCTAGATGAGTCATGAATTAAGGTGCTACTATGTATCCAGCATCATGAATGATCAGGAACTTCTAGTAGGGATGATGGGGAGATCCTTTCATCAGCATTTTTCCACATCTCTACCTTTACTGAAATAGTTCTCCAATGAAACAGCTCATGTTCCAGTTGAATAATAATGAGCATCAAAACAGTTTTAAATATAGTAACCATCAAAGTCATCAATCGGTCAATAAATATAAAGCAGCTGGCTTCAGGGTAAGTGAAGCTAAGTCAAATCTCAGCCTTGGTTTCACTCTTCATGACAGCAAAGGCTGAGGGCACTATGCTTCAGACATCCCTGGAGGGCAGCCACCCTCTCAGTCCCCCAACTAACTTCCCATAAACTCCCAGGAGGGGAGTTAGGAAGTTTTATAAAAACTGGAAATAAAAATCTTTCATAAGCATCCAGGCTTGACTTTGACTCTTTCTCCATGCCCCCCACAAATATGCTGACTAGAGATATGATTATCACCACCTGAAACAGGTTGCTTAAGTAAGGCAAGGCTCCAACCTGGTGCAGGTCACACCACAGGAGATGAAGGTCTTTGAACTAGGAGTAGTTCTTCTGAATTCAGGAAGACCCGCTTGTATGTGAATTGCACAGGACAGGGCCTAGGAGGCCAATTAAGACTTACAAATCAGTCCACTTTTGCTTAAAGCTTTAGTTGCTTTCACCCAGGATTTACTACTTTATTCTGAAGAGGTGGAACATATTCAGTACAAAATAATTACTTGCACATGTATTAAACCACAGGTGTCAAATTCATGTGGCCACGCAGGCCAAATGAGTGGTACAGGGCCAGACCACAAGTTGGATCAGGCCCACAGACCTCCCTCCCCTCCCCAACTCCCCTGCATGCTGCATCCAGGACATGTGATGCCTGGGGACCCAGAGCCTTGGCTGGTCCAGGACAGGCACGCAACAACTGGGAAGAGGACATCATACACAGCGCAGATCCCAGACCAGCCAGAACGGGAGACACGTACTGCGTGGAACCTGGAACGGATGAAGTGGACACTATGTATGGCACATGTCTGGGCCCAGGGGCAGCACTGTGGACCAGATCATGGGGCTCCGTGGACTGGATACAGCGCACAGGCCATACCTTTGACACCCCTGCATTAAAACAATCTCTAGCTCAAGTTTAAGACTTTAGTGCTTCCTTCTCTGTCCTTCAATATTGCCCCTAAAGGCTCTGGGCCATGCTGAGATCATCTGCATTATTGGCACAGCTATAGGCAGCCCACTGCGCAAACAGACATGCCCACATCTTCAGGAACGTACTGTTGAGGGGCTACTGAGTTCCTGATCCTTTAATTCCCAGGAAGGACCAGAATGCATTTCAGGGGAAAAGACAAGTGAGGGAACTTCTAGGAAAGGGAGTAATGAACTGCAAGCAGGCTTTTAGTGATACTCTAGATATGAAGTATTTATTATTAACACTGTGCAGCCACAGCTTTGTGAACATATTTCAGCCCTTTTCCTTACTGCAAAGGTTTACTTTTACTAGGTTACCATATCTTTTTATTGCCAGCTAGCTTTAGAAAATAAACTAATAGTATGTACCACAAATGCTGTGCTGTTTCATGCAGCATCCAAGTCTGGTTTGGAGTCTGTTTCAATACCAGACCCAGGAAGAACATGAAGCAATGGAGTTAAAGCAGGAATTCATAACAGGCATATAAGAAAATGTATGGCTGCAATTTTATATAAATGGCTTTTTTTCTTGGCTTTTTAGCAGGATATTGGCAATTCCTAGAGGAAGGCTGATGCTACATAAGCCTAGACAACCAAGAGCCCCATACAAGTTTGTAAGGAAGAAGGGCCACAGATACAAAAGATACCATCAAAAATCAAACTCCTAATCCACCAGCTTTGGAATCCATCTTCTGGTAGTGGCCAGCAACCAAACCTCAATGGCAAAAACTGAAATCCTGGATGTAAATGAAAGATTCGTTCCAGACATCATTCAGCATACCATGTTCTGAGCCACAATTAAGAATGACTGTATCAGAGGGAAACTGGGAAGGATTCTCCCTGAACATAAGTACAATTCAAATAGGGACTCGTGCTTTCTTGCTTTCTAAGCACTTTACCCGAGCTTATCATTCCTTCCGACAATACCGTGTAAGAGATTTGACGACTGACTTCATTTCCCCCCATCACAGAACTATACCTAGACATACAAGGCCTAGTAAACCACACAAAGACAGCTTTAATTCCCATAACTGACCTCACACAACAACAAATGCAGGATATAGAAAAGATGTGGGGAAAAACTAAAGACATCCGGGTGGGCTATCCTGGAAGACAACACCTTACACTTAATAGTCCAAACACCACGTCTGGTACTAACAATAATACAAGGTGCAACTGTGACTGTGCTAACCAGAATGTGCTGTTATCTACATCACCAACGCCAGAATGCTACAAATGCAAAACCAGACTGAAAAGAGACTGACTTATCTATAAGGCTGCAGTAACTAATGATACTCCCTTTACCCAATACTACTACTATTTAGTCATTAACCAATTTTATTGTACTATGCTTTATACTATTGTGAAGTATAACACGGCATTTTTTCATCAGTTGTTACTCAGTTAATTTCTATATATTAGATGAAGTTTCTCCCCTTCCTCTAAAGGAATCAGCTACGCCAAAACCAGCAAAATCTTTTGTTTGCAGAAATGGGTGTTATGCAGCCCACATTTAACTGCTCAACCAAAACTGTGGGACTTCAGTGGAATTTCAAGATGGGACTTAAATTAGTATTGTATCCAGTTCCAGTGAAGCGTTTAAGTGGATCTGCTCTATTACCAGAACCTGAATACTGAGTTTATCTGGAAGACTATAAACCAAGGGAAACCAATGCAGGAATTGGCAGCAACTGGAATGCCACCTGAGATGTGTGAAGATATAACTGAGGCAAACACCTAGGAACTTAGGGTTTCTTGAGTGTTTGACCTTGGGTCTCTCTGCATGTTATACCTATATATTCATCCGTCATCATCATATCTGGCTTATTATCATTGCAGGACACTCCTCTCGACTTAAGTCCTGACCTAACATCCCCAGGCCCAATCTATGGGACAAACCATTAGAAAACACTGTCTACAGGTGCTTAATTGATAATTTAGGAAACAGCTTTAACGGTTAAAAATTATCTCAGTTAATGGCAGAAGCACTTTTTCTGAAAAAAAAATAAGCAAAAAATGATGCATTTCAAAGCTATACATACTGTTCCTGACAACTAAGGACCTGGAAGCACATTAACAATGAAATCTTGGGAGCTATTAAAACTGGGTCGTAGCTTCAGGAGTCAGATTGCAAGACTTGGCCGTTCACTGCGTATTTAAGATTGCTGTTGTGTATTTTCGGGTTTGTGAAGAGAATCATTTAGTAGGGCATTCTGCTGAAGCCCAAAAGTTCTAAAGAACCAAGTTTGACCTGCAAATGAACCCAAAGGGTCCCCACGGATCTGGGGAGAAACTTCTCCCACCGCCTAAAGCCCAAGTTCAGAGGCTTGGAACACGGCTTCAGTCTGTGTAACTGGAACATTTTATGTCAAATGAACTACGCCGATTTCTACCAGCTCATAAATTCTCCCTCCAAACAGTTTAGCCCTTTCATTTGGCAAACAGATTTTCATCCAATCCATAACTGAACTTTAAGCCACTAAACATCCTACTTGTTTTTCCCACTCCTTTCAAAGAGCACCAGAATCCACATCAAAGCTGCTCTTGAAACAGAACTAGACTAAACACAGCTTAGTACAATTTAACCTTTGCAAGTGAAGGTGCGATATTATAGTGATAAAAAAAAAATATCTTACTGTTGAGTTATACTGGTACAATGGTGCTTATTCCAGCAGGATTCAGGAGTACACTATACCACTCTGCCTACATTGGCATAGGGAGGATATGCTAGTTTAGCCTGATTTCATTATGGGGCCTTAACTTATTTTGATCTCTCAAAACATTTAAATAAAAAGTATGCTAAACCCAAGTGACTTAGCTAAAACTGTATTGCATGTTGGGTGTGAAGGTGGGGAAGAGAAAAAACATTTAAGTTCTCGAGGTCAAGTTTTTAACAAGGCACAATATGTAATGTACTATATTAAGGGACTAATCCTACAGGATCAAAAGGGCTATACAACTGGGCACTAGATGCCAGGCAAATCAGAAGCATTGACTGCCAGACTCCAAGCGACGCCATCATGCATCCCATCAGGATTACAATAGTTACCTTTCCAAGGCAGCAGTTTAACCCAAAGCACAAGCAAAAAAGATGATCTAGTAGCAACTGCTTATTTACTAGATAATTTTTTGCTTATGATTTAGGTTCACATGCTAGAAACATGTACTAACATATGGAAACGTATGCTATAGGAGGAGTATATGCTACAATCAATCTAACGTTAAAGTTCTACCTAACTGTAAATCTATGTGTTTTGAGGGAGACATCAACCAACAAGATTGCAGCTTTCTTTAGATCAAATTAATCGAAGTACAAATGAAAAGGTTGATTAAAGAGGTCTTCAGAAGTGCTCTCAGTAATTTAAATCAATCCACCCTGAAAAGGTTCAATTATATTGGAAATATTTTTGTCCACGATAATCTCTATCCAGTTATAAAAGTGAAACTGTACATTAAAAGAGGCTTACTTTAGTAAAGCTAGGAAGGCTGCAGGCTCCACATCAGGCAGCTCAATCTCTGTAGAAGTCGTGGCCATTCCACCATTAAACATTGCATCGAAGACTGCACTGCCTACAGCCAACACAAACCTAACATGGGAGGAAAAAACAAAACAAAACAAAACAAAAAAACCTTATGTTAAACTACATTCAGCTTCCAAAAAAAATCCCCATTTCTGCCCCCCAGAACCATCTCAAGGGAACGTCCTTGTTGTATAGTATGCTCAGAAGGAATCCATCAAATCCCTGTTTCTCTTTACTGCGAACACCACCGAAAGTTGCTATTTGGAAGTTCTTCTCCTTTCAGCCCAGTATACGATCACGAGTCAGAAATCAAGAAGGCTCTTGTCAAGCCAAATGTTGTATAACTTATGAGTGAACACATGTATTTATTTGATTGCGATATTTGCATAAGGTTTTTCATTTAAAAGGTCTCAGGCCCATTACACATCTGTCCCATAAGCTAGTTCACTGCACTGTGCCCATTTTACAGAGTGAGACAATGGGATACAACATTTATCTAAGCTCAGTCCCTGCACTGAACTGAACAATATAGGAACAGAAGATGGGTATCCTGGCTCCTGTACTCAAATACCAAATAGTTCCCAAAAACCCGCTGGTATGTGAAGAAGTTTTCCACCCTGTCCCTACTTCCCCACCAGCAAATGTGCCATCAAAAGTACTTTAGCTACAGCAGAACTAAAGCTTAAACATGCAGCTTTCATCAACAGTGGTCTGAGCATCCAGCTCCAAGTGCTGAAGTACTTTCACTGCCCCAGTGTTGTACACAACCCTCCCAAAGTGTTCAAAAATGGGGACCACTGGCTAAGCACCACAAAGGTCCAAGAGAAAAAAAATCCTTTGCATGACTCTCTTAGAAGCATGTCAGTCTCATTTTGTACTTCTAGCCACAGTTAGACACTAAGCCTGGAAGATGAGTACAATTTAAACTTAAAAATACAAAGAGTGATAGTGGGCACATTTAACACTGGTGTACATTGCCATAAGTTGATATGGAAATTGAAAAGAAAGCCATTCTCTGCCTTGCAGAATCAGGTTATAGTGTTTAAAATAATAAACGTGCTGCAGAAACTTCTTCAGGTTTCTCATGTAGAGAAAGCAACCGCCCCTGTTAAAAAGCACTGACAGAATCATAGAAAAACAGGTCTGGAAGAAGCCTCAAAGAGTCACCAGCCCATCCTCTTGCTCAAGGCAGATCCAACCCCTTGCTAAACTGCACCGCAAAACACGTGCATCTCACCAGCAATAAGGCTTCCAACAGGTTTTCAAGCTCTCTAAATAAGCACTGGAACAAATTAACCACCCTCGGAGTTGGAAGCTCTTCTTAATATCTAACCTAATTCTCCTTTAATCAAATTTAAGCCCATTACTAGTTCACCCAACATCTATGGACACAATGCAGGTAAAGTCCTCCTTGTCATAGCAATCCATTTTGTATTTGAAGATCATTATCAAAATCTCCCTCAGTCTTCTCTAAACTAAATAATTCCAAGTCTTCCAACCTTTCCTTAGTTACTACATATATTTAAAAATAAGGTAATTCGGTTCATTAGTAAACACTTATATATCAAAGCTATTGTGCCGTAAATATTACCATATCAATTTAGACAAGTTTGCATCCAGCAAAAAGGAGGCGTCTATAGACAGTTTAATAACCTTGAAAATTCAAGCAGAGAAAACCCTTAAATTACATATGCATACTGCAGCAAGATCATCTTTCAACCAAAAAGCTTGGTGGCAATCCATAGACACTGTTGTGACGACTGGCCCCTTTATGATCAATTTGGGAACAGATTCTAGGCGAGTCTCTCGCGTATCTGAACTTGAAGCATGTCTAGAAAGGAGAAGCTGTCAGCCCAGACTACATAAGGGACCAGAAGTTTCAAGAGCTACAGGAGTTTCTTGTATGGCAGGTAGCAAAAGATGGGCATCTTATGCCATCATTGAAGAAGCCTTATTTTCCATTCAGTAACTTCTAGAAGATTTACCTAATAGCAAAATGAAGAATGCTTCTTTCAGCAAATTCAGCTAAAGTCCTACCTGAAGAGATTTCTAAGTCTGAAAAACATTTTTTTTTTTAAATCAAGGCAGGCAACATCATGTCTAGCAAACTTTTGTGACACTCTAGCGAGCTGTGTCAGCCAAGTACATGATCATTAAAGAGTCCTCCTTTTAAAGGCAGGAGGAAGTCTGATTTGTTTGGTGCATTGTTTTTCCAACTATTACCTACCATTCTAATCGCTTCAAAAGCCTACAGAGCAGTATATAAGGAAAACTGCATCAAAGAAAGTTTTTTTGATTAGGTACTTCTAGAAGAGACAAGAACAAAATCAAGGAACTTTTCTGTGATGCCATAATTGCTAAATTAAATAAAATCCCTTATTTACATAAAGGAGGTAATTTCATGGGATAGGCGCGTTACAAATAAATGCCTTGTTTGTTAGTAAAAATAATACAGATCAGCACTGGAGGGATCCAAGTTAACAGCCGGAGATGTGAGTACCCCCTCTGCTGCTGTGGAAATAAGCACCTGGCAAAGGATAAGAGCTTTAGACCTAACTTTTGATAATCTCTGCTTGCCTTTCACCCAGTGGACTAGTTTAACGTGCCAAGACTGATGATAACCGACCAGATTATATACTACTACAAGCACCCCAAACCATTACTTAAAAAAAAAAAAAAAAAAAAACACTTTTGAAAAATCATGGTAATTTGAAGGGATGCCAACAACATAAGCATTATACTTCACACTCATCTTCTATTTTTACCAGTAAAATTGAAGATGACTATAGAGATACCTAGAAGCAGCAAGAGATTGCTCTAATGCATATATTCACTTACACAATTTTCCCTGCACAGTCAAATTTTCCTGTTTGAACAGGTCTTTTCCCCATGGCTGCCTGAAAGATTTTTGAAAACGAGAAAGAAGGAATAAACCAGATTTACACAGGAACTCAAGGACAAGGGCAGCACTAAGACTATTTTTAACTCTATTTTTAAGAGAGTTGTTTGAGTTGATGTGCCTTGAAAGTCAAGTAGACAAAGCATGAGAAGTTAACTGCAGGGAATAAGATTGCTTGGGTAGGAAGATGCGCTGGATGATCCAACGGGTCTTTCTTACTTCTAAATGCAATAAAATAATATGTTTACATAAGGGAAAAATATCCCAAAGTCCTTATCTGTCAGGATCATGACATCCCTCTAGCACAGTGAAGTCATGGGGTTATTTTTACACAATGCATTGCATACAAAGATGGTAGCCAAAACAGAGTGAGCTAATGTAGGAATTCAGTAACTAAGCAACAGAAGCAGTAAGAAGGCATTTAGGAAGTGAATGATAACAGCCGAGACTTTTCAGTAGTAAAATATGAAGAGAAACAGAAGTTGGGAGACAAGTCGGATTTTTAAGAATGCAGCACATCGAACAGTCTGAATTGAGGGTTGTATTCATTTTCACCAGAACCCAAATTAACTTATTCATTTCCACAAAGCTTCTGTAATACTTTAAGCTCCTCTATGACAGTACAAACTAGTCTTTTTCCCTTGTACTCGGTTATCTCCTGTTGCCTTTTGCCTTGCACAGTAAGCACAACGGGCCTCGATGCCCAACAAATCGAAGCATCGCAAACAACAAAAACCCCTTGAGAACCAGGAGTATTTACATCACTTCATACTATTCCCCTGCCTCATTCACTCTGCTGTACAAGGTGGTGCAGGTTTAAACTTGCACTATCTTCCCCCGTGTCATTCAGATTTTTACAAAGACTACTCGGAACGAAGCAATATAGCTGAATGTTTGCCAAATGCTGCCTTTACAGTCTAGATGAAGCTTTACTTTTAGCAACCATTTTTGATCAGAGCTTTGTTTCTAAGCCTACAACAGAAACTCCTCAAGTATGAATCACTGGCAAATTCTTAACCGTACCAGGCAGGCAGCTGGCGGCTTTGTACTCCCAGAAGTGCCATGAAGACAGAACTAGAAACACGTCACAGTGACTTCACTGAAACCTCTCAATTTACCCAGCAAAATGCTTGTTTCGGAAAAAACCCCACAGAGATTTGGTGTCTCTGCTGGCACCAGCTTTGAGGACTTTTTGTACTGGGGATGCGATTCTCAACCAGGGTGATCTGGTATCCTGGGGTGCCTTGAGATCCTTTCAAGGGTGCTGCAGGGTGCTAGCACTGTTAGATTTGCAAACAGGATTCACAAGATAAATCCAGAGATTTTAAGCAGAAATTCGCAGTTTCAAAAACTAAGAGCTGGCATTTTCCAAGGCGTGCCTTGAGTCCACAAAGGTTGAGAATCACTGCATTAGGGTACTGCCCTAGCATATTAACTTTTCAAATGCGGCTTTGTTTATAGATTAATAGATTCAAGGGTCTTTTCCTCTACAATCTCAAACCATTGAATATTCAATACATCTTTAACACCCTGGTAGAGGGTTTTTTTTAAAAAACAAAACAAAAACCAACAAACAACTAACCCAGCTGTGAGGCTCTGTTCCAGAAAAATCAATCAACCATAAAGCAAATTAATTCAATTTGAATGCTGAATGCCATCTACTAGCCAGGCTGCTGCAGAAACAAAGTATTCCTTAAAATTGAAAGTACTTTTTTTCTGAAACCCGCTCAGTGCTTCATGAATAACTGCATTTGGGGATATTTTAGTAATCAGAGAACAAGAAGTATGAATACAATCTACAAAATGTACACACGTTGGGTCACAGTATAATACGTTCTGGTATGCTCTCCATGAACCAGAAAGCATCGTGTGGATTTCAAAAAACAACAAAATGGTTTTAAAAAGTTCCTTACAACCTATCCCTGGCTGACTGCCCCTCCCCGCTTGCCACTGCCTGGTTAGCAGTGCATTCAGAAATGCAGAACAGGAATGTGATCAACTCAAATATCACTAGTGTTTTCAAGCTTATTTTTAAGGGCACTTAACTCTGCAATACAAAAATCCTCCTATTTTCCTAATACCACAGAAGTAGTTTAGTCAAAATGGGAAACTAGAAGCCAATGTACTTAACAAAAAAGTTTCTAGTCAAGACAATTACATGCATATTTTAGATAAAGCAAATACTAGATAATAAGTTCCAAGTGAGAATGCCTTGGTAAAGCACCACTTAAAACTTTTTATCTTAAAAATTCACTGAATCCCTGGCTGCTATGGTCACTGTGGTCATATAAGGGGCACTGATAGCCCTGGGTCATTTGAAAGAAACTTATCAGGTGTCCCCCAAAACAGCAGATGACAAATGCTGTCCATCAATGCACTCCTATATTTAAAAGGAGTTGCCACAAGAATCAACCGTGTCAAATTAACCAAATGAGTATTATTGAAAATAAGGCAATTTCACACTCTTCAGGGATACGCAGTTTGGGAACTACCATTTCTTAAGGGTGAACAGAGTAGGTATCACTACAGTAGTTGTCTAAACTGTTTCATATCCAGTTGAAAATATTATTTCTTCCCTAGGCTCAGATTTTTAGTTGTACATCCCACTCTGCCTTAACCAGGTTTTAGAAATAGCTCAAGCTCCACTTCAGAGAAAAATCATTGCCATTTCCTTTCTTTAAAACAAAACAAAAAAAAAAAGGAAGAAAAATAGATACCAACTTAAATATTTTACATGTTAGCCAACACTCAGTTTTCACTGCTCATCAAAGATACAGGTTAACACATGAATGCTAGAAGAAAATATGTACATATAAAAATAAAATCTGGGACTGCTTCAAAGTATAATCCACCAACTATTTAATTTGCTGTATTTCTGCAGGCTGCACAAAACAAGATGGCTCACTCCTCGATGACATTTTTCTCTTTTTCCTTTTCCTCAAAGGTAGAAAACTGCAACAGTTAGACCCATTCTACAGCTCAAGCACAGTGAGAGCACCATACTGCTGTCTCAGGTCAAGTATTTAACGAGTCCCCAAAATCTCCAAGGGTGTTTAAACCAGAAGCATTAACTCTGAACAGATCTAAGTTGCTATTAAACTGTGGCTTTATCTTGTTTTGCACATTAGACCTAAGCAGCCCTTGCTCAAACCTGTTGAAGCTTGATTTACACTTCACAGTGAAGACTCCCATGGTCTTAGGACAGCGCTTGTCAAGCTACAGCAAATGGCAAACATCTACAGCAGTGGTTTTCAACCTGTGGTCTGTGGACCCTTGGGGGTCTGTGGACTATGTCTAAGGGGTCTGCAAAAGATGACTATGATCAATCAAAAGTCTGTGAAAACCCACACATACCATTCAAAGGGGCCTGCACCTCCACTCAGAAATTGCAAAGGGGTCCACACACGAAAAAAGCTTGAAAACCACTGGTCTAGAACAGCGGTTCTCAACCTTCTTACATGACAGGCATCCCTTGGAAAATACTGGCTCTTAATTTTCACTTGTGCTTTGACTACAGAAGAAGAATAGAGCGATTATTCTGCAACGAACACCGAAACACCACAACAGGTCAGCATATTCTTAAAACACTCTGGATTCCCATTTGAAATCCCTGCCTTTATCTTGAAAAGCATGTCTGCACACCTAACAGGGCTAACACTGCACGGCACCCTGCTGGACCCTCAAAAGGATCTCAAGACACCCCAGGATGCCATACTGCCCCGGTTGAGAACCACTCATCTACAGAGAGGAACAAGAAAGCAGAACAAGGGAAAGGGAAATGTAAACAGGTACAAGGGAACTAGAGGGAGGAAGAAAATAAGCCTACAAGCTTCTCCTTCAGTTGCTGTAGAGGTGACATCACATCTGCGGGGACCAAATTTTGTTTTTAGTTCTCTATCACTTGGAAACGCAGGAGTACACGCCAGTACTAAAAACTTAAGAGCCGCGTGAGCCAAAAGGGTTGAAGGGGCACCGTGTTAGTGCTTCAGCTCTGCTAGGGCACCCGCGTGTTGCCACCGCATCCCGCAGATTTTCACACCGCAGGAGGCTAAACCTACGTCTTCGACGGTCTGCGCGAGTGCCCCGGTCTCCAGGCAGACAACGCGCCTCCCACCCGCGGGCACACCCCGGGGGGGGGGGGGGGGGTAACCTGGCAGCTAAGCCAGAGGGATGAAAACAGGGAAAACAAAAGCAAAACGTGAGCAGAAGAACAACACCAGGGACCCGAACAGGGCCCCGCCGGCAGCCCGCACAAGGCAGAAAAAGCAGCTCAAGCAAGCGATGATGCTCCAGCACAAGGAGCCTCCAGCTCCCCCTCACACGCCTTCAGCACAAGGGTCTCCCCTGCCCCCCCTCCTCTCTCTGCCCCCCACACTGGCCTCTCGGCACAGGGCCACCTCCCCACAGCATGGGGCTCTGCCCCTGCCCCCACAAGCACAGCCCCCGGCCTCTCTCAGCACCCCACTCCCGCCCCTCAGCACCGGGCCCTGCCCCCACCCCGGGGGCCCGGCTGGGCGGGGGCGGGCGCGCACCTGTGGGCCGGGATGCGCTGCGAGCCGCGGCCCTTGCCCACCAGGAAGTGCACGTCGCTGAGCACCTCGTTGTTGAAGAGGAAGGCGAAGCGCTCCTGCACCGTGGGCTTGGTGGCCTGCCAGTTGTACACGGGCTCCCGCTGCAGCGCGCCCGCCCCGCACAGCGCCGCCGCTGCCGCCGCCGCCGCCGGGCCCGCGCCCCCGCCCCCAGCCGCCGGGTTGGCGGCGCCGCACTGGTTGTAGGTGAGGCCCGGCGGCGACGCGGGGGGGCCCGGGGCGGCGGCAGCGCCGTTGCCCGGCGGGGGCGGCGGCGGCTGCGGGCAGGAGGACGACAGGCCCCCGGGGCCCGCGCCGCTCCCACCGGCTGCCATCTTGTGCGCAGCAGGCGCAGGCGCGCGCGGGGCAGGGGCGGGCGGGGGGCGGGGCGGCAGCAGCACCAGCAGCAG
>JAGPOW010001614.1:1687743-1698562 GCA_030014935.1 Caiman crocodilus
AGCAGCAGCGGCGGGCGCGCGGGGCCGGGGGGCGCCCCCTGCGGGGCGGGGGGGCAGCACGCGCACAGCGCCGGGCAGCAGCGGCGCATGGGGGCGGGGCCGCGGCGCGCGGGGCCCGACGGGAGCAGCGGGCTCCCCTCAGGCGGGCAGGGGCGGCGCCGCTGCACCGCGCAGGCTCCGAGCGCCCCAAACGGTCATTGTTTTTACATTTGTTTCTGTTTGGCAGAGGCGAGAAGCGATGAGCCCCACTGACTTAACATAAAAACAAGATCAACTCAGAAATGATCGCTTTCTGCCCGCTTTCGGGCTCAGGGAAAATGAAAGATGGTGCAAACAACCGCCTTTCCGTGCCCCTGAGCCTGAGGGAGGGCACCGGGGGCCAGAAACATCGCTTGACGATGGGCGCGGGTCGCCGAAAGCTTGCAGAGAGATCGCTTGAAGAAGGGCGCGAGTGGCGGAAAACTTGCAGAGAGATCGCTTGCAGAAGGGCGCGAGTGGCCGAAAGCTTGCAGAGAGATTGCTTGAAGAAGGGCGCGGGTGGCCGAAAGCTTGCAGAGAGAGATCGCTTGCAGAAGGGCACGTGTGGCCAAAAGCTTGCAGAGAGAGATTGCTTGACGAAGGGCGCAAGTGGCCGAAAGCTTGCAGAGAGAGATCGCTTGAAGAAGGGCGCGGGTGGCCGAAAACTTGCAGAGAGATTGCTTGAAGAAGGGCGCGGGTGGCCGAAAGCTTGCAGAGAGAGATCGCTTGCAGAAGGGTGCGTGTGGCCAAAAGCTTGCAGAGAGAGATCGCTGGAAGAAGGGCGCGAGTGGCTGAAAACTTGCAGAGAGAGATCGCTTGAAGAAGGGCGCGGGTGGCCGAAAACTTGAAGAAGGGCGCGAGTGGCCAAAAGCTTGCAGAGAGATTGCTTGCAGAAGGGCGCGAGTGGCCGAAAGCTTGCAGAGAGAGATCGCTTAAAGAAGGGTGCAGGTGGCCAAAAGCTTGCAGAGAGAGATCGCTTGCAGAAGGGCGCGAGTGGCCGAAAGCTTGCAGAGAGAGATCGCTTGAAGAAGGGCGCGGGTGGCCGAAAGCTTGCAGAGAGAGATCGCTTGAAGAAGGGCGCGGGTGGCCGAAAGCTTGCAGAAGGGTGTGTGTGGCCGAAAGCTTGCAGAGAGAGATCGCTGGAAGAAGGGCGCGAGTGGCTGAAAGCTTGCAGAGAGAGATCACTGGAAGAAGGGCGCGAGTGGCCGAAAGCTTGCAGAGAGAGATCGCTTGAAGAAGGGCGCGAGTGGCCGAAAGCTTGCAGAGAGAGATTGCTTAAAGAAGGGCGCGAGTGGCCGAAAGCTTGCAGAGAGAGATCGCTGGAAGAAGGGTGCGAGTGGCCGAAAGCTTGCAGAGAAAGAGAACTTGTGATGGCTTCATGGGATCGTTTCTGAGGCGGCGGATGCCAAACCCAAGCGGCTCTGAGCAGCGTGTAGGTGAACTAGGCACGTGCCTATTGCCCCAAGTGAAGAAGGGGCCGGGTTGTGCTTATTTTACATATTACGATTATTAAGTGAAAAAAAGTATTAGAAAAAGTTCAGCTGAGGGCCACGAGTTTGCTGGCCTGGGGCCCACTAAAGGGTTAACCCAGCCCTGGCGCTGAGTCCCCTTTTCAAGTCCCAAGTCGAGTTGGCCAAACCAATCCCAAATCCACGTGAATCATTCAGGAACCGTGTGTAGCCCTGCTACCCGCAAGCACCCTCCACCCACGCCTGGGGCTTCAGATGTTTCCAAATCCTTTGGCAGGCGTCCTACTTGCAGGCCTGAGCCCGGAGGCTGTGGGTTTGGATGCCCTGAGTTTCGCTTGTCCTCAGCCATATGGCTGCAGGAACAAGCTAGGGAGGAGTCTCCTATTTCCACAAAGTCAGCATGTAGCCGAGCTCTTCCCACTGGAAGTGACAGTGAGAAGCTAACCATGCCTTGCCTTGGTGAGGGTACTACCCCTGTGCCACATTCATGGTTATCCCCTGCCAGCAAGAAAGCCACCATGGTGACCATGGTATTTCCCCTGCCTGGCACTGAGAATCGTCAGCACTTTCTTATGACGGCTTGCCTCGAAATAAAGATATGCTTCCACTTGGATGACCCAGTTCTGCCTTCTGCTGGCAGTCCCTCACCTCCGGGGAGCGGCTTTGCACCTGAGCATCCCCTACCAGGGCTGGTCAGGATCCGCCTGGGCATCTGCAAGCAGAAAGCAGGGTGGAGTTGCACCTTAGAGTCAGATGTAGATCTATACGGGTAGTATATGTTATCTCACTAGCTATCTCTGGATCTACTATATAGAACCAAAGTAGACATGTAGTATAGATCTAGATGCCCACACATATCTATCTAGATATCTAGCTTGGTTAGTCGCTAAGGTGCAACTCTACTCTGCCCTCTGCTGGGATCTGCATATGTGGCCTCTGATCCAGCACTGGTACGGGATTATGGCATGCAAAGCACAGCACAGCCTTCAGGTGGCTGATCGTGTACCTGTAGGACCCTGCTGCACATGACATATGCAGATATTACACTACTGACTGATTAATTGGGCACTAAATTTAGACAGGCCACAGATGTAAAGTAGTTACCGTGCAATCAACTGGTCAATGGCGCAATGAATTTAGACCAGCTTCACTTGCAAAGTTATTATCACTTGCCTATCCAGGTACAAAAAAAGTCAACCAGCTACCAAGTTAGTGCTTGAAATTGTGTAACAACTCTAGCTGGTCTCTATCCAGCTTTAATGTGAACAAGTGGCAGGACCCATAGAGAGAGAACACGTGCACAAGCTTTCAAGTTCACTTCAACAAATGCTTCAGCTCACCAAAGCCTGTGATAATATACATTTACTTCTACTTCATTTAGTTTATAAGGTGCAACTCTATCTTGCCTGCTCCTTGATTGCAGGCTAACACCTAGCTACACCTCTATGCAGATGCAAGCCAGTTTCACAGTGATCGTTTTGGAAAACCCTATCCCCGCACCAAACAATTTTCCAAGCTTCCCAGCTGTTGTGGGAAAAAGGGTATTTCACACCAGCCTGGTACCTCCCTTAATCACATGCTGCAGCCATCTCACTGTGACCCTCAAACTTCCCAGTGGGGATGTTAGCAAGCTTGCTCCTTGCTGCCCTGTGGGATAACAGCAGGCTGTGGGCACTGACTGGCAGATAACAACAGATTTTTATCTTGGAGCCAGCTGTTATTGCAAGGTAGAAAATGGCTTGAAGGTCAGGATGAATCTGAAAGGCAGAGGATGGGTGGAGAAATTCATTAGGAGACAAGACAGTTGCACGGGTCTGAATTCAGCTGCCCAACTATTAAAGCAGGGTGGTTTATTATTCATCGAGACGTGATCAATGTTCCCTGCTCACCTCTCTTACCTATTCTACCCTCAGATGCGTATGCCCATGCATTAGAGAGCCGGTGTTTGATCCCTGCTTCCACTGGTTCAGAAACTGCTCAGCCCCCGGGGATGTATTATCTTCCTGTGCTGTTTTCCTATGGCTTTCATTATCATTTGCCTAATACATCCTGACATGGCATTTGTATTGGCCCAGAGCTGCAAGAACAGTGTGGCTTAGGCATTTCAGACAGACATCACTACAAGCAGCTATTGCCAAGGAATACTGTGACAGTATCAGTTCAGAGAGAGGTAGTTAGCTGTATCAGGCAGAAGACAGTAGATTTTCACTTTTATAAACTAACTAAGTCAGAGAAGTATATTATAGCATAACCTTTCCTAAACAAACCTTTCTTCAGCAGAGGTTGTGAAGGATCACCTCTCAGCCACAAGAGAAAGGTGATCATGTGGCCACCTACAAACTCTTTGGGGGGGACAGCAGGAAATAAGGGATATGATGTTTACCAGGGCATCCGTCAGGGTCACTAGAAACAATGGCCACAAACTGAAGGAGAGCAAATTTAGATTGTTTACAGTGGCAGCTAGGCAGCACATAAGGGCAAAATATCAATTTCCAAACTCACATTTAGCAGCCTCCTAACCCTGGAGACATCTAAGGAGATTGGTAAACAAGGGCCCGAGTAGAATTGAAGCACAATTCAGGCACCAAGTCACAACAGCAGCTCCACTTCATCAGTCACAAAACTCCTTAAGCACCTACATTCATCTGGCACCTACATTTGTCTTAAAAAGGGGTCTGATCTTATGCCTCACACATACAGAAGTGTCCCGGTCTAAGCAGTTAAGTGCCAAACTATCACATGAGCTCCATTTGCAATTCAGAGAGGAGGTGAGGTTGCACGAGGCATGTTCTGAATAAACCTAACACACATGACAGCATCATGTTCATGATGAAGCACAGCTTCATGTTCATCATGTTCATGATGAAGCACCATGTTCATGATGAAGCACAGCAGCCACGGTCATGCCTGCCGGAATACACAGCTAGAGGGCTGTGTTACATCTGTTATATGATAGGGCAGGATGTGCAACCTCCATAGTGAAGACAAGCCCTATGTAGCCAATTTGGCCTTTGCCCTAAGCATCTAAGGGTTTGCCTACAACAGAGCAGCAGCAGGTGTGGGCCCTGCAGGGCGTGAGCATGCCCCGTCCAGCCAAGTCTGCAGGCACACTTCAAATCCAGAAGTTCGCTAGTGAAGCTCCAAGCACATCACCCCGATATCAGACACAAAAGTCTCAGAGGGACAAGTCCAAGGCAGCCTCGTGATATATTTCTGACTTGGATCACACCCACAGAATAAGGTGCTCAAGCCCTGTGGTGCCAGGACCCACTTCCACAATAGTGGAGACAAGCCCTAAATTTCCACCTGTGAAGTTCCCAAAGCACTTACATGTCTGCTTTTGGGCATGTTCGTAACGGCCTAAATGCTGATCAGCTAGGTCTTCTGCTCACACTTCATCCTCTGCCTATCCTGTGTACGGACCCAATCTGCTAGGCATTCTCAGACCCACTCCCACCACACCAGGCCCTATGTCCAAACACGGCCAAAGGAGGTAGTGGGATTTTTCCCACGTCTCTTTATCCCAGCAGTCTGGGTTGTACTGGACTTCACAGCAGATGATCCCTTGGCCTCTATTTTTTTGTGCAGGGACCAGGACTCCCCTACCGAGATTCAGGACAGACTCAGGAGAAACTCCGCCAAGCCTAGGGTCAGGGAGGACCGAGTTAGGGAACTTCTGGAGGGGCTGGACATGTTCAAAATAGGCAGGTCCAGATGCTCTCTAACCCAGGGTGTTGAGGGAATAGGCAGGGGTTATCGCAGGGCACAGCTTTATGAGCACTTGTGGTGCTCTGGCCAGGTGCGGGAAGACTGGAAAAGGGCCAATGTGGTCCCCATCTTTAAAAAAGGGAAGAGGAAGGACCCAGGTAACTATAGGCTCGTTAGTCTTACTTTGATCCTGGGGAAGGTCTTTGAGAAGATGATCAAGGAGTGCATCTGTGATGGGCCAGCAGCAGGGATAATGCTCAGGGGCAACCAGCATGGTTTCATTAGGGGCAGGTCCTGTCAGATCAACCTGATTGCCTTCTATGATCAGGTCACAAAAATCACTGGATGCAGGTGTCGCAGCGGATGTAGTCTTTCTGGACTTCAGCAAGGCCTTTGACACATCTCCCACCCCATTCTCATTAAAAAGCTAGGCGACTGTGGCATCGATGCCTACACAGTCAGATGGGTCGCAAATTGGCTGAGGGGTCATACTCCAAGTGGTGGTGGACGGGTCAAATTTGACCTGGAGGGAAGTGGGCATTGGGGTCCCCGAGGGCTCGGTCCTTGGGCCCATACTATTCAATTTCTTTATTCGGGACTTGGACAATGGGGTGAAGAGCAGCCTGTTTAAATTCACAGACAACACCAAGATTTGGGGTGAGGTGGGCATGGTAGAAGGGAAGGACAGATTACAGTGGGACCTGGACAGGTTACAGGCGTGGACAGATGAAAATAGGATGGGATTCAATACTGACAAGTGCAGGGTGCTGCACTTGGCAGTAGGAACCAGCAGCATACCGACAGGCTGGGGGACTCCCTTCTCAAAAGCACCGTGGCAGAAGGAGATCTCGGAGTCATTATTGACTCCAAAATGAACATGAGCCGACAATGCGAGGACACGGTCAGTAAGGCTAACTGTACCTTGCCATGCATCCACAGATGCATCACAAGCAGGGCCAAGGACGTGCGACACTGGTCAGGCCCCAGTTGGAGTACTGCATCCAGTTCTGGGCACCGCACTTCAGGAGGGATGTGGCCAGCATGGAGAGGGTCCAAGGGAAGGCCACTCGCATGATCTGGGGGCAGCGGGGCAGGCCCTACAAGAAGCGGCTATGGGTCCTTAACCTGTACAGCCTCCACAAGAGAAGCTGAGGGGGGACCTGGTGGCCATCTATAAACTTACCAGAGGGGACCTGCAGGGAACAGGAGAGTCCCTGCTCCCCCAAACGCCTCCTGGGTAACAAGGAAGAATGGCCATAAGTTGCTGGAGAGTGGGTTAAAACTAGACATCAGAAGGCACTACAGCACAGTCAGGGCAGCTGGGATCTGGAACAAACTTCCAAGCAAAGTGGTGCTGGCTCCTACCCTGGGGGTCTTTAGGAGAAGGCTTGACGTTTACCTGGCTAGGATCATTTGAGCCCAGTTCTCTCCCCTGCCCAGGCAGGGGGTCGGACTAGAAGATCTACAAAGGCCCCTCCTGACCCTACCTCTAAGATTATTCATAGATTCAATGAGTGTGACTTAAAAGCAGTCTTGTTTTAAAGGGGTATTGTTTTTATTTAAAACATAATCTTTCTTCTACTAATAATCAACTGATAGAACTAGGAACTGAAATATGCTTTAAACCAGGGGCAGGCAATTATTTTGGGCAGAGGGCTGCTTACTGAGTTTTGGCAAGCTGAGAGCCACATGACAGGGAGCCAGGGGCAGATAAATATTCATTTTCTAAATTTTGGGGCCTGGCGGGCCACATCCAGCCCATGGGCCGCATTTTGCTCACCCCTGCTTTAAACCCTTGCACGCTTTCTTCCTTTACTGTTTGCCCGAGACACATGGCTGGATGTGTTGCTTTTATGTACCATTTGCCACAAAAATAAATCTCAACTCTGCCATGCGGCAGCTATCCAGGTTGTAGCCGTATTGGTCTAGAGGCAAAAGGATGCAAAACTTGTGGCAGAGGTGATCTCTTTCATTAGACCAGCTAGATATTTGTAAAAAAATTCCTTATTTGCAAGCTTTCGGGCACAGGCCCCCTTCATCAGGCATAGGAGATTGCAAAGACTATAAAAGTTCTCCAAGGTAGAAATGAAAAATTCGTTTTTCTCAGGAGAGCGGAAGGTGTGGTAAAGTCTCCTATTCGGGACAGTTCATTTTGTGCAGATTAGGCTCAAAGAAAAGTTAGAAACGTCTTTTTACCTCGCAGTTGCCTGGCGGTAAGCGGGACGTAGAATCATATTCCCTTCTGGTTACGACGTTTCGTGTTTCACAGAAGAGTGGAGAAGTGGGCTCTTCTGGGCAGGACTCTTTTGCAGAGAGGTATCTGTGCTGTTAGACAAACGTTAGGGGGAGCTAAAGACTATCACATGAATTCAAGCGTAAGCCATAACAAGGCCTCGAAAGGGGAACTAGCAGAGATGCTAACTAGGATCAGTGGAGTTCTGCCGCCTTTCAAGAGTCCGGCTCTTACTTTTTGTGTTGATTTCCCAGGAGTTGCTTGGGAAGCTAACGTGCATTGTTCCCACATCCACTTGCAGCTCCCCGACTCTTTCAAGGGATAATCCTCAAAAGAAGATGGTGTCACCCTTACCTGTAGTTACGTGCAGGAAGGAGAAGAGATTTTTATTCAGGGTATCTGCCACGTGTCAGATCAAAGATGATCCCTCCCCCTCTGTTGGAGTCTATCCTGCAGTCCCTTACTCAGGCAATACTCCCTTTGACTTCCTTTTTGGCACTGCAGGATCAAGGGAATGTAGTAAAGGCTCGATGGTGCTACACTAGCTAGCACCACATCTGAAAGGGCCCCGGGGGGTCCCAATAATTGACCATAAAATGAATATGAGCCACCTTGCTGGGGTTATTTGGCCTCAGCAGTCTTTCCTGCCCAAAGCAGGGGGGTTGGACCCAATGATCTCACAAGGTCCCTTCCAGCCCTAAACATCTGTGAATCTGCAAAACATTGTATTAAATATAATTTTCTCTATTTTACATAAACTGATCACATCCCTTCACAGCACGATTAAACAAAACTCATTAATCTTAATTTGCATTGTGGTAAGGCTCTAGTAGGGCTCAGTTTTCAGTAAAGAACAATGCTGAACATAGGAACAAAGATTGCATGGCCAATGGGAATGAGAGCAGGGATTTAGGAATTACCGTACCTGGAGTGGAAGCAAAACTCAGAGTATAATGTACTCAGGTTGGGGGGACTAGATAATTTCCACCCCAGACTTCTGAAGGAACTGGTACATGAAATCCTAGCTCAGGCAGCAAGGATTTGTAATGGATTGATCACATTGGGAGAAATACCATGTAGCTATAGAATAGCAGATACATGTGTGGCATATTTAAGAAGGGCAAAAGTGATCCAGGCAGCTCCAAAGCCTGCATGTGTGACCACCATAACATATAAGAAGTAGACCAAGTTTTGAAGGAAAGAATAATTAAAGGCATGGTGGTAAAGAGAAAATGGGACAAAATATAATTTAGATTTACCAAGGGTAGATTATGCCAGACTAACCTGATATATTTTGTTGATAAGAGATTTTCTAGGGAAAGAAATGCAGAAGATTTCATATATCTGGACTTCAATTTAGCACTTTATATGGTGCCAAAAGATGCAGAAAATGGGGGTTACTTAAAATGTGGAAGGTGGGGATTAGTACAAAAATTGTAACAAGTAGCCAGGAACTGCCTAAGGGGGTGATAATGATGTGTGGTGTCGAAAGGGAACCAACCACTGGGCTGAAAAGATATTACCCAGAGAGTTTTCAAGGACTAGTCTTGGGATTGCTCTTATTACAGCTTTCCGTTAATGATCTAGGCACAAAAAGTAGAAGTTGTAATGAAATGTCTTGATAACTCCAAAGCTGGAGATATAAGTGCTAAGGGGCAATCACAATATCAGAGAGGGAGAGCTGAAGGAAAAGAAAAGTGATCACCTTCAATAGGGTAAACTGCAAGGTCATTCATTTAGCAGCTAGTATGATTTTGATGTCAGCTAGGAGCTCATGAGTTAAAATTGGTTGTGGGGGCAGAAAGACCTGGATGAACTAGTCAGTCATTGAAATGATTATAAGCCACCAGTGCAATGAGAACGAAAAAAAACAGATGTGATTTCCTAAGATGGATGAGTAGAAATAGGAAAGGTTTGATGCCATTGTACAAGCCTAAGTGAGACTTCATTAGGAATACTGTATAAAGTTCTGGCCACCAATGTTAGAAAAAAAAAGATTAATGGGAATGGGAACGTGCGCACAGCAGTGCTAGGATGATCAGGTGAAAGGAGACTCAAAGGACACGGCATGTTCATTCTAGCTGAGAGGGGATTTGATTCTTGCCTATAAATACGTCAGAAAGATAAACACCAGAAAGGAAAAGGAGCTATTTTAGCTAAAAGCAATGTTGGCACAAGGACAAATGGATATAAACTGGCCAGGAATATGGATGGAAATCAGAAGGAGGTTTCTAACCCATCAGAGAAATGAGATTCTGGAACAGTCTTTCAAAAGGAGTAGTGAGAACAAAAACCTATCAGCTGGTAAGATGAGCCTAGATGCATTTCTGGAAGTATGATATAGCGTGGCTGTTGGCAATAACACAGGGCTGCACTCAGAGCTCCCTTTCAGTCCTAGCTTTCTATTCCTATATTTTATGATACTGCCAACCTTTTTCTCCTTGATCTTGTTAGGAATTACCCCAGTAATTCTCTGCCAGGAAGCTGGCTGCGTCACTGCCCACTTCCCCTGCCTCTTTCAAGGGTAAAGAATAACACCACAAGGATGTCTCCATGTTAGAGACCAGGTTAACAAGATCTTTTTAGTCCTTTTTTCGGATGGACGATAAGCCATACTATCATAATTCTTTCAGGGGTGTTTGTTGTAGCCCTGTTGGTCTAAGGCCGATAAAGTTCTTTGGGTAAATCTGATATCAGGCCTGAAGAAGGATGGTTGTACCCAAAAGCTTGCAAAGAAGAACTTTTCCAACTATTTTCGTTGATCTAATAAAAGATATCAGATTTACCCCAAGAACGTTGTCTACCTTTATTCTTTGCCTTCTCGAACACCTTTCATTTGAGGATCTCAGAAACGCTTAACAAACATCATCAACACATATCCCTCCTCCTCTCTGGATTGTTAGGTACGTGGTGTTATCTCCATTGGTGGTGCGGAAAAGGCAGAGCGAGACTAACCTACGTACAATTCCAACCCTACACAGCAAGATCTGGTAAATCTAGGAAGAGAGTTAGAAGTCTTTAGGAGTCTTGTGTCCACTTTCATGGTGGTTGTTCTGCTTCCTGACTCCAACAAAACAAATGATAAAAATCAGAGCAAATTAAACGTACAGTACTTCTAGTCTAATTATTTCAGAGTCACACAGGTGCAGCTGCTACAATGTGTGGCCTAACAGTAGCCCATTGAAGAGTGCTGCCTCTCTTAATAGATCAGCCAAGAACTAAAGGCATGCATTACATGTGAAGCTAAACAGAAGCAAAGCACAACACATTACTCGAGTAAATCAGACAACTTCATACAGTGCTTGTCCACGTGGGGTATACTGAGGCAGATCAAGGAGTTATCTGAAGAGAGATGAATGAGAAGATACTACAGAAGGTACCATAAAAGAAC
>JAGPOW010001614.1:1698662-1713972 GCA_030014935.1 Caiman crocodilus
CATACATCCATTATGGAACGAAACAGCTAAAAATAAATGTACGTAACCAATTAGATAAATATGTTTCTATTCAGTGAAAAGCAAGATGTCTCACTAATGTCAAAGGAACAGATGATTTCTTAAACATTCAAACAAGTGACACATGTAAGCCGCCAGACATGTAGCGCATGGTGGAAGCAGCAGGCATGTCCAAAATGACTCATGTGATACACCATCAGCTCGAGTCACAGAGACTTTTCAGTGAGTGACACATGCCAGGAAGGACAAATGCACATTCCCACCAAGTCGATCAGCAGCATAGGGCAGACAAAATCAGCTATTGCACTCTGTGTCATCGAGATTATATTCAGATGTGGAGACCCGAAAAGAAGCTGGTGGAATTACCTTCCAGGACTCTTGAGAAAACCCACAGCAACCCCCCCAGTCTACGCTGGGTTTAATGAGCTCATTATCTGCATGCTAACTACTGTTTTTAGTATGAAACGAAATACCACGGAAGCTATCTTTAGTGATTTGAACCCATGACCCGTGGGTTTACTACTTCAGCCAAAGGACGTGCATTTGAACAACGGCTCATAGACCTTTACCAGTCACTGCAGGAGAACAACGCGCCACGTTGTGTTAGCTACGTCGGCCCAAGCCCAACCCTGCTCTCGCTGTCCATCTTTTCAGCCACTACAGATGCAAGACACAGTGGGCGCATCTACATGTGCTCCTGCCACGCCGTTGTTACTACACTGCCGTTGCATACTTCCTTTTGGAAATGCTATATGACGGCGCACTAACAGCCTGGACTGCGCTGTCCGTGCGGTGCAAGGTTGTTTTTAGCCGCCACATCGCCATAGCAATGCAGTGCTGGAGGAGCATGTTGCTACAGCGACATAGCTGTGGCATCAGGGTTTTTACCCAGCGACGTAGCATCTCGTGTAGACATGCCCAGCGAGTGTAGGAAAGCAACCCAATGCTGAATCAGGCATGTAATAGCTAAGTAATAGGGAGGAGAGAGACAGCAAGCTGGATAATCCTCCACAATGTTAGAGGAGACACTGGACTCAAACGCAGAAAGACCAGAGAGAGGGACTTGGAGGAAACCTCCTCTTGAGGTGGGAGAAGGATTGAGGCTCTGAAGCCCATCATCAGTGCAGCAGTGGCTGGTGCCAGTTGTGACGGTGTTTATTTTGTGATGGGGACATCTCTTTGCTGGGAAAGAGGAGGAAACATTGAGGAAGATGGAGAACGACCCGATTTTTGCTAGTCAGGGTTGTCACTTCAAATCCCCACATGACTTTACCAAGATAACTCAGGCCGGCGTCCAGAATAGCTAGCTCCTTCCTCAGCTCCTCATTCTCGAAACGAAAGTCTTGACTTAAGAATGTACTCATTGGAGAGCAAAAATTAGGATCAGATAAGCAAGCAGCCAGCTGGGCAGCTCCATCCCTTCCAATTCAAGCACGTGGGAGAGAGACCCCAGAGACTTGCTCCTCCTTTTGGATGCCATTCACTCCGCTTCTTTTCCCTTTCGTTTGTCTGCTGGTTTCTTCTTTTGTACACTCCCTTTTATTTTTCTTGCTAGCCCCCGACTCTGCCCTTCTCTCATTCTTGGCCTCTTTGCCTGCCTATGCTGCTTCTCTCCCCGGCTACCTGCCTGGTTCCCGGTGGGCCGTCAGGACTGCTCTGCTGCAGGAGCCTCTCCCCAGCGCCCTTCGCTAACTGCCCTTCCCCGAGCACCAGAGACTCTCCTGGGCCCAGCTCTCCACCCCATGTCACGTGGAGCCTCCCGTCTGCCGGCAGCGACGGATCAAGGAGGGCAGGGAGGTCACGCCGCGAACTCCATCACCGCTAACTCGTTGCACGCAGGCAGCCAAACAACTCTCTAATGTTAACACCTTTGGAACATGATCCTCCTTTGCTGCACCAAACTAAAACACAAATCATTGCAGGAGGAGAAAGCTTTCCAGCCCCTGAGCCAGGGATAATCCAGATAAGCAGGTCTGATATTCTATCCAGGGGAAGACGGCAGCGGCGGCACTTATCCACCATGTAGTATAGCGCACGTACCATAACGCACAGCATTCTGGGACAGGCTGAACGGGCCACAATTCCTCCTCCTATGGATTCTTCATTCTCCCAAGTCCTCCTGGTCAAAGATCTCTGCTGAATCAATGCTGTCTATAGCCATGAGATAGCAGTTTTATTTCCCCACCCCTGCAGTGCAGCCACCTCTGGGGAGGAAACACAGAGGCCACTCTGTACCACGAGCACAACAGAAAGGCAAGACCAACATATCCAGTTAAAAAAACCCAAACTAGTCACAATGTTTAGCCGAATAATAAGCGTAGTAATAGTAGGAATAAATATCCTCCGACTCTTTTCCTCCCTGGAGTCCCTAGTGCTTCCTACCTACTCTGACCACAATTTTCCGACATACGGTCGCATGGGCCCCAGTCTTCTGATCTCTTCGAGGTCTCCCATCATTTTTGGTGTTTTTTGGTGAAAAGGTTAAGTCACTTATTCAGGCTGAGTAAGACATTTTACGATCTCGAACTCATGTTCATCTCAATAAATTGCTTCAGGCAGGAAAAGAATAAAAAAATTCTTCTTCTTTTAATTTAAAATATATGTAAAAAAAGCTTGGAAATAAAAACAACACACCTTGGGGTTTTCTGTTTGCTGGAAAATGTAGACAAGTATCAGAAATTATTTTAATTTTTTTGCCATGTCCAGCGCACCAAAAAAACCCGCCGTCTTTGTACAGCCATACTCCCACTGAAAAACTCACCTAAAGTGAACCGGTTTAGGTTGTGGTGAGCAGACACAAGAGTAGGTTAGCCTGCTCATCCTTGACATGATGCTTTACTCGCTTTAACCAGGGCAGCCATAACCTCTTCTCAGTTCAAGCTCCGACTCTGCTCATGTGCACAGCAGAATTTTAACCTCATTAACGTGATAAAACCTCATGGGGACAAGTTACATGTTCCATTGTCACCTGTGACGGTCAACTAATCTAGTAACTGTATACAACGTGCCCTTAAAATGACCCATGCTCCAGTTACATTCTTGAGTGCTATCATTATAAATAGGCCGGTTAGCTGCATCATGCACCCTCAAGATAAGTATGAAAAGGGATCAGGTTTTACATGAGCCCGAGCTCTCCCATTCCTGCAAGAGAAGGTTTCTATTATGCAAACTACTGTACACTTATTTATAGCTTTTTTCCCAGAGAGGGAGCCTATTTTGAGGTGATGCTATAGCTGCTGAGTTTTGCAGAGGATTTCAATTTAGCATTGGGCTATTTTCGGGACCGTCCTGGTCTTCTGTGCTTTGAGTTGGTTCCCAAGTTCTCAGCCCCTGTGGAGATGGGAAGATTTGGGGAGAGAAAGCAGAAAAAACAAGAAAGAAAGAAAGGCGTCCTACAGTTTTAGCCTGGATCCCACTGCCACTGAAGTCAATGACAAATCTCCCGGTGACGTCAACAAGGGCACGACCTGACCGGGGTAAATATAGATGGAAAATGGGCAATAGTTATGGACTGGAAAGTGTGAAATGATTATGAGGGGACCCGGAGAGGAAGTGAACTTTTAGACTAAAAGGGAGATCTGGGTTTATGACCAGCCAACGAGGGGTCTGGAAGTGGTGTTACTATAAGGAATGCAGGGGATAAGGACCTTTGGCAAGTGCAATGCAGAAACAGTGGCAAGAAGAGGTATGAGCAGGATCGGACACAGGCATGGGTGAACCGGGCGGCTGCCCAGGGCCTGGACAGAAAGGGGGCCCCAAAATGGTAATTTTTTGGTCCAATTATCATTCTCTCTGGCAAAGGGGACGCTTGATACTAAAAATTCACCCGGGGCCACCAAGAGTCTAGGTACGGTGTTGGCTGTGAGAGCTCACGTCCTTATGTATCCAGGTAGCTTTGACGCCGCACTGGCTTTTGTCACGGCCCAGCTCTGCAGCCTGCCAAACAGCTTAAAAAGAGAGTTTCGCTTGGGTTATGATCTCGACTGGATCGGCATGACTCAATTGCTTTGCCCATCTCCAAAACAGGGAGGGCAGCCTCTATCGACTATTGCAGCAAATATTTTCCAGTCATTTCCTGCTGATAGCAAATATTTCCTATTGTAATACCAGCACCCGAGTTCTTCCCTAGCACCCTCATCTGTAGAGCTCAAACATCCTTGACAAAAGAGGGCAATAATATCGTTGTTCCCCTTTCACAGCACGGGAGGCGCAGAGATGACAGCGACTTAATTGATTCAACGTGCGTAAGTAACCAGTGGATTTCAGTGCCGCAAGACATCGAGACCAACCGCTTAGCAGGGGTTTTAAAAAGTATATGGGACGAGGAAATAAATTCCCACGGGGTAAGTTTTAGCCGAAGTAGCCTACTCAAGGATTTCTTGCCCTTTCATCTAAAGCAGCTGGTACAGGCCACTATCAGAGATGGGACACTGAGCGCAACGGGCTGTTGGTTTTACCTGAAGCAGCAATGCTTAGGAGAGACCAAGGAGTGAACAGGGCACGGACCCTTCCCCGCTCAGCTGCCTCTCTGAATCAGGAGCGACCATTGGTAGGACATGCTAGGGAAGCTTACCTGTATCGGATGGATACCCTGAAGACTTCCAGGGTCTTGGAGCACCGGGTGATGCTCACAAGCATCCACTTCAGGAGGAGAACAAGGTGACTTCAGGGAGGGAAGCTTTATTGAACGCAAGCCCTTGCTTTCATCCTAGTCTGGAGCTTGTGACAGGAGACACCAAGAAATCAGCCTGCCGTGTGCTTCTGGCAAGCCTCAGGCTGGCCTTTGTTTTTCCGAACTTGCTTGTTTCTGGAACGGATGGCCCCTCTGGCTGTGATGGGGATGCTGTGTACTGGAAATAGAGGAGTGCAGATGAGCCCGGGAACAGCAGCGAACGGTGCAGAAGAGAGGCCACATCCTCAGTCTCAAAACAGGTGCTGTCATTCACATAGAAATTAGCCAGGTCTTCAGGACCGCAGCCACGCTACGGTGTGAAGTCCTGGCTGGTGGCCTATAGACTAGAGCCTGGGCACACAGGCTGAAAGATGGTCCCTGCCCCAAAATACTTGAGAGAGAAAAAACAATTGCATACAGGCAGAAAGGCAGCACACGGGAAGGAGACGCACTCAACTTGTAGCTGGGTCCTCAGTCTAGCGGAGATGCTAGGGCAGAGCCGACAGGAAGAAGGATCAGGATGCCCGATTAACCGGTTCCACTCACTGTTAGATACGGGCACCGCTTGGGTCCATACCTAGTTTCTACATGTGTGAAAACTTCAGGGGGCAAGGAGGGGAGGAAAGGAGCCAAGAACTCCCCTATGCTTCCAACCAGTTACTTCTGCATCCCTGCCACCGCATCAGATACTGAACCGAGCAGTCTTTAGCAACGCTCAAGATGCGAGCTCAGCTTTGTTACCGACTTGTTGCTCAGAGAGTAGGCAACTTAACTTCTCCTCTTCAAGCCTCAGCTTTGCCTGCTGCAAATTGATGATGCATCACTCCTGGGAGGGCTGTGGGGATTAATTAAAATTCAGAGTCCCAGGGAAATGTAGAAATCACGGTCTCATGTGATGGCATCCCCGAGTGCTGCAAAAAAAAAGCCGGCAGGGGGCACCGTCTAGCAAGAAGACTCACTCCCACCTCTCCAACATCCTTCAGGTGGAAGATCATCATCCCTTGTAGCCCCTGTTGGCACCTTTCCATAGTGTCCTCACTTTGGCTACTGAACACGGTCATCAGAAACCAAGAACGTGCATTAGAGGCAACAGGAGTTATTAGCGCCGAGGGAGAAAGCCCAGTACAATGCAAGTTTCCTGCATGAATTGTTACTATGCCTTGCTTTGGAGTCTGTGTTTTGTCCCAGCTTTTTGGCTGGACAAGTTGGAAGGGGTACTAGTGCCTGGAGCAACCAGGGGGCTTGTACGACATACCCACCTCTCCCCGGCTCAAGGATAAAGACTGGAAGACCTGGACGTTTGAACGCAGAAGCAGAACTATTTATACTGTTACTCAGTCCACTTCTTTCTGAACCAGTTTAAATGCAAGGTCAGTTAGCAGGCCTGATGGAAGGCACGCTCTGATAACTCATTAATAAAAACGAGGCTGACTGGTGGGAAGGGGAAGCGGTAGGCAAGTGTTATATGCTAGTAGGTGCTGGAAGAGCTCGTCTTCAGAATGCCACATATCCGAAGGCCAATGGTTATAGAAGCGTGGTTTAGGCGAGAGGATGAATGATTTAGGCAGCAAACCTGGGCATCTAAATTAGGCTGCCACCCAAGATCCATATTTAGGCCCATTCTTATTTATGAGCCATCACTTACAGACAAGAGATGCCCATAATTGAACCTACAAAGGGATCGGGTTTACACAAATGCTGCACAGCCACTCACTGAAAGAAAAATCAGGACCTCTAAAAGGAGTCTCCCACCAGGCAGGCAAATAGCTCAATTGATTGCTTAGGCAAATGGATTTGCAGAAAGACCCAAGCAGCTACAACTCCTACAGACTTAGAAAAAAAGAGTGCAGGAGCAGGGGAAGAAAGAAACTGGGACATTTGTCTTTGATATTCAGATTCAGGATATGCAAGTGGGATGAGACCAGCGCTCGGCCAGCAGAAGCGCACCCCCCCGGGGTGGACGAGACGCTGCTGCAGCCCCTGGCGCAAAACTCGGTTCATTTGAGCTGTACAGACTTGTGCTTTTAGTTCAACGGGTCCCTGCGCGACCAAGCGTAGGCTATCGCATCGCTGAGCCCTCCTCCTGCACGTGGATTTGGATGCCGAACTGCAGAGAGACAGCTGTGAATATCCTTTCCACCAGCACTTGTTTCTAGGTATATTTTTTTTTTAACAGAGAGAAATAAGGTTGTGCGGCAAGCTCCTTGGAGGAGGGCCTTGCTCTGTTCGTGCAGCGCCTGGCACAGCGGAGTCCTAGCCGGTGCGGAGGCATTTATGGCGCTCGAGTCGCACAAACCACGCATCAAAAAGCCAGCCCGACAACAGAGCGCTCTGGTAGGTTTCAACGCATTTATTAAATTCTTACAAAACAGAATACAAAATTCTGGCATCAACAATTGTTATAAAGGAAAACTTCGATTGAGCTGTATCAGGTCACCTGGTACATACAGTAAAGTGCTTGTTTTTTTAATATTTTTTGTTTTTATTTTTTGTTTTTTTGTGTTTTTTTTTTTTAAACCAGCCCCTGGCTCGAGGCTTCCATTGTACAAACCAGCAGTGCGTTAATGTGACTTGATGTCAAACCAGCTTTGGCAGTCTTCATCAATTGTAAAGTGGAGAAGAGCGTTTCTCCTGGATTGATAAAAAGTTGGATTCACAGTAAAAGTTTCTAACCAGTTCTAAGTTGAGTTAATTCACTCAAAAGGAACAGAATTCGGGGGCGGGGGGAAGCCAAAAAACAATTTTTTTTTTTCCTTTTTCTTAAATTTCCAGCTAAAAACTTTTCGAAGACCATAGTCTCCAAGACAGATGCTTTAGAAGAAAACAAAAGCTTTTAAAATAAATGAGGAAAAAGTACAAATGAAAAAGAAAAAAAAAAGGACGTTGATAAGATATGGGTTAAAACAATTTAAGTGCTAGAGACAGATTCTGGTTCAGCATCGTTGTCTTTGGAAACCAACCATGGGAGAGTAAACAGCTGGGGGAGGGAGAGGCATCCCCATCGGGGACCTTCTGCGAGCATCCCTTCCATCTCCTCAACATAACACACACCAAGGGCCACGTCTTCAAAAAGGCTGAGCACCTGACAGCTCCCATGTAGGCGCCACATTTTGCAAGGAAAGCTACTGGGTACTGAATACTGCTGGAAGGGCAATGGCTTTGCCCAGATATCCAAATGAGAGTTGATCTCCTGGTCCTTGGTGTACAAGGCTTTTAAATAATCCCTCTTCCGAGCATCCCCCCGGCCACCAGAGCCCATACGTTTTCTCGGAAGAAGAAGTGTTCTTCTTACAAAAAGTAGCCTGCAAAGGGAAATGTAACTGGGTTGGTCTATTTGCTTCTTTCAAAGGATGGTTTCAAAAGCGTTTCTTCCTCATTGGAAAGTCAGGTCTCAACCACACCGATTTTCCTGGAAGACTGGCTGTCTGGAGAAGGGCAGGGGTTGTGACAGATAGGTTCACAGCTGGTCGGGTCGGAAGGGACCTGAGCAGACCGCCAAGTCCGACCCCCTGCCGTGGCAGGAAAGAGTCCTGGGAGTCAAATGACCCCAGCAAGGTGTTCATCCAGCCTCCTCTTAAAGACCCCCAGGGAAGTGGTGCTGGCTCCTACCCTGGGAAGTTGGCTCCAGATCCTAGCCGCCCTGGCAGTGAAGCAGCGCCTCCTGATGTCTAGTCTGAATCGACCCTCTGCCAGCTTGCGACCGGTATTTCTAGTCACCCCTGGGAGTGCTCGGGGGACAGGGACTCCCCAATACCTGCTGGTTCCCTCTGACTAGTCTGTAAACGGCCACTAGATCCCCCTCAGCCTTCTCTGGCGGAGGCTGAACAGGTTCAGGTCCCTCAGCCTCTCCTCGTAGGGCCTGCCCTGCTGCCCCCTGACCACGCGGGTGGACCCTCCCCATGCTGGCCACATCCTTCCGGATGTGCGGCGGCCAGAACTGGACGCAGTACTCCGGCTGCAGCTTGACCAGTGCCGCATAGAAGGGGAGGATCACCTCCTTGGACCTGCTTGAGAAGCATCTGCGGACGGTGTGGTGAGGTTGACCTTCCTGACCGCATACCCCCACGCTGTCGGCCCACGTTCATTTTGGCATCAGTAATGACCCCAAGATACTTTTCTGCCTCTGCACTGGCGAGAAGGGAGTTCCCTAGTAATGTAGGTGCGCTGCTGGTTCTTCCTCCCCAGGTGCAGCGCCTTGCACTTGTCAGCATTGAAACCCATCCTGCTCTCATCCACCCACCTCTGCAACCTAGGTCCGATTGCAGCCTATTCCTCCCTTCTAGTGTGCCCACATCTGCCCACATCTTAGTGTCATCAGCAAGTTTGAACAAGGTGCTTTTTACCCCCTCGTCCAAGTCGCTGATGAAGATGTTGAACAGCGGGGGTCTGAGGACCGAGCCCTGGGGGACCCCACCACCCACATCCCTCCAGGTCAAAAATGACCCGGCACCACCACTCTGGGCGCAGCCCTCCAGCCAGTTAGCGACCCATTTGGCTGTGTAGGTGTCGACACCACAGTCCCCGAGTTTTTTAATGAGAATGGGAAGATGTGACGGGCAAGAGGAACTGTCAGCAGATCCAATTTGGATTGATTTTTAAAAACACTCAGCTCAACAGGTGTGGGGTTAAAATAAACAGCTGGACAAGCTGCTAGACACCGTCTCCAATGAGCCAAAAAATGGGTCTGTTGTATCTATATAAAAAAAGAGTATTCACAAGCCTGTGAGAGAGTTAAGTACCAAATTTGTGCTGAATAGCAGAAGGCAACTTTTAGCTATCCAGGACGTAGAAAATCTTCCCCGCTTACGAGAAAGCAAAGCTCATATGACATGGATCCTCAAAAGCTGTCAACTGCTAGAAGTCTGGTGACCTCAATGGGATCAACCGAGAATAGATCGAGACCTTCAACAAACTCTCTGGCAAGAAAATGAAAAGAAAACCAGGCTTGACATCCCTGATCTTCCTTAGGGCAGCACTGAGGCTTCATTGCCCTTCAAGAGCAGCAAAAGAAAACCAACCCAGTACACTTTCCTTTGGAGGCCCCTTTCAGGAGTGCCAATTAAAACAAAAATAAAAAAATAAAAAAGGAAGAAAGAAGAAGTCTCACAAGTGGGAACTGGGGAAAACTTTTGTTTGCCAACAAAAATCCTGGAAAACCCAATAATCCCCTTCCCAAGATCTTTAAAAAAAGCTGCAACCTGCAGCATTACAATAGCTTTCACAATACCAGCTCAAGGCATCACATACTGTACATCATTCAAGTATTTCTTAATATAAGACAACAAGGAATTATCTACAACTGATAAAAACAAAAATAAGCTCTAAAAAGTAACAACATACAATCAAGATGGATTGTTGAAGAGGGTTTCAGAGTACTGCAGCCTGCTTTGAGGTGTGGGACACCCTCCCCCAAATCCCTTCGTCACCCCAGAGTCCTAGAAGCAGGTGAAGCAGGCCCCCGCGAGAGAGCTCACGTGCTGGAAGTCCCAAGTGAGAAGAGGCGTTGGTTTTGGAGCTGGATGTTTCGCTTCCCGACAAAATGAAACTGCTTGCGCCGAAAAGATCAGCGGGGGGGTCACGATTCACATTCCCCTCCCTCACCAAAGCATCATCCAGATCCAAAAGCACAAGGATTACTTTATCCCTGCATTACTCACACTCACCCTCCTAAATGAACAAAACATGTATTGCATAGTATTGCTGTCAGCAGTCTTCAAAAACACAGGACTTCCTTCTCAGAGAAAGTATTGAGCTTGACTTGAGAATTTGGGGGAGAAGGGCTGGGCTCTCTACTCAAAGCAAAGGCTCCAGTAACTTCCAACTGTGCCCATGATACAAGCTTATGGCTGCTTTTAACATATAAAGATTGAAGCATCCAGTTTTGAAGGGAGGGGAAAAAAAGTGGGGAGACCACTGATTAACAGGGGCGCAGCTTCCCCACAGCCAGCTTGAATTTGGAGGCCAGAATCTTTGCTCCAGAAGGAGATGCAGGGTTGGGAGGAGGAGATCAGAAAAAAGCCACCCATTTTACTCACTCCGATAGCAGACGGGTCGAACCCAGTGGTGTTACTCCCCATTTGTGCTGGTGTCAATAGGAGGCGAGCCAGGCCCAATGCCTTGCAGCTTCGATTCGAAGTGCTGGGCGCACACGCGGCCTCCACCAAGCCACACGCGTCCTCCACCAACCCCCTTCTGGTGGCAATGCTTCTGGAAGAGGAGGTCCATCGTACTCAAGAAGAAGCAAGCAAGGGAAGGGAAGGAGCCCCAAGCTGGCCTGAACCAGGGCAGTGGACTGAGACCTCACAATAAAAATGGAAGCACAAGATATTTCAATGAGAGGATGGTTTCTGCATCTCACCTAGGGCCCCTGTCGTGGCATGACCAGCAGCCTTTTTCCAAGTTTCTTTTTAGGTTCCTCCACCCAAAAACTCAACGTCCACACGCCCAGAGCCTTTCCCCGAGTCCATTCTCCCCTGCCACTCCAGCCTTCAGGTATTAGTGTTACATTCCTCCTCCTGCTAGTACACAGTACCTCAAGCCCAGAGCCTGCACCTGCTTTAGCACATGGGCACACACTTGCCCGTCACGCCCACCATATTGGTGCAACATGACTGCATGAATCCACCTCTCCAAGGGAAGCCTCTCCATTCAGTTGCTTCAGCCAAGCCCTGGACAGATTTCTATGCCTGCTTAAGACCCGAATGGTGATCACACCTCAATACACGCCTCCTCCCCTGTGAAGGGAAAACCTTGGCAAGATCAACCAAGGCCTGGCATTCACATCAGCAACGCTGCCCATGCCGAAACATCTCTTTATAGCCACTTCTACCTTCCCAAGCAGCAGAAGCACCTCAAACTCAGATTTCCATTTCAGATCCTACTGCTGAAGAGTCAGTTCACTGCCCTGGAGCACTTATGGAAAGCAAGCACATTTTTTCTTTTTAGAAAAGCACCATATTACAAAGAAAGGGGTTTTGCCAGCCACACTTGCATTAAAAATAATCAGGAGCCTGGAGCCCATCCTGCCACTACAGTGAGTCCAGCCATTTTTAGCAATTTCTCCAAAGGAAGTGAGTATCTCCTGGAGATCCATCACCATCACCTTCTGCACAAACACACACAGACACACAAACACATGTGCACTCCCACCCCTCAGATAAGGCTGAGTCCTGCTCCCACCAAAGCCCAAGGCAAAGCCTCTGTGGAGGTCAGCGGTGCAGAATCAGATCCGAAATGCAGTTACTTCCTAACTCTGAACGTTAACATTTCAGAAGCCTGGGAGAGATTCGGATTTCTTTCCCCCTTTTGAGCTGTAACCTGGCAAACCACCTAACTCCCAGGGAACATCTGGCAGGTACAGCTCAGCTTCCACCCCAAGCCTAGAAGACAGGGCAGGAACAAGGGGAGCAGAGGAAGACATTTCTAAATGCCCAAATCAAGCAAGATTTGCTTTTGCAATGAGCAACTAGGCTGTTTAAATAAAAAATAAAACCTAAACTAAAAAAGTGGTTTAAGAGCTTACTTGGGAGCAGAGCTGAAATCCAAGCAGAGAGGAAAGAAAAAGTTACACTTGGCAGAACAGGTCCCTGCTCCCTTCGAGTCACAAATCCATCTGCCAGCACAATGCTGTTCTCCAAAGTTCAGGCCCAATCCTGTACAAGGCTGAGCACCCCCAGCTCCAAAGCCAAGGGTACTGCATCCCCAGGACCAGAAAGCATGCCTTTGCCATCACATCCCCTTCCAAGGACCGGGACCCACCATGCAATGCCAAGCAGAGACTATCTACGCCAGCTAATTCCTAAGCGATGGTTTGTCAGACTTCCTTAAAACAAGAGAAATACTGCAATGTTTCGTCGCGTTTTGGAGTCAACACAGCACGGGCAGGGCCGGGGGAAATATGCTCTTGGATTCAAGACTATCCTTCTCCCTACCCTCCTTTGAGAGGCCAGATGCATGGAGAATCCTCTCGTTAGGCTAAGATGCATGGAGAATCCTCTCGTTAGGCTATTGAAGATCAGTCCAATTCAGCTTTGGAATGAATTTGTGTTTAAAAAAAAAAAAAAAAGAGCCAAGACAGAGCTATACCCATGGTTGAATCTACTAAGTCCAAATCCAGGGAGAAACCTGCAGCCAAGTAGGAAAATAAAGGTTAAAATGCTACTTTTGTTTTTTCCTGTTGCTGTTGAAAATATGACCAAGGGTCTTTTTTCTCTTTTTTTTTTTTTTTTTGTCTTTTTTTCACAGTATGAAATGAGCTGAAGTTGTAAAAGCAGCCGCATATACAAATAGTCCTTTGGTGTAGAAAAAAAAAAAAAGAAAGAAAAAGAAAAAGAAAAGGAGAAATCAAGAGTTGAGAGAGAAAGAGAAAAATTCAGCTATCATCTGTTCAATGTCCTTGAATGTGCCCTGGGTGAAGGAACCTCACGCTTGACTTAATACCTTTTTTTTTTTGTTGTTGTTTATAAAAACAAAAAGAACAAAAACCCCAAAACAGATTTACAAGATCAGCGTAACCTTGGAAACCAGCCAATAGGAGAGAGTCCTGATCTTGTTGCTAGCTAGCAACAGCATTTCAAAAAAAAATAAAATAAAATATAATAAAAAAGGGGGGGGGGGGAAAAAAAGAAGACATACAGATACAGCACATACGTATATACAGAGAGCAGGGCGCAGCGACGGCAGGTGATCACGCCTGGTCACCCACCAGGACCAAGGGAGCGACGAGGTGCTGGTTTGCAGCCACCCCTTTAGTCATGCTGCTCTTCTGCCTCCGTTTGGCCAGCTTGGACTCCGAAGGGGGAGACAGCTGCATCGAACATGAGGTAGCTTTGATGATGATTGGTCGGGCCTCCTCCTTCTCCTCGTCCTCGTCATGCTGCATCAGCTGGCGGTTGACAGCAATGGCCTCGGCCGCGAAGGAGGTGAGCTCTTTGGCACTGCTGTTCCTGGAGGGGAGACAGTGGGGGGGCGCGGCGGTCAGGGCGAGGTCAGCGATGGGCTGCAGATGTCTGCGCTCCCAGCCGCGTCCCAGCTGCCGGGGACAAAGCAGGTGCTGGGCTCGGGGGGGGGGCGGGGGTTGTAGACCGGATCTGTTCTCGTGCTATTGTGTCTCTACAAAAGGACTCTGGTTCCCGTCAGCTCCTTGGACCGGGGCACAGAGTCGGGTGCGTGGTGTGCAAGCTTTACTGCCAAGCTCACGGTGCGCAGCAGGCTGGAGAACTGATGGGTGCCCCCGTCAGCATCCGCAGCCTGCCGCTACCCCAACCCAGGTCTGGCTCCTTGACTGCCCCGAGTCGGTCTCCAAACCACCCCAGTGTCTTGCTCTCCTGCAGCCCTGTGCCGGGCTGGGACCTGGGATTCCCGCATACAGGAGCCCGCTTGTCCCCTCTCATCAGCCCAGCAGAGGCTGGCAACTATAAGATAGCCACACGGCCCTCTCCAAGGAATGCACCGCCTTACAAAAGCAAGCCTGGGCAAGACCAAAGCCCTGCTAGTCTCTCAGCCAAATGGCAGAGATCACCAAGTGCTACGCTGCCATTGCAACAGTGACTGCACAGCTGCCTGGTCTCCTGCACGCGCAGCAGAGCCGGTTCCATAAATGCCCCGACCTCAGCAAGGGCAGCTGACAGATGCACTCACCTCTGTAAGATGATGGGGGTTGGAAGGGTGTTATCCGGCGCACACTGAAAAGAAATCAGAGGAAAGAGATTTAGAGCCAGGCAGTGAAGCCCGTCTCATGGGCAAAGAGGTACGAGTCCAGTGCCCTCACCGGGGGGCAACAGGAACATCAAGATTTATGGTCCTGCCTCCTGTGAAGTGGGGCTGTCCTAGCAAACTGCTGGTCTAGCAATAGGGGTATTAGCTCGGGTCAGAAGAGACCAGCATGCAAATCCCTGCTCTGCCACGGGTTTCTTATGTGGCCTTGGGCAAATCACTTAGCCTCATTGAAAAAATCAATAGGTTAAAGACCACGAGGCTCTCAGATCTTATAAAAGGGCCAGTCAAGTACCCAAGACGTATCTGCACCTTGCATTAGCAAAGCTGCATCATTTAGGGCGGCTCAGTCAGTTTAACTTCTTTATTACAAGACAGGGACAATCTCATGGTAAAGCCCAGGATCAGGAGTCCCGAGACCCCGGTTCTACCCTTGTTCTACTGCTGATCGCTGTTCCCTCAGGGGAGCAGGAGGTGCGTGATCAAGCAGGCCGAGAGCTCGTAGGGAAGGAAGGGGAAGGAGACAGGCAAGAGCTCTTAAAAAGCCACACAGGAACCTCTTGGGACATTCCTCAACTGTGTCTTCTGCATGAATAAGGCTCTTGCAGAAACCACCGTAGCCAAGATACTGGAGAAAGCCAGCACTCACCCCTTGCACCCAAGGATGCTCCAGGACCTGGGCCGCACTGAGCCGTTTCTTGGCATCTCTAACCAGCAGCTTGGAAATTAGATCTTTGGCTCCAAAAGAAATGTGGGCCCAGTCCTTGTCAGGAAATTCATACTTCCCTTCCTGGATACTCTCGAATAGCATGTTCTGGAGGAGAAGAGAGAAGAGATCCAAGTTCGTTTTTAGAAAAAACAAGTGTTTATTTCGGTCTGGTTAGACCCAGGACGTGGCCTCTCCCC
>JAGPOW010001614.1:1722823-1735727 GCA_030014935.1 Caiman crocodilus
CCTCCAGCACAGGGGAGGAGCCACCCTCCTTCCAGGGAGAGGCAAACAAAGACTCAGGCCCACAAGGGCACAAAGCACACTTCAAAGGCCAGGCCTGGAAGCCGGGCTGCAGAGATAAGGGCCCTTCCCTCCTCCTGCTCTGCCAAGGCCTCCTTTGGCAGGGGAAAGTGCTGGGCCCCAGACAGGCACAAGATTATCCGGGCCAGAGTCCAGCATGAGCCAAGCCGGACTAAATGCAAAGCGGCCGGTGGGTGCAGGGACCGGCTGCAGCGGCAGGACAGAGGTGGCAATCCAGCTTCCTGCAGAGCCCTTCCAGTTACGGGAAGACTGTAAACCCTCCATTCAAGGAGCAGGGGAGGGACATGCAGGGACTGGGGGAGGACTCCTGGTTTCTTATCAGCGACTGGTTTGTCCTGTGACCACCTCCCACGGTGTCTCCACGTCCCCACCTGCGCCATGCAGAAGACGGCTTCCCAGCCCCCAGAACCGAAGACATTTCGGGTTTGCAGGGGGACTCGAGAACTGGGCAGCCGCTCCAGGCGCTGCTCCCTGGGAAGGCTCAGGACGCAGGAGCCCGAGCTAGAAGGGTGCGGCTTTCGCAGGGCAAAAAAAGAAAAAGCAAGCCGCGGGGGGAAGCCGAGATTCCTGGCTCCGTGACTACAGCCCTCTGCGCTCCGTGGCATGAGAAGCACCCGAGCCGCTAGAGAAGGGCTGCATTGTTTCCCCTCCAAGCCGCTTGGCTTGAGGCTTCCAGTCAAAGCAAGGACGTCCCCAAGAGACTGCTGCTCGCCAACAGCAACAGCTGCTCTCCTCCAAAACAGAACGCACTTCCCCCTCTCGGGAGGTCACGGCCCTGCCTACCCCCCACCCATGCGCCCAGCCAAGTCCCGGCCTTTCCACCCGGATGCCAGCGCTTTGCAGCCCCACACTGGGAGGCCGATGGGAGCCGGGTACCAGGCGCACCAGCCGGCTCCTCTCGACTTGCTGCTGCTCCAGTTACACAGAGCAGGAGTTGCTTTGTGTGGGGCAGTGCCCCGGTGAAGCGTTTCACTTGCTCCTCTGCACTACTCCGTGGAAGTACTGCAAAGCACTGGAAGCAAGAGCTCTTGTGACCGCCAAGCTGGGAGCCCGTAAGTGCTGGCTCAGCATGAGCCCCAATAGCCTCGCTCTCTAGTCTAGCAGGATGATTTTGAAAGCTCAAACTCCATGTTGCGCGGTGTCTCCCAAGCCCAGACACTGCAGCGTCAGCAGTTTCCAGCTCGCCGAGACCTGCTCTGGTTCCCACCTCCTCGCCCGGACGCTGCAGCCTTGGGTCAAGACGCCCAAAGCAAGCATGAGACGCACCAGCCGGCTATCACCTCTGCTTCCACGTCCAGCCTCTCTGGAAATCCCAACACGCTTTGCAGACACTACATTAGCCTGCCTAACTCCTTTAACCAAGTAGGTCTCATCCCCCCGCTTTGCTGAGAAGACAAATGAAGTGACTTGGCCAAGGCCACACAGCGAGTCTGTAGCAGAGCCAAGGCTAGACAGCCTCATGGCTCCCAACTCGTGCGCTGCAGCTGGGAGGTTTCTGTCCCTCCCTGCAAGCTGGGGTAGCTCATGGAAGACAGCTGCCCCGACCCCTGTCCCGCCCCTAACATCTGGGTTTCACCAGCTCTTAGTAAGCTGCAGTGGTTCTGAATCCAGCTCTCCCCACCACGAGGCTTTCTTTGGGATCGTGCCAAGATCAGGCCGTGCGCCCCTTCCGCGCACAGGCCGGCTTTGTGGTTTCGTAGGAGGTACAACCCTGCGCCATGTATGCAGACCAGTCGCTCATCCTGGGGGTCCTTTCCAAGTACCATCAGGATCTCCCCTTAGTGCAAATGATACTCTCAGTAAAGCCGTTCCTACAGGGCACCGGCCACTCGGGCACAGCCAGCTCTCCCCTTGACCCATGGCACTACAGCCTGTTTTACCAGGGCCAGTCCCAGCGCTGACAGTCACACTTGCCTGGCTCAGACTTCTCCGTCACTGCTGTCCCCATTAAGAAGCAAGGGCACAACAGCTGAATTACACAGGAGTTTGGTGCCCAGGACTGGCCCTTACCAGCAGCCCCGAGTCTGGAGACTGCCAGCCCTACAGAGATGTAACTGCCTCCTACTCTAGGGGTACTGCTGCCATTCCTATGCCATTACTTGTTAATACAGACTATGCTATAGACTGCTCAGGGCTCCACTGTGCCAGGTGCTGTAGGGACCGGACACCCCTCTGCACTTAGGTGCGGTCTAAATAGACAAGTCGGGTAGGGGAGAGTGCAAACTTGAGGGGCAAAGATGATAGGGGAAACTATAGGACAAAAGTCACTGATAGGGCTAGATCCTCAGTCCCCAAGTCCTAGTTCAGACTCATTCCCTGAACCCCACGGCCTCTCCAAGCCCTTACCTTCACTGCATACTCCTTGTTGGTGATGAGATTAACGCAGGACTGGACTCTAGCATGGGCTCCTTCCCCGAGCACTTCATCCTGCAGCTGGTAAACATCTGTGGAGGGGAAAAGAAGGGCTCTCATTCCTGTGCAAGTTCTGGGAAAGACCTGCACAAGCCCAGTGCTCATATACCCCCGCACGGGATTACAACAGGTGTTGTTGAACGCACCTCTCTGCCCCTCAGCTTCTCCAAGTTCAAAACCCCCAAGCCTCGAGCAACAGCTGAAAGAGCAGCCCAGGCCCAGGACCCCCCCGGCACCGCTCACCTTCAAACCGCCCTGAGAAGCTGTCTGTAGCTCTGCATCGTTTCTTCTTCTTGTTCCTCTTCTTGGCGTCGGGGATATCGATGGGTTGACTTGAAGGCATGTCTGTCCCAAACCAAAGCCATCCAGACAGCATTAACACCATGCAAATGGTCGCACAGCCCAACACTCCCCTCTGCATTCACCTCTCGCTTAGGAATACGAGAGCGGATGGCACTTCCTGCCGCATGAAATACCGACCCAGCTCCCAGGAGCCTTGAGTGAGCGGCAAACAAGACACCAGCTTAATGAATGGTGAGGAGAGAGGCTGGGTCAGACCCTTCTGGACCCAACGGGGCTTTTTGCAAGGGTTAGGCAGGAAGCCAGGTCCTGATGGCACCCACGCTTGCCACACGTTCTGGGATTTACATGCATCTTTGGCAGGCGTCCGAGCGAGTGCCTGGGCCCCTGGACTTCAGGGACATCAAGGATGCCGCCTGAATGCTCAAATGCCTTCCTGAATGAGCGCCACGGCAGATGGTATTTGTACCTCCACCAGGAGCTGCCCCACGCTGGTACTGGACAGGCGTTTCCAAGAGGGAGGAGGAAAGGACTGTGAGAAGAAACCCAACGGAGGGCGGAGGGGAGGCAGAGCTAACAACATGCCAACCTCTACCCCTGCCCCCACTGGGATTAAAGCAAGGCCCGGTCTGCAGAGCTGCTCACCGGGGCGGGCTGGGCACTCGAAGTTGAAGACAGATTCCAGGTGGCTTGTCTGGGTGAATTCCAGGTCGAATGGGTTTTGCCCCTGGAGCATCAGAAGAGAAGAGACGAGAACGGGAGTGAGTCCGGTGCGTAAACAAGCCGGCAACAACCCAGGGTGCCTGTGCCAAATATCCTAGGTCTTCACATCCCAGTCTGCTCCCCCAAGGCATCTCCACCCCCGCCCGTCTGCCTGCTAACAAGGTCCCTGCAGAGATGGAGTGGCTCCATTAGCTGGGCCAGAATTGCAACCCCAGGGAGACCCACCCCAAGACCTGGCTCGGTACCAGGAACTGCTGTAGCACCTCATTTCACGCGCGCGCGCACACATTTTTATTCCATTTTTTACAGACCAGCCTAGAGAAAGTCTCAGAGAGTCTGCTAGTAATAGCCTTCCCCAAAGCTGCAGCCAGCTTGGGGACAGGGTTGGGATTCACATAATCCCCAACAAGCAAACGGGGCTGTACTACGGAGGCAACCCCGCCGCGACCCAGCAATCAAGGGAGTCGGAGCGATTCTTGCTTTTGGAGGCGAATATTAGTCTCCAAGTGCCATCTCAGAGCTGCCAGGCTCCACTCACGAAGCAGGAGGAGAGTCCGAGCAGGGAACCGGCTCCAAAGTGGCTTTGTCGTCCCGTTCCTCCCTTCTCAGCGCCAACGCTGATGCCCGGGCAGGATGACCTGCCCTGCGCCCTGCCCGTACGGGGAGCAGACCAGCTCCAAGGAGCCAGATCGCTGGCAGCAAGGGAATAGGCTGTCTGGCAAAGGGTGGGTTTGCCAGACTGGAGCCGTGTCTCAGCACGTCAGCAGCGCTGACCCAAGCCCAGTAACGAGGAGAAGGTGCAGGGTTGCTTGGGTCATGCCAAAGAGAAGACATACCCCCTCCCCCCAATCCCACTGCCCTCCACCGCGATTTCCACCGAGGCCACAATGGGAAGGAAGCCAAAGGCATATAAATCCACTGCCGGCTTCCCAGCCACTCTGGAGAACCTCACTCTTGGCATTCGGCCTGGGAACCCTTGAGCAGACAGCATTCTACCCATTTCACAGGCAGCAAACCGAGGCACAGCCTCCTCAAGGCCAGAGAAGCAAAACCAGGGCCTGGGCATCCTGCCCCACAACTGCCCGGTTCCCCAGCCCACATCTGTGCAAGCACTTCAGACGTGTCAGAGTGCGCAGCTTCATTGCCCAGTGACTGCCTCGATACCAATGACACGGAGCAAAAATAGAGCATGAACCGGACCGTGCATGACCTCAGGGCCCCAGATCGGCTGGTGTCCCTCTAGCTGGAGCCAGAGCTGCTGCTGGTGTGCGAGCGTGTGTGTAGAAGGGAACTGCAGGGCAGGTGGCCGAGCCAAGAGGGACGGGCGACTGCTCAGGTACGACTAAGCTCTTATAAGCTTAAAGCCTCCTTGCTGTAAGGGTGAGAGCAACAGGCCCAGCCACTCGCACCATCCTCTCCTTCTGTGCACTCCTACGCCCGCTCGCTCAGGGCTCCCAGTTCAGGCCTCCTCCCAGATATCACCTGGCTGGCTCAGCAAAGCAGCAGAGCCTGAACCCAGACACTCGCTCACCCTCTGGATCAGCAGGGACTCGGGAGGGGACCGAGCTGAGCTGAGCATCATCCAGGGGGGCTGGGAAGGGGCGGAAGAAGAGTCAGGGATTGCGCAGCACTGTTTGCAAACTCATCTCGGGGACGGGCACAGTTTGGTGCTGCCACCCCAGGACTGGAGAGAGTCCTTTATGCACAGGTTTGGCTGGAAGGGCTCCCCAATGCACAGGCGGGGGACCGGAGCCCAGGGCAGCGGACCTGCAGCAGAAGGTGCAGCCCAGCCTAGCCGAATGGACCCGGAGCTGTCAAGTGGGTGGCAGGGCCAGAGGATGGAAGCCAGCCTGGGTCACGTTTCCAGAGCCCTGGAAGTCAACTGCAGCCTGGGTCAGAAAGCAACTGCATTTGGTCCAGTTCGAGCCAGGAAGTGAAGAGTTACAAACTGGCCTCCCTGGAAGGCGGCTCAAGCCTGGGATCAACAAAGGAGGGTTAGCGCTCAGCAATAAAAAATGCAAGACGAGCTGGAGAAGAGCAGGAAGCTTGCACGGCGCTGCCTCGCCCAGGCTCTCCCAGCCTCGGGTCATCACGCTGGGGACTCTCCCTGGCCTGAACCACTAGGGAAGCCACTTGCCTCGAATGGAGGGAAAACAGATGTTCAGGTGTGATAGGTATAAAGCCAAGAGCCAGGATCCTGGTCTCTTTCCAGCCTCCAGCTTTAACTTTACCCCTCCCTGCCTCCACTTCTGGCAAGACCCCCCCCCCACGTGCTGGAGCAGAAGGCAGCGAGCTGCAGACCCACGGGCCAGCTCCCCCCACGGCTTCAAGAGGGCGACGGCGAGCCGTCCCAGCATTATGAAATCTGCCTGGGTGGAGGTGGAACTTTTTTTCCAAAAGAAAACACGTGCCCCGCTGCCATGTCGGCGAGGAAGCCAGAGCCCTTGGACCGTATCGGATCTCAGGGAGCAGCTCCCCCGCAGCCAATCAGCGGGGCTTGGCACGAGCCTCGCTCGCAGCTAGAACCAGCTAGAAATCGCGTGTTTACTTTCTATGCAAGTTGGACACCGGCCACGCCGGGCTGGGCGGCCCGGGAGAGGGAAGCGCGGAGCCCCTGGGAGCCAGCCTGCACTGCAGACAGGAGCCGGCCGGATCCAGGAGTCTGTTTCTTGCAAGAGCTCAGGGAGCAAGCACCAGTGCAAGGGTTCGTTGCCCCTTAGATCTGCGCTGCCCCGATGCCACTGACTGGCAGCTATTTAGGGGCTTGCACCAGCAAAAGGCAAACTGGGAATTTCGACACACACTTCTAAAGCATTTCCTTTCCCCCTCCCTCAAGTGCTCCCATAGCCTTCCACCTCCTTTTCAAGTGGTGCGTCCCCCCGCCCCGCTTCTTCTCCCCTCCTCCGCATATTTTTTCACTTAGGTCTTTTGTGCAAAATGTCTAACTTCTCAGCCTCTCCCCCAGCAACAGGTTGCATGTGCCATTATATAACACCACCCCGGCACCGGGCGAGAGCGCGGTTACATCAGGCTGCAGCAGAGCCGTGGGTGATGCAGCGAAGGCAGAAACAAAACACAACTCCAGGCCAAGAGACACAGAGGGTCCCTCGGCATCTCGCAAGACCACCCCCCGGCTCCGAAAGAAAAGCACATGCCTGAACAAATGAGCCATTCATGGGTCCTTCAACCCCTTGCACCAGCTGCTGTATCCACAACACGCCTGGCCTGCGCGAGGGGAGGGGGGCGGCGATTTAACGCCGGGCTTGTGGCTGGGGCAGCGCAGCACGCCGGCTCTGTGTTCATCAGCACGATTTCAAGCCAGATGCAGTCCCAAGATGAAAGCCACTAACGGCCTAAAAAACTGAAACCAAGATCAAGCTAATGGCTTGAATAAATTATGTCCCAACACCGACGCTGCAACAGACGCCCAGCAGCTCCCGTGGGCTCCAGGGATTAAAAAAAAAAAAAAGTCCTAATAAACCCAAACCCTTTTTGCAACTCCTGAGCAAAGAGAGGATGCTGGAGGCAAAGCAGCAGGAAGGACGCCCGTGTCCGAGTCCAGTGGAGCCAGGTACAGGAGCTTGGTGAGAGAGTGGCTTGGGACACGGCCAAGCCTTGGGGACGGTATGGGTTTCACAGCAGATAATCATGAGCTGCATCAGCAACAGGATAGCTCTGGCCTTAACGTAAGCCCAGGACAGGGCACGGTACAGTACATACCCTGAAGTAAACAGAGCGCCTGTGCCCAGGCGGCTGCAAGACCGTGCCCATTATTGCACAACCCTCTGCGGTGGACCTGCCAGCTGGACCCAAGCAGCGGCAGCCACGCACCCCCTCCACCCTTGGTGCCAATGTCCCCTAAACAAGAGTGGACTGCCTTGGACCAAACTGCACCTACTCCCCGCGGGACAGAGCAGGATCCAGCCTCCCCACCCAGCTCCTGCAAGGCAGAAGCTGGCGCAAGAGCCACGACAGATGCCAGCTCCCCCGCAAGGAAGCAACAGGCGGCGGCCACCCCGCTGTCACTCGGACCCGGCCCTGACGCTGCCTACAGCCAGGAAAGAAGGTCCTAAACGCCGGGGACTCGGCGAGAGGGGTGGGAAGCTGGACTCCACAAGCCAGATCTGGTCATTTTATTTTGAGGAAGCATCTTTATTAGTTGGAAGATTTCTACAGGACGTTGTGAGTCAGAGCGGGGTAACGCTAGGAAAGGAAACACAGGGTCAAATCCTGCCCCTCTTGTCTTTAAATACAATCTGATCAACGACCCAGGTATTCACATCACTCGGCTCAGCTCCCTGCAACAGAAACTACTAGCTGGCTGCAGGAAGGTTTCCCATTTCCCTTCTGATCCTTCACGGGACACTAGCGGAGACCTTTTTATATCCTTTGGGTGAGGAACTTAGGAAAAATCAAGTCCCTTGGGGGTCTTGGAGGAGGGTCAGGCCTTGCCTTTTGTTCGGGTGGCTTCAGGGGCAGGAGGCGTCGCGGGAAGGCTGCACCGCAACCGCGGAAGCTGGCCCCGCAGCGCGCAGGCAATGCAGCGCGCGCTGCACTGCATCGCATCACGGGCGGCGTGCAGGGGTGCCGCGACGAGGCCGCTCTCCGGAGCGCGCAGTGACGCAGAGCGGCGCAGAGCCTCCGAAACTCCCACGGAAATTAATGCTCCGCTACCGCCAAGGAGGCCCGTGAGGTTGTGTGCGGGGCGCACATCCCACCACCGCAGCTCGCCCCTCAGCCCGGCGCCGACAGGGGACTCCTCCAAGCCGGGGACCGGCCGGCAAGCAGCCCCCTGCTTCCCCCACCCCGCGATGTCAACGCCAGGCGGCCCCCCGACATCTCGTTACCACCCAACCCAGCTGCGTGAAAGTAACGCCACCCTGGCCAGCTCGCCCGCACCCGGGATACGCGTGTGCACACAAGCGCCTCCCGTGGGTGTGCAACCCCCCAGCCCCGCTGCGAAACCCGGCAGCAAGGAGCCCCCCCAGCTCCATCCCACCGCAAGGAGCGCTTTTGGGCCAAGGCAGACATGTCACCCCCAACACGCCCCCTCCGCCGCCTTACCTTGAAGGACCGGTGGAAACCTTTGACTTCTGTTTTCTTCTGGACCATTTTGCTGAGGATTTTTGACACGAAGAAAACGGGAAACGATTCCAAATGCGAAGCGGGGGTGGGGGGAGGGGGTCTGGGAGGCAGGAGAGCTAGTCCGGATCGGCTGGCTGGAGACCCTGCGGGGGGGACACAGGTTTAGGCGCCGCCGCCGGGGCGCGGGCCCTTCCCGCGGAGCCCCGCGCCCGCTGCCTTACCGAGGCCGGGCTCCGCAGTGCTGCCGCCACTGCTGATGGTACGCCCAGCCCGGACCGCTGCGGCTGCAGGGGGGAGTGACGGGGCTCCGGCTGTGCCGCGCGGGGGCTTTATATGGGCTCCGCGGCTGGCCCGGCCCCGCGCTGGGGCGGGCCGAGCGGGAGGAGGCGGCGCCGCGGCCGCCGCTGCTGCAGATCGGGCGAGCCCCGCGCTGCGGCGGCCGCGGGGCAGCTGGCTCGCGAGCCTCCCCTCTCGCTGCCTAGCCCGCAGGCTCCTCCTGCTTCTCCGCTGCAAAAGCCCCCTCTTTTCCGCCCCGCGCCCCCCTGGGGCTGCCGCACGGCAGGGGAAACAGACTTCACCTCCCCCCGCGCGCTCAGGATCGCTGCTGCACAGACTTTTCCTGTTGTCCTCGCTTCAGCGCTCGGTGGTGGTGGTTTTGAAGCCGGTGCAAGCGCTTTCCTAAGGAAGCTAGGCGACTCTGCAAAAGTCACCCCTCCTGCCCCCCGTCAAAAGGCGATCTAGCCCCATGCATTGTTCTTGCCCTTCCACGCCTGTGCGCGACACCTACTTCAGGGCTGCGACCTGCCGCGGTCATTTCCTTGCCTCTCTTTACCAGCTCTGTTTCTGCTTTGCAAGGCCCTGCCTATGGGGTGGAGGAGGTGCGGGGGGCGCGGACGGACTCGCCTGTATCGGGTCGCCACATCTGGTATTCTGCCCACAGCAGCTGCCAGGACGTGATGCTTCAGGCTAAAGCAAGGCCCTTCGTGCTAACACGCACCCTGATTGTTCGGCTCTGGATGCAGGGATTGGGAGGACACTGCTGCAGCAGGGGATTGTACCCGGAGAGGCCGTGGAGTCTCCGTCCTTGGAGGTCTTTAAGACCCAGCTACACAAAGCCTTGGCTGGGGTGCTCGAATTGGGGATGGCCCTGCTCTGAGCAGGGGGTTGGACGTAAACGAACCAGGATTAAACGCCGTGGCGTGTACAAGCACCCGACACGACCCGAAGTCCCGTCCAGCCGTCATTTTCCACGTTTCTATGAACTCCTCCTTGACCTCGATGGTGATTGTCTTGATCCTTGAAGCGCAGCCTTCGCTCGTCCCTTTTGCAAGCATGAGACTGAACGGGCACAGGCCGGGCGGGCGCAAGTCTGTGGTTTCACAGCCCAACTCTTGATTGTGGGTTTCCACTAGAAGGGAAGGGACTTGATGGCGTGCACAGAAAAGGGGGGCACATTTAGGACTGCAGCGTTTTACAGCCGTGTCATTAACTTGTGCCCCAGGAGGTTTCCCAAGGCAAATAACCACTTTAAGACGAGGCCTGCCGGAATAACCCCGTCAGGCCACCTAGAATAAAACATTTCCACCCCCGTGCGTCAGGGGCTGCTCGCCAGCAGGGCTCAGGAAGAAATGTCTCGTCGCACGCAGATGCGACCTGGTAGGAGAGCTGGCAAGTGGCAGAGGAAGGAGGATCCGAAATACATCTGGGGGGCACGGCTGACTTTCCTAGCAGCCCATCCCGGATTCCTTCAGAGTCCCAGGTTAGCCGGGGTCTCCCTGACCATCCTCCCCCCACTCCTGCTGGGTCCTGAGCAAGCCTAATGTTGTGCTTGGAGGTGACCTGGAAAGCAAACAGCTGCTCTTCCAACCAAGATTACGTCAAGCGCCCCAGCAAGCTAAAAAGGGATTCACTCTTATTCCAAGGTACTGCCAGTACCGCAGGAGGAAGAGTGGCAATGCACCCAGCCAATGAAACACGCGACAGAGGCATTACATCATTGGGATGGGCTGCCATTGGCCCATTAGTAATCGTTGTGTATTGCCATCTTCCTGCACTGTTTTTGTTTTATGTTGGATGTATCGAGTGCTCTATTTTTCTCCAACAAAGAGCAAACGCAGCCCTTTGGCCTGGCTTCCTCTTGCCCTGGCGACCCGCAGAGTCATGTCTCCTTGCCAAGGTGAGTGCAAAACTGAACAAAATCAGACCTGCCGGCCTGCCCGCTCCTTTTGGGCGGAGGTCAGTTGATTGCAGAAGGGGCAGAGCTGATGGAGAAGCTGGGGGCCAGAAGCCACAGCTCCAGGAGGGAGCAGGATGCGTGCTTCTCGGCTCTGAGAGGCTGCACCATCTGTGAGAGCAACGTGAACCCTGTGCAGCATTCCTACCAAATTGCTGGAGTGTCAAGTGCACAACAGGAGTGGTTCCCCCGCTCGACACACCCCCTCGATGTCCCAGGTCAGCTCTGCCCCCAGATTTGGGACTGGCGTCTCCGCCAAGTTCTCAGCCAGCACGAGATTTCTCACCCTGCAGTCTCGAGTGTGCAAAGCACATCGCGAAGACGCTCTCACGGCCCCGGAGGGACAACCTTCCATCTCCGGCTCCCTCCGTGCAAAAATGTGTATTTCCTACCTCTGGGGACTTGTCACCACCCTGCACCAGCTACACCGGTCCCAGAGCCTGGCGAAGGGACTTTGATCCCAAACGTTTGCAGAAAAGGGCAAGTTTCTTGCCGTTTTCCAGTTGGTCTAATAAAAGGTAGCGTTTTGGAACCAAGAGTCCTATTTTTTTGCTTTGAAGCACATCTAGGCATCCTTCCTAATTCTGCACCACAGGTGCCAGAGGCGACCATCAGCCCAAAACAGAGCCGAGTAATTTAAGCTGGCCCGGCTCCAGTTCCCACTTAGGTGCAAAGCTCCCAACTTTCCCTTATCAGCTGGCTGCTTCTCAAGAAGCATGCACCGCTGGTGCAAGATGGAGACAGTGTCACAAGACAGAAATATCCATGTGGGCAGGATTCACCATGAAAGACTGCCCGCTTCCAAAATGAGCCCTTTACCCTAGGGCAGTTTGGGCCGCTTACAGGATTTGTCCTTCACCTATTTAAGTCTCTCGTGCTTTCTCACATGTTCAGGCTGACATAGAGCTGAGACATTTCTTCCATTTAACAACAGGGAAACAAGTCATCTAGCCCTGACTTTTGCGATCCAAGCCAAAAGCCGTGACTCTGAACCAAGAGCCCACCTTTAATGCGACCCAAGCGCTCTTCTCCCAATCACCGTCGATGGAGCGTTTCAATTTTAGGTCATCTGCTACCGATTCAGGCAATTGGGAGGGAGAGGAATCCAAATCTAGTTCAGTGGATACCTACCAGATGTACTTTTTCTGGGTGGTTGACTCAGCATCATGGGTTAGCTCGGTTTTTGAGGTGGCACCAGGCTGCGTGTGGCTGCACACGCTCAGATGCACACTGCCTTTGAAATGAAATGCCTGGCTTGGCGCACCCTCCGGCCAGGTTTACGTCCTGTTCTTCTGGAGACAATGGGAATGTGTGATCCAAATAGTGCCTGGGTGGCACAAATTGCCTTTGATGATGTCTAGGCTTTGTGTACATCAGGAAGCATGATGTCGAACCTCAGGGACTAGGCATACAAACAGGATAGGAAACCTGTGACTCCTGACAGCGGGAGACATCCTATTGCCCCCATGGGAAAGGTGCAGGATTCTAGAGCGGAAAGGCCGAGCCTTGAATCTGCGCTCCCCAGTCCCGGGCATGATGCACAGACCTGGCACTTACTGTCCCGTGCCTCTGTGAAACAATCCTCAAGATGACCTCGATCCAAATGCCCACTGTCCTTCAATGCCATCTAAATCCAAATCTCAAGCCTGGAGCCCATTCCTGGCTGGATCCAAATCCACACTGAGCAGTTAGATCCCAGTTCGCAGGCCTCGCTGCTAAGTGCAGATTTTAGTTGTTTCTTCCGGAGGACACGCTGAGTGTGCAGCTCTCCGGTTTTCGTTTGCTCTGTTCATGGGCAAGCGTGCCCATTGAGGCCTGGTTCAGAAACCCTAGGCGTGAACTTTTGATTCCTGCGCTACTTCTCCACGAGTGAGCGTGTTGGTGGGAAAAGTAGTGTGATTGACAGGTGTGCAAGGGACAGAAATGGGTGCCCTTGAGTAAAAGCTTGCAGCAGTTTGGATGAGTGGCAGGCACCGTCACCAAGGAGACAGGAATAATTGCCATGTTAATGAAGGGTTTCCCTGCAACAGAGGGTGCTGATGAAGTCCATGGGCAGCGTGGACCCAAGGCGGG
>JAGPOW010001614.1:1735827-1749155 GCA_030014935.1 Caiman crocodilus
GGGTCCTAGCCAGAGGTCCTCGAGCGCTTCCACTGCGTGGGCCACATCTGCAGGGAGACGCCGTGTCCTGGGCACTTCCTTTCCCATCGTACCCACAGGCCCGAAACGCCCGAGCAGCTGCTCTTTGCTGTCAGTTGCAAATGAGCTGAACTTTTTCATTCAACCTCCTGGAAACCGAAATGTTTCTCTTCCCCGACCCCAGTCATTTCCATCCTTTTGGCCGCTAGAAAAAATGCAGGCGAACGCGAGAGCAAGGTGCCGGGGGCGGGGGGGGGAGCCTTTCCAAGATTTCACTTGAAAACATCTCACAGGAAATTTAGGGGAAGGGGGAAATTTGAGGAGGCTCCAAAATTCCCAGCAGGCAAACCCGTTGGCATGTTTTTGGCCAGATCCAGTCATGTAGATCCCTATGGCAACTGTTGCTGACATGGAAAAGCCACATTACGGAAAGCATCGTGTGTATTCTTAGCTCTCCCTAATACAGGGCAGCAGCTGGAGGGGAGGACAAGAGGCCAGGCACCCGGTGTGGCTGCCAATGCAGCTCAGCACCAAAGGGCTATGGCCTGGCAGCAACTCTCACTCTCGGCGTGATGGGCAGCACGGGTGTCGCGTCTGGTCAAAGTGACAATTAGTTACGTTGCCCCTGTTCGCCGTCACCAAGTTCTTGCGTCTTGGCTCTGGTTAATTCAGCTGGTGAACCGTCCTGACCCTGCATTCGATGAAGTGACATCACTGTCCACCGTACCACAGGCCCGCGAAGCTGCCCCGGCCCACGCGTTTGAGGCACAGCTTTCTCCGTGGGGTACATGCGCACCGCTGCCCTTGCTAGACGGAGTCAGAATTGTGTGGCTGTGTGTCAAAGGCCCTGCTCTGCTGGTGGAGATTTCCCGTTAGCTCAAGCGTGCAAGGCCGTTGTCTCGGATCAGTGGAAGGGTCCGTGTTTGCAAGCGACAGCATCTCCTTGGACCTGGAAGGTATGCGCAGGAGTGGGGGGGGTCGGACACACGGTCAGCTGAACTCCCCATTACACCCGAGCTCTTTGGGTGTCTCCTCCGTGGCCTGCAAATCACCATGCAGAAGAGATTGAGCAAGGCTCTATGTAGGTCGTCTGGATGGCAATTACAGGGCAATAAAGAGGAGGCCGCGGGCAGAGCTGTGCAGCAGAGTGTACAGCGCATAAACAGTCATGTTCCCTGAAGGGGAAGAAGAGGCGTGATGGGGACAGTCCCCGGGCTCCAGGCAGGAGGGTGCCGCAGCTCTGCTCCCACGCCGGTGAAGGGAACCGTGCGCTGGGAAAGACCCCCTCCTGCGCTCCCGAGGCATGTGGGGGGAAGCGCTGGGCAGCGGGGAGGCAGACTGCAGTCTCTGGCTGCTACTCCCAGGTTTGGCAGAAACCTCGCGGTACTTGTGCCGTGCCCTGCCCTGGGCACCAACGCTGCAGACTCCCCCCCCCAGCGCTCTCCCAATGCCCGCTGTGCTGCGGTTTTTCTTTTTTTAAGGGAAAATTTTTCACGTTCCAAGTCAAATCAGCCAAATCGATGCCAAATCCACGAGTCACTCAAGAACCAAACGTGGCCCTACTACCGGCAAACATCCTCCATCCCCACCTGGGGCTTTGGATGCCTCCAAATCCTGTGGCCGGCATCCTGCGTGCAGGCCCAAGCCTGGAGGCTTGGGGTTCGGATGCTCCCCGAGTCTCGCTTGCCCCCAGCTGAATGCCTGTAGAGCCACTTCCCCTGGCAGGGAAGAGGCGCCATAACAAATCCCCCGAAAAGCCATGGCTCACCCCGCTGACAGATCTCCATCCATGCCTACCCACCTGGGTCACATCCAGCTTTGCCTGCCAGGAAACCAGGGCTCTCGCGCCTCAGACCAGGGACCATCCATTTCTCCATCCGTGGCCCTCCCCGCTGCAGCACACAAACATCTCCTAATCCGTCATGCCTTTTCCCAACCCAGGGTGGGGCAGCATCTCATTATGTTTTACAGCACTGCCAAGGCCTCGGGGCATAGGGCTGTTCCATGGGTTGGCCAAGGTCAACCAACAGGTCTGTGAACCAAAGCCAGGGCTCCTGAGCTGCAACTCAGGGCTCCACCGAGTCATTTAGGAAGCCCCTTGTGAGCAGTCCCGCCACCCCCTCCAAATGCCAACACCTCTAGGATGCCCTGCTGCAACCTCTGCCCTAGGTGCTGCATTTAGCCAAAAGGTTCGGCATCTGCTCAGCTGCTGGGTGACACTATATCTAATCAGGGCCCATTAGCCTGTCACTCCCCTGCAGTTGTGATACCGCAGGAGCACCGTGATAGCGAGGTGCCCACACCCGGCTCTGCTCGCTCCCAGCCAAGTATGCTGCGGGGTGAAGGAAGCCTGGCTGGAGGGGCAGAGAGGGCCCCAGGGCCCCCTATACATCCTGCTGCTTACAAGTGGGAGGGATCCCCTCCGGCCAGATGGCAGAGGGTCCCCCCAGCAGCCCCGGGACAGCAGCAGCCCCATGCAGCAAGGACTGGGAGGCCAGATCAGAGCTGGCGTGGGACCAGCAAGTGCGGCAGGGGGGCACGTTTGCTACCTGGCAAGGACAGGCAGACCCCGGTGCAAAGCACAGCCTCAGCCAGATGGGAGCGGGTATATGTCGCCTCCTGCCGTGCCCTGTTGGCCCAGAACGTGTCCCAGGGGGTGGAGGGAGGAGGCAGGGTTGTCTTTCAGGACCAGCTGGGCTAACGGTCCGAACCCGGCCCCCAGGGCCTTCACTCTTCAGCTTGCGCTGAACTCAATGGGGGCTTTGTTGTTTGAGAGGCAGTCCTGTCCAGTGGTTAGAGCACTGTGCTGAGCCAGGAGGGCCTTGGCTTACCATTCCCAGCTCTGCCACTGAGCTCCACGGGACCCGAGGAGCTCAGAGCTCCTGCCTGTGCCTCAGTTTCCCTCCCCCTCGATTTCTTAGCTTTTTTGTGCATACCACATGCACCTATTTTCCAAAACTCAGCGGCTGGAAATTGGGGTGTGCACTACAAGAGGAAATACAGTAATAGCAACTTCTGCCTCTACCAGGGGAAAGCAAAACTAATGCCACAGCTGGGGCCGGGCTGGTGGCTGCGGGCACTTTCTCTTTGCCCCAGGCAGAGGCTCCAGCTGCAGCAGCTGCTACTGACCGAGATTTTTCAAGGCAAGCTATTTTCAGCAGTGCGCTGTACGCAAGAAATAAGGTATTCTTTGGGCAACGGGGCCTGTCTCTTGCTATGTACAGCACCAAGCACAGTGGGTCCACGATGACTGCAGTTGAGCAAAGCAAAGGGAAATAACGGGCCCTTGGCACCCTGCACGAGGTGCCCAAGGCACCGTCTCTGCAAAAGGGTCTGGGCCCAAACCCAAGGCAGCAGCCCCGACACAGAGACTTACTGCCCTGGTGGCTTTCAGCGCTGCCCAGACCGTGCCTGTCCTGGGTCTCCAGGGGCTCCTCCTGGGGTTGATGTGGGCAGAGGCCAACCCAAGAGGAAGCACCTGTAGCAGCCTCACTTCTCCTTCCCTGTCCCCTGTGCCAGCCTGGGGGTGCCCTGCCCTGCCAGTGCCTCCTGGTTGTTTCCAGGCTGCCAGCGCATGGCTAAGCATCAGGCACAGAGCCATCTACCACCCCAGTGGTTCCCCCACCCATCCGCCCTTGCGTCCCTAGCTCGGAGGGGACTGCCCAGCCCGGTTTTCAAGGTCTGGAATGCACCAGATTGCTCCGACCTGCAGCAGCTTGCAGACAGGCTGAACCAGAGCATGGGCTGGCGTGGAAACCCCCAGCCCCAGAGCCTGCCAGGCTCACCACGCACCCGCAAGAGGGGACAAGGGAAGGGGCACGTAGCAGAGGAGCCTGCGGCCGGTCCTGAGCAGAGACCTGCATGACTGGGCGCAGGCCCGTGGGCGACGCCAGGCAGCATGCCCGTGCGTGTTTTTGTGCACAGGAAGGGCAGCATTTACGTGCATCCCTGTACGTAGATGCACACACGCGGACTGGCATACGCTCAGGCTGCGTGCACGTATGCACGTTCTTCCGCACCTGCGTGTGCGTGCAACATTTACAACCATATTTACGTCCGGGGGTCTGCGTGCTTGGGTGTGCTCACATGTACAAGACGCGTGTGCTAAAGTGCTTGTCTGCACGTGCGTGCATGGACATGGGTGTAATAGCCGGCTGCGCGTATATGACTACAGCTGCAGCTCCGTGCATCACCATGCACATACCCCTCAGGCTGACTGCTTGTTCGCCCACAGAGTTGGTGCACATGCTCTTGCACCACTGGATGTGCTGGCCCATTTGCCCTGCGCCGCTCCGGTCCCTGCCTGCATTCATGGCTGTGCACCCCACGCGTGTTGGCGGGCTGCACTCTCCAGTTGGCCCGTGCGATTCTTTGCGTGCATCTGTGCGTGCACACGTAGCGAGACATGCGAGTGTAACCAGCACGCCGCGTGGCAGGACCGTCCAATCAGGGCCGTGTTGCAGCCACCCTCCCTCCCAGCTCACCCTGCCTGGCCAGCAGCCAGCCAGCAAGGCCGGCGGCCAAACCAGAGCTGAATTCCTGTAATTTTCCTCAGGTCCTGTTTACAGGGTGTGCACGCATTCGGGGGTGGTGGGGGGGGTTCCTCTCGGCGGCTCCCGCTCCTTGGCCGCCTGCAAATCTCTTGCTCCGGCAGGCAGCGGAGACCGAGAATAGCGTCCTGCCGCAGAGCGCCGGGGCGCGCAGGGGGCCTTTGTCTGCGCCGGCCGCGGCTCTGGCGGGTGAGGAGGTCACGCTCGGGGGGGTCGGATTAGGCGGATCACAAGCACGTCCTAGCAGCTCGCGGAGGCCTGCTGGGGCAGGGAGGAGGGAGCAGAGGATGGACCCGAGAAGGGAACAGATGATGGATGCAAGGGGGGAGCACGAGGGACTGGGCTCTCTGGGTGGAAGGAGCTAGGCAGCCTGCTGCAGGGCACTGCTGCCCGGGCCCCGCGGAAATGCCAGTTCGGTGAAAGCAAAGCTAGGTGCTGAGCAGAGCAAGGAGGATCACGGCCGGCTTCTTCTCGGCAGGACGGGACGGCTGGCTAAAGCCACGGACACACCTGGGGAGGAGCACAGAGCGCCGGCAGGAGACGGCGCCGGGTGCGAGGGAAACGCATTCAGCCGGTCTTGCTCCCGCAGCCTAGGGGAAGGCTGTGCCTCCTGCGCTGCTTTGAATAAAGGATTCAACAGTCCCTAAACCAAAGAGGAAACAGGAGAGACAGATTCCCCAGGCCTGCAGGTGTGGCACTGCCCTGCGAGACCATACCTCGTGTCCCCGCTCCATTTTCACCATTTGATTATTTGTGCTGGGGGCAGCTGAAGATTGCAACGCTTGGCGGGCAGGCAGGAGGCACGAGGCCCTGCCCGGACTATGCAGAGCCTGCGCCCGGCTCTGGCACTGTGATCTTGGGCGAGTCCTTGATCTCTGGGCCTCCCCTCCAGCCTGTCGGCTGGGGCTGACGGTGGCTCCCTGCACCCCAAGGGGGGTGGCGGCGGGGAGGCGGCCGCGTCTGCACCTCCTCGCTGGAGGATGGAGTCTGGAGGTCTGTGGCTTTGCAGGTGGAGAAACTGAAGCTCCAGGCAATTTGATGACTTGGTGCAAAGTCCCCGAGTAAAAGTGGCAGAGCTGGGAGCGGAGCCCAGGTGTCCTAGACAGGATGCTCCCGCACAAGAGAAGCAGGGAGATTAGATGAATAAGTGGCTGGGGACAGAAAGGGAGGGGAGGGATGGATGGGCATAAATTAGAGGAGGAAGGACCAGGTCATACATGCCTTGAGAAGCGGGCCTCAAACCTGTTCTCACTGCAGCCAAATTCCTACCGCTTGCAAGGGGATGCGAATCAGGCCATGGGGTTTCAAGGCATTGATGTCTCGCTATGAAAGCATCTCCTTCTCCCCTCTCTGCAGGAAGCAGCCACGCCATATAATTGCCACAGGGACATGGCCAGCTCTTCATGGGCCAGCGAATCCAGGCCTCTAGCGATCTAGCCAGCCCCGCAAAGACAGGGAAAGTTCCCCAGACTTGGGCTGCAAGTTCAGCATTGGGAAAAAAAAGGCGCTGCCATGAGGACTACAAATGTACGTAGTGGGGCCGGTCCCCATGACTGTCATGAGCCTGGCCCTGAAAAGGCTCAGGTGTTGGCTAGAAAAAAAAAACCCCACGGATTTAAAATAAATCAAATGAGTGATGGGTTCCCCCCCCAAATCCCTACTGGGTTCAGAGCCCTCAGGGCAGGTCACACGTTCAAGCCGGTCTGTAGGCTCCAGCAAAAAACCTGGGAAACAAAAAGCAATGCACAAAAGCCGAGCCTCGTGGACTCCCAGGACTGCAGGAGCGAGGGGTTTGAAAAAAGCCATCACGAGACGCAGGCGAAATCACGAGGCCTGGCAACGCGGGTGCTGACGCTACGGAAGCGACTGCCTGAACTCAGCCGTGCTCACGATGGGCGCCCCAGAGCGAACCCCCGCCCCAGGGGCCTGGCACCCCGGCGCCTTTGCTCCCCCAGTCTCAACCCCCGAGAGCTGCTTTTCCAGGCTGCAAAGCCTCTCCAACGACATCTTACCTGCTCCGCTGCTCAGCGGGGTTTCTCTTCCTCATTAGCAGGTGCAGGACGGGGGCGGTGATAACAGCCTTGCGGTCCGGCTCCGTGTAGAAACCATTTGCTCCCGAGGCGAGCAGGAGAGCCTAGCGGAAAGAGCCCGGGGTGGGTAACTTCGGTTAAACTGCTCTGTGACTCAGTTTCCCCATCTCTAAAATGATGCTGACTGCCTCCTAAGGAGACATCTGACGAGACCTCAGCAGTATCCATCGCGCACCCCTCTTCCATGACGCCCGCTAGCTTTGGAGATCTCTGCTCTTGGGTGGTACTCGAGCGCAGCATTCGCACTCAGCACCACAATGCCCAGGCCTCAGCTGGAGCTTGGGTGCTCAGCATCTCCTATAACGCTGGGTTTCCCAGTCACCAAGCTCTTGCCTTAGCAGCTCCTTTTAAACACCATGCAGCACCCTTCTGCTCATTGCTGACCTCCCACCTACCCCGGGCTATCGGCCTTCCCGGGACTAATCCCCTTCCAGCTGGTGCAGATCCCTTAAAAAGCCCCACATCTCAGTTTGGTGGTCCCTGTTGACTGTGAATGCGCCTCCACAGCTTGCGCCGATGGGTAATTGCTCTCGTTAATGCATTCCTGCCTCACTTCATTAAATTGCAGCTCCCAACCTTCGGACCTTGTTACACATGGGCCAGGCAGACTGCAGGTGCAGTCTGCAGATAAGGGTGACTGGGTCACAGCCTGATCTGTCCCTTGATAATCCCTTCAAAAAAGAAATCTGTCTTTTGATATGCAAAGCCAACCCGACTCCTGCCTTCTTCCCCTGTAAGCCTTGTTCTCATGTCCTTTGCGTCATAGTCTCCGCTCCTCTTTAAACATCCCTCCAGTTGTGGATTGCTGTCCCTGGCTGGATAGGGCAGCTCCATCTGGCCTGAGAAATCTGTGCGTCTTAGGAGACTGGAAGATGCTTCGCCTGTACCCGTGTGTCCCTGCCCCCAACACACGCCGCACGGGAGCGCCAGGATTAGAGCCGCCCTGCGCTGGGAAAGCAGCTCTCAGAGACTCAGGACTGAGTGACACAGGATTTATTGCCCGCCGGGGGAAAGGAGCCTGCCGAGCAGGGCATTAGAGAGTCAAATTACTGCAGGGGTCACCACCTCCCCTGCTCTGATCTATGAGCCACAGACCTGGAGCCACCTCCCTCCCTCCACGGATGAAGCAGCTTGTTCAAATACAAGGGACTACAGTCTTCCTCCAGCGACTCCAGCAGAAATCAGGAGTGACCCTCTTGCTGAGGGCAGCGGGCAGACTTACTCCTGATTGACACCCGGGTGAGGGAGGTTGACCCCTGCTCCCCAACCCGTGTCTGCTGGCGTCAGAGCTTGCTCTGATCCGTGCCCCGCAGGAGCCGCTCTGCCCATGCCAGCGAGGCCAGGCGGATGCAAGGGTAGTCCCAGGGCAGGGTCGGCTCCTCTTTCGCTGGTGCCCCGTCGCTACTGAGCGGGAGCAAGTGGACGCCCGGCTACGGAGACCGGCGCCCAGCGGGACACCTGCAAAGCTTGCGAGGCTGCGACTCCGTGTCTGGGCTGACCTCAAACGTGTCCTGAAGGAACCGAAAGCAGAACGGGACTCTGTCCCTAACGGTTGGCCGCTGGCACCTTTCAGAGCGAGCCGCAGCTTCCCGGAGCAGCCTGCGCCTCTGCCGCTTTCCTCTGCTCGCACGCCCGGCAAGGACCTTGGCAAATTGGCACTGAACCCTGCCAGCTCTGCCCTGACAACTACCCCCCTGCAGACCCATGGCCTGGCTCGGAGGGCTACCTCCGATCGCCCGTGGGCCTCAGCTAGGGAAAGCCATGGCTCAGGCCGACTGCTGCTAACCCGGCATCTCGCCCCCTGGTTGTGCCACATCCATCGTCCCCCCCTTTCCTCTCTGATCAATACAGACTGGAAGCCTCCCAGGACAGGGACATGGTTTGTTCAGTACCCGGCTCCCGTGGGACACCATTCAGCCCCCGGACACCGTCTTACTAAAGTACTCAATAGTCCTGCTCTGGGTTGGGCTTCGCCTCTGCGGAGGTGCTGGGCGCGAGACCCCTGCGCTTGGGGGAAAACCAGATGGACAACTGCCGAGCGGATCAGGAGACAACTGAAACACTAGCGGTCTCCACCCCGAGCGGAGACGACAGCTTGGAAGCTCAAGATACAACCACGGGAGCCTAAGACACGGCTCAGGGAGCTCTGGGCAGCGTGCAGGCTGGAAAGGAGCCTCCACTTGCGAGCAGAGCAGCTGCTTCCTGCTGCTTGAGCCCCGTGGTTTTCACAAAACCCGGACTTTGTAAAGCAAGTTACACCAGAGAAATACCAGACTCCATCCCCCGGTCTCCCCCAGACGGCTATTCCCTCCAGTCAAAAGGGGGCTGCAATAAGAACGGTTATTTCCTTTAAGTGCATCACTTGGGGCGCGCACGGAGCACATCGCACGGCTAGCACCCGGCTCCTTGCAGCTACGAGCTCCCGCCACTTTCAAGGCTTCTGCTAGCAGCCCTTGGAGAGCGGCGGCTTCCCATCAGCTGCCTCCACACAAACGGGTGCAATCGCACCCCAAGGCACCAAGCAGGGCTTAAAAATGCAGCGCTGTTCAGAGCTGCACGGGTAACCGAAGCGCAAGTCACTAGCGCTTGCAGGCAACTGGTGAGAAGGGGGGGCTGGCCTTGTGCTATGGACCGGAGTGCAGGATGCACCTCTCCGGCACGTGTCTGAGGAAAACGTGCTGCAAGGGCTTTGGCATCCTCGCCAGGGAGGTGCGTGCTGAGGGTGAGTTGGCAGTGGGGCAGAGAGCCCGAGGCAGGACCCCCAGGCCTAGGCACCCTGCAAGCACACGTGTGTGCAGGGAGCGAGTACCGCAGAGCTGGGGTGCAGCAGGCAGCTTCACCCTCTGGGTTAAATGCAACCAGGCAGGCCCAGAGAGCAGGGGGTGTGGGGGGCTGCGGCTGCCCCCCCCCGGGATGCTCGCTCAGCAGGGCTCCTATTGGCTCGGTGGAGGGGTGGGGGGGCGGGTTGCCTTTCAGCCAACCGGGGAAGTGCTGCAGGCTGGGGCTCAGGACTCTCCCAGGACCTCACACAGCCCAGCCAGGGCACCCACTCCCTGCCCGGGGGCGCCCAGTGCCTGCGTGGCATGGGCAGGCTCAGCCTTTCCAGGGAGGGGGCGAAGCACCGTCTGAGCAGCCTGGGCGCTCCGCTGGCCTAGTCCCGTGCTCAGCACCCTGCCGGATCGGGCCCGCAAGGAACAGGTCCGTCAAGCACTGGGGTGCCGCCGGCCCCGCAGGACAGACGGGGCTGCAACCTGGGCTGGGGCACTGCAGGATCCCTGCTGCACCCTGACCCTGGAGCAGCAGCCTGCACATGCCGGGGGTCCCTGCAGCTACACACAACACCTACACACACACACACACACACACACATCTGCAGCAGAGGAGCCCCAGCACCCGGTCCAGCTCCCTTTTTTTTGTGCGCAAACAAGCAACGCCCCAGGGTGCCCACCAGAAACAGAAAGCCAGGATCCCTGGGGCCCGGGTGATGGCGAGATAGGGGCACCTTGTGCATGGCAGGGAGGGCACAGACCTTGCCTCTCCTCCCAGGCAGGAGCTGGGGTGAAAGCACGGGGCATGAGTCACCTGGGAGGATCGACAAGAGGGAGGGCAATGGAGCCAAAGTCTTGTCCTGGAGTCAACCCCACGGCGGCCCTTCTCCCAGCCTGCCCTGGGCCGGGGCTGGCATCCAGGAATGTGTCAGCAGCGGGCGGGGGACCGTGATTAACGCGCCAAAGGCACAGCCACCGAGCATGTGTGGGCTGGGACGTGCAGGGCGCTCGGCCGGCCGGACTGTCGGGTTTCCCTTCCCTCCCCCCCTCTCCCACTGCCCGGCCGCCTGCTCTGGGTACGGGTACTCCGCAGGCTGCCAGCCAGCGCCAGCCAGGGCGCGGGGCGAAGGGAAAGCTGGGCTCTGAGATCGCTCCTGTCCCCTTCCCCTGCCATAGACCCCGGCACTGGGGAAGGCAGGGAGGAGCGAGCACCAGCTGGGGAGGCCGGGAAGAGAAAACAGGGCCACGTTCCCACCTCCGTCACCCCAGGCACATGCGCCAGCTTCCCACCGAGATGCTTGGCTTCGCTCTGGAGGAAGGTGCTGGCTCAGCAGCTCCCGCAGGCAGCCTCTCGCCCCCCCATGACGCCAAGGTGTGAAGCGCGCGCAGCGTGGCTCCGTGGCACCGTGCGTCCGCACGACGAGCGAGCGCCTGCCTGGCGAGGTCTCAGCGGAGCAGGCAGGGAGGAGCGCGCGAATCTGCAGCAGGACCAGAGCGGAGCCCGCTGGGCGCCGGCAGACACTGGGCATCTCGGAGGCTGGCTGGCTCTGGTCTCAGCCGTCTGGTGTCGACCCAAAGGGACCTCCCACCCTGGCCTGGCTGGGTACGAGGCTCGCGAACGCGCCCATCTTAGCCCCCATAGCAGCGGGAAGGCTGCCAGCGCGGGGGCCGGGATCGCAGCCAAAGCAAGTCACTGGCGGGGCCAAGACCCGTGCAGCTGCAGACGCGTGAGCGAGTTCACCTCCGATGCCAGTGCAGGGGGCCGGGGCCGACCATCCTTCTGCACCACTGGGCACCGGCCCTGCAAACAGCAGGGTCCTCCATGCCCGCAGGCGGGCGGTGCAGCCCTGGCATTAGCCATGGGGCTCCTCGCGGCACCTCAAATGAGACCCTCCATCCGCTGCTTTCCTGGCACCCCCAGTCCCCCTGTCCTCCGACAGCCTGGCACTTCACCCAAGCCTCTGCTCAGCACATCACAGTCCCAGTCCCCTGGGCTCTGCAACCTCCTCCTCCTTGGGTGCTTTCCACAGGCTCCGGGGCTTTCCTGCAAGGGTGGCACTGCCCCACACGCCCTTCCGGGGGGAGCCGGCCCAAATCACGCTGGTGGAGGCTGCTCAGGCAGCTGCCCCGAAGGAAACGCCAGGCCCGGCTCCCAAGCAATCGGAGGGGGAGGCACGTGGCGTTGCTCCCAAGGGAGCAGCGCGAGTCGCGGCCTTGATCTGCAATCCCAGGCGTGGCACAGGTGGAGTTTTCCCCGGGGAAGCACGTCCCAAGGGCAGAGGAGGGTGAGGGGGGCACGCTGGGGAGCTGCAAAGGGATTTTCCAGGTTCCAGTTGATGCCAAGACACGGCTTCGTGGAGGCAGCTTCTGTTGGGACGAAGCTTGCCCGCGGCGCGGATCCCAGCCCTTTCCCCGCAGCTCCCCAGGGCCTTGCCCCGCAGGGTTGCAGCACCCGAGGGGGGCACCCTGGGCTCTCCGGCCACAGCCCAGGCAGCACTGGCTGCAACCCGAAACATTTCAGCATTAACCAAAGAAAAGGTCCCGGTGCCGTGCCCACATGGAGAGGAGTCTTTTCCGAGCCGCCAGCCCTCTGCATCCCGGCCAGCTCTGCCGGGGAAGTGAAGTGCAGTGGTTAGAGGGAGGGAGGGCTTTGGCGTCGGGGCTTGTGGCTTCAGTTCCTTGGGCTCATCCCAGACTGCTCAGCTCCCACTGCCTCGTCTTCCCTGGCTGTGACAGTGCCACGAATCACACGCGCGCGCCACACGGAGCCGTGATGCCCCGTCCTGTCCGGGTCTGGCACTCGCAGGTGCCTCCTCCCCTCCCCTGGGCAGCTCCAACCCGGCACAGGGCGAGGTGCCTGGCGCTGGGTGCACGCACACCCCTCTGCCGTCACAAGCCTGCAAGGAGCATCCTGCTCCCATCCCATCCCAAGCCACGGTCCCGGCAGGCCCGGCCCAGCCCGGCGGGCGGCTCCATCCCAGCTCCAAGCTCTCCCGGCTTCGCAAACATGTTTTGCTGCCGGTTCCTGCAGGGAGAGCGAGAACAGAGCTGGGATTTCTGAGAAACGCAGGAGGCCCCGAGCGGATCTGAACTTCCCCCAGAAATCCTCCCCGGCTCCGAGGCGGAGTCACCAGTTGGAAACAACAGGGGCTTGCACACGCACACACATGCAGGACATGCACCCCCCCACGCACCGGCAGGATGCTCGGATGCGCATGCACGCACGCGCGCGCGGACACGAACAGCTTGCACGGCTTCACGCGTAGATGCACGCACACTTTCATCGAGCCCTCATGCGTGCACGCACGCACAGCTGTGCGCCCAAGCTGTCGTGTGATCGGAGGGCTCTGGGAGGAGCTGGCTGCTGCCGGGACAATGAACATTTTCAAACGCTGCGGCGCTCCCAGCATCCCGGCCCCGTGCTGCCTCCTGTACATGGAGTGCCCTGTCCTGTTCCTGGCAGGGCCCTGGCAGGGCTGTGACCCCAGCATGTGACCCACTGCAATGCTGTCGGGAGGCCACCCTATTCCTCGGGGCTGCCTCCACAAGCCCCAGCCCATTCCCTCTTGCTAAGAAACGGGGGCAACAGCTCAAGCCTGAGAGCAGCCCAAGACCGGAAAGCAAAGGGGTGCTGCCCCTAGTCCTTGCCCCATGATAACGAAGCAGGGAAGGCTACAGCCCGAGGATACGCTCTCCAGCCACACAGCAGCCTGTGCACCAGCTCCTGGACCCATCAGACACGGGCAGGCCTGGTCCTTGGCCCCCGGGAACCCCACTGCAGCAAGCCCAACTTTCTGCAAGAGACCCTCCAATAACCCAGCTCTGGATCCCGTCACACAGGCCACAGGGCTGGGACTTAGGAAAATGCACCCGTGTGCAAATGCTCGTGTGGACGCACACAT
>JAGPOW010001614.1:1783510-1892152 GCA_030014935.1 Caiman crocodilus
TGAACCTCCACTGCCAAACTCACTGACCCTTGGGGACCCCCACGGGACAGATGCGATGGCTTTGCAGGCCAGAGGTTGAGCACCCCTGAACCTGGGAGATTATAACGAGCCATCAAGCACTTGCCCTGGATCCACCCCTGCCCATCCATCCCTCCCAGTGCCCAGCTTCCAGGGCATCTCTGGTCCTATCAGCAAGAGGAGGCTCCCTATGCACCAAGCCCTGAGAACAGCTCGGTCTTCGACAGGAATGAGCCCCCCCGGATTTACAAGTGACCCACAGTGCTGGTGTCAGCCTCCCTCCCGCACTGCACCAGCCTGGGAGTGGCTCCGTCTGTCCCCACCAGGAAGCCACGTGGCCAGGGCCAGGCGTTCAGTGACTCAGGTCGTGGCAAATCACGAGGGTGGCATATTAAAAGCCACCACGTCCGAACCATAACACGTTTCCCTCGCTGGGGTTTGCCTGCGTGCCATGTTCTCAGGCGTTTCCCCCCAGCAGCCGGGCTAACGATGCACAAACGCCCAAATCCTCTTGCAATCACAGGATTGCAGGAGCCGAGGCTTTAAGACCAGGACGGATGAGTTGGCAATATGAGAAGGCTGCCTAGGTAAAGATCCCCGTGGTCCTGCTGTGATTCAGCCTGTGCCCCCCTTTTCCAGGGATGGGCCAGGATGGAGGGCACCCAGGACATATCTCATCCCCTGGTTTTCAGCAGATTCCTGCCAGAATATCGCTTTCTGCCTATCTTTGGCAGAGCTGGTGCCTTAGTGGATCTCCACGGACACCCAGTAGGCTTCTCACGTGTGCTGGGGTTCACTCAAGCAGATCCGGTCTTAGAAGCGAGGCTTTACTCTGTAGCCGCCTGGGTCTTGAGGGTGCAGGTCATGCGGAGTTTCGTAAATCCCCGTCTGACTCATTTCTCCGCTGATCACTTTTGAGCCTTCACCTGCTTTGTCCGTTCATTTGGATGGATTAGAAGGCGCAGCGGTCTGTGTTTGCTGTATTATTTATCTTAGCAACATCTGAGATGTGGTTTCTGCTACAAGAGGCCTACCGGCTAAAACCCTGAGGTTGCAACACTTGGGCAAGTGCTTGTTCTGTTGCCGTGAGCAGTCTTTTCCCACAGGGCGAAGCGTGCTAGTGTTTGGAGGTGGCATATTAAAAATGCTTACTTAAAAAGTACTTGCCCTCTCTGAAAGGTCAGGGAGGGGAAAGATCAGTCTCTTCCGCGAGGGGGGAAAGCAAAATGCTGAACTGACAACCGAAGACACCCAAAACGTAACTTTTTCCAGGAGTTACGAAGCTCCAAGGTTATGCCGGGGATTTGGGAACCAACTCAGTGAGAGTTCAAATGCTTCAGTGAAACATGTAGCAAACTCCCTTACTACGGGACTGAATAGTCCAAAGCCAACCTGGGAAACGTTGTACTGAGAAGTACCACAGTTAGCCATGTCTATGTGAAGTTAGAGCAGTGTGGCCCCGTATGGACCTCAGGGTGCTGCCCCGTCCTGCGGCACCGCAGGGCACTGCAATATTAGGCCTGCCAACACCTACACACGATTCACAAGATACACCCAGTTTCCCATGGGAAACCATAGTGTCAAAACCACGCTGACCCGATGTGGTCTTTCTGAGTTCTTGTCCAAGGAATCACATTATTATTTTTCTGTAGTCAAGAAGTGAAAGCTAAAAGCTGGCATTCTCTGAAGGGCGTATTGAATCTAACTTGCAAATAAACTCTTTTAGAGAACGCCGAATGAGTTCGTTTATAACTCCCCCCTTACAGGTTAGTTGTTGTGCAATGAACCGGTTGACTCCACAACTAACTGAGACCAGCTACGCTGGCAAAGCAACTATCACAATTCAAAGCTCCAATAAATTGGACGTCAAAAATGTGGACTAACTTCCTAGCCGGTTGCTATCCCGCTTTAATTTGCACGTGAAGCAAGAAATACGTTGAGTGATAGCAATCTGCAGGTCCTCCAGCATCCCAGGGTGCATTGCTCCATCTCCAATGCAATCGTCTCTGAAAAAGAACCAAGTGGCAACCCTTGCCCCAGTGTAGTTCTGAGTCCTAGGCTCAAATCCCCATCCAGCAGCACCCATGAGCAGGGCAGGGGCAAGGAGTCCCCCTGTGCTCGCCCAGGAGACCAGAGGCTTGCTGCACTTTTGCAGGGAAGTGGGGGGAATTTTCCCTTGCCCCCCACACCCCAACTTGCTGCTGTGCAGGAGACATGGGCTCTGCTCCAGCCAGCAGGGTGTCCCAGGCTCCATGCATGGGTTGGGGGAGGATTTCTCCTCCCCCCCCCCAAGCTTGCTCCTCCAGGGAAACCCCAGGGGTTTGCTAACCCCAGGGGTAGCAATTCCTTCAGTGTTGCCGCTCACCAGCGAGAGCTCCCCCAGCTAGTGCTGCTATTATTCCTTTTCCACTCCCCCTGGCAGCCTGCCCTATGCACGTGTAGCCAAGTACCATGGCACAACGTCTTCATTGCACGAGGAAAGCAATGCCGCGATTGGGATAAGATCTCGAGCTACCGTAAGGTGCCACAGTGCCCTGCCTAGATTTCATAGTGCAAACGAGCAAGATTTATCAGGTATTTAGTCTCTTTGGAGTAAATGCTTGTTCCTGTAAGGCACCGCTGTAAGATGTGGTTCACAGACACCCCAGAAGCAGCTAGAAGGAAAGTGCAAGGCATGATCCCCTCTTTCTGTGCGAGATGGAATTGAGACAACCAGACCCTTAAGGCTATGCTTTTGTGCTGCACCTATGGGTAACATCCATTGAAATCAATGCCAATCACTTGGACCCGCAAATAGAATAATAGAAAATGAGGTCTGGAAGGGACCGTAAGGAGGTCACATCTAGTCCATCCCCCTGCTCAAAGCAGGGCCACCCCTAGCCAAGACTTTGTCTAGCCAGGTCCAAAAGCCTCCAAGAATGGAGGATTTTGATTGATTGAATCCCTTCCCTTCCAGTTAATTTTTTAGCAGAAGCACTGGTCCTTCCTATTCCAGCTAATGGTACCTTGAAAATGAATTCAAGGAACACATCAGTGAAAAACACATCAGGGAGGAAAGTTAGTTTGTGGTGACTTTTGTCTGAATTCGCCAACTTGAGCTTGTCCTTTGTTAGCACGGGTCCCATAGAAATAAGTGCATCTGGAAACCTTTTCTGACTGCAGGAAGGGAGACTGGTTTATTAAAAGTTTGGACTTGCTAAGCACTGCAGGGTCCCTCCTGGAGAATTCCAGCATTCTGCACATTTTTGTTCTAAATTGCACTTGTAATATTGCTTTCCAGGGGCTCCTCCAATAACATCTACACTTCTTGCGATCAGGAAACGGCAGTTATTTTTAGGAACTTTAATTCAATTAAGGGATATGGATGGAATACGTTGTTGACATAGCAAACTTGGAGCCTCCTGCTGCTTTATAATCTCCAAGGTGAAAATGAGTTGCGTTAAAAATACCCAGCAATGGAAAGTAACTCTGCAAAGCAGCAGCTGGCCACTCTCTGAAAATACACCTGATAATGGTGATTTGATGGCTGTGATAGTCTCAGTGTCAGCCACTCATTTCCATTCTGGCCTACTGGTCTTGATGTCAGGCAATAGCATGTTCCCAAAAGCAGTACAGCCAACTTATTTTTGTTGTTAATCCTCCGTGCCAGCTCCCAGGATCAGATGGATATGGGAGATTTTCAGCTTTCGCTCTTTTTCATGGCAGCAGAGAAAAGCTTGAGAATGTGTCCTGTACTCTACAGGGCCCCGAATCAGAAGATAAATTAAGAAAGAAGATCCCCTTTATATTTTTGCATTTGAATATTTTGATTTTGAAGGCAGACTGGTGACTTTTACATGCCTGTTTTTTAACGCTTAGGGCTGGGGAGACTACAGGTTGAGCATATATTTGAAACCCAATTTGCTCTAGTTTTCAGATGAACTAGTTTAAGGCCTCTTAGCCCCAAACACAGTGTTTTAATAGGTGTTTAGATGCAGGGCGTCTCCAATTTGTTTTTGACTTGTCCAGGATCATCTCTCACTCGTAGTTGCTGAAACAGGTACTTGGCATTTCTAGTGGCAAGAGGGACTGAAAATGGTACTCCCCTGTCTCTCTTCTGCCTTTTCAGCTATGAAATGCCTGCATCGTATTGCAGTCAGCGTGTACGAGAGACTTGACAAGCTGCTGCAGAACAAGTGGCACTCAAAAGGTGAGCGGGCTGGGTCACGGGGAAGTGTCAGCGATCAGGAATTTGCTGCCTCGACAGGAAGCAAAATGGCAAAGCTTGCCCTGAAGTCAGGAAACGTGGCTGGGCGGCAGCTGCCAGCAGCTGCATGGGAAGGGATCTGGAGAAAATAAACTGAAGTGGAAAAATTAGACTTTGGGATTTGATTTTGAGAACTGCTGAATGCACAAAACGCCCGTGGGCCGCCCAGGATCAGGGCCACGTTCCCGAAGGGGTATCCCCAGAGCTCTGCTGGCAACCAAAGGGAAGCATTAGCTTTACTAGTCAAGTGATAAACATTTCAGTCCCAGGCTGAGAGAGGATCTGCAGACTGGGGGTGAGAGCATGGGTTTATGCTCTTTTTACTCACTTCCCATGTTCAGAGACAACTTGATTTCCCTGCCCGCCCCCCGCAAAAAAAGAAAAAAATTGTCTTATTTTTCTGCCTCCGTTTCATAAAAAATGCTTTCTGTAGCATAAAAAAATCCAAAACATCGAGTCTCTTTTTGCTGGGAGAACTGGGAATTTTCTTGGTTCATCCTTGCAAAAGAGGGGAATTAAATCTTTGTTTCTGCCCAATTATATGTTAAGTGTTAAACAGGTTTTTATTACGGAGATCTGAAAGCTAAGACTTCTCGACCCCCCAGATGAGTATCACTTTGTCTTCTCAGTTAATTAGGTTTCACATCTGGGTTATTTGCAATGCCACAATCCAGATGTCCTTGGGATCTTCCAGGAAAAAAACAAGTTAGACAAGACACTGCATTTCCAATATGAAAAAATAAGCAAGCAGGAACTGCCCCCCTTCTCAGGCTGCCAATATGCATCAAAGAGCAGCAAAACAAATAAGCCACAGGCCTATTTTCTGCAGGTTCCCTATAACATGGAGCGAAAGTCATGCCCAAGTATTTGGATCCAGGCAAGGGCGATAGCAAACGCTCATCCGATGTCCTGCTTGCAGTCGAGAATCCTTATTACTGTCTTGCAGAAGTCCCAGCCAGGGATCAGAGCCCCATTGTGCTAAGAGCTGAAAATAACACAGAATAAGTCTCTGCCCCAAACAGCTAAAGGACACATTTAAGGTATCTGGGGCTCTCTGACTGCAGATGGTCTCCTAGTGGATTCTCAAAGAGCCCAGACATCCAGTATCCACTGATGAGACAGATGGGCCAGGCAGATTTAAAACCCCCACAAAGCACGTATTTGCGTCTGCCTTTCCAAACCCAGCCTTTACGTTCTAGGACAAAAGACGACGCACAGATACAGACTGAAAGCAGAGCACAGGAGACCACCGAGATGGGACTGGTTGCTTCCTTTAGATGGATTAAAGCAAATCCACAAACCCAGTTTTCTCATAGCTGCCAAGGGCACGTACCGGCATTTGTTGCTTCCCTGCAACAAACCTGCGGAATAACTAAAGGCAGCTCTAGGCAGATGCTTGGCGTCAGAAGTGAAGCCAACCCTCGGGGAAAATTGCTACCAGGAATTTGGGCCCTTAGCTGCTTATGTTGCAGGAGCACTTAGGACATAAGCAGATTAAGGCCACGCTGCGCACACAAGTAGCGATGCCTACCCCTGCTCAAAAGGACTGATGCATCTTCCTTCTTCCCTCTCCCTCAGCTGTTCTCCTTAGAAATCTCCGCTCCATTTTTCGGGAGCAGGTCGGGATGCTGCGGAAGGCCATCATCGAAAGTGAGCTTTTCCCGGTTCCTTTGCCCACGGTCAGGCCGTGGGACGAGGGTCCAGTTGCCCACACCTTTGGTGGGTGGTTGCGGGGGTAAACAGGGAAATAGTGCAAGGCGCAAGACTCAGTAAGCGGTCCTCCTCTGGGAATAATTGTCCACCACGTGACAGGTAGTCAGGGGCAGCTAAATATTAATTTTCTAAATTTTTAGGGGCCCCACAGGCTGGATATAACAGCCTGGCAGGCTGCATCTGGCCCACGGGCCACATTTTGCCCACCCCTGAGCTAGTCTAAAGATGGCTTGACAGCACGCACAGACACCGCAATCACACCCCTGGATTGCAGAGCAGACAAACCTGACACCTCCCTGTACCTCAGGTCCGTGGCATGGGGAAAGTGGCTCTGCCCTACCTGGCAAGGTGATCTCATACTAAAGGCGGAGAGGTGCTCAGGGATTATATTGGTGAGGTAGGCACCACGCGCAGGCAGTGCCTTTAGTGCAGGCTGTTGAAAGAGAGAAGATGAAACCAAGGCTCTCCTCTCCTGATCGGCTCTCTCTGCTTTCCCTAGGCAGAATGAAGTGCGAGCGGCACTGCGGTAAGCAAGGGGAGTTCATTGCTAATCTAGATCGGGGCCTCCGCACAGCAACCTCCCTTGGAGGTAGCCAAAGCAAGGCTGTGGTGACCCTCGAGACCTCCTTGCAACCCCAGGTTGGGAATCCCTGACCCAGGGGGGAAATCTGCAGGTCACCCAAGGTGAATCCACTCCTGGCTGCCCAAGTCAGTGATGCCTTTGTGCTGATTTCCACAGGGCAGCGGCATGAGCCCGCCCTGCTCAGCGCCAGCTGAGCCAGATGTTGTTGCACAGCAAATACTTGTCATCAGGGTCTACCTTGCTCAGTGACTTTCCTTTTTGTATGCTGCAGGAATTGCCCACTATGACACGGTCTCGTGCACAAACTGCGACTTCTCCTCAACGCCCTGCTTTGGATACAACTGCGAGTAGGGAGCACTTTTTATATGGAGCCTGTGTCCGAGTGAGAATTGCCCAGCAACCCTCCCCGGCCTTTGCCCAGCTATCGCCATAATCGTCTAAGCAGGGGGAGAGGAAATTAATATTCAATAAGAACAGAGCATTACACATGCTGGGGATTAGCCAGGTGCTCTCTGTTTCCCCTGCACCAACAGACAAACACTCCCTAGCAATGTCCCTACCTGCAAGCCTAAGCATCTCTCACCCGCGGGCATATTCACAGCCTCTTTTTCTTTGCTAGGTCATCAGAGAAGTGGGAAGAGGCTCTGAAAGGCCTTTTTGCCTACATGTAAGTGCCAGTTCAGCACTCAGCTGTGCAAGCCAGTCTCTAAGGCCGTGTCTGCGCCAGGAGAGAAAAGATTTAATAGGTTATGCGTGCCGCGTAGTCTTAGAGAACACAGACCCTTCAGAGCAAGGATCGGGCTTGTGCTGTTAATTCAACCCATGGGGTTTTGATCAGCTCCCAAAATAGGACCCTGATCCTGTAACCTTTGCTCGTGTGAGCAAGTGTGTAAACTGGAATGACTCCAAGCCCGGGCATTTGTGGAAATGCTTGTCAAGCCGTAAGTTTTGGACTCAGCAGTTTGCAGGCGGTGCAGCAGGGTGGGAAACTGGTCCACAAACCTACCTTTAACCCTTCTGGTCCCATCTAAGAGGTCAAGTGCATGGGGTACAGATGTTGGTCTGAGATGTCCTCACAGCAGGGGCACAGAGTGGCAGTAGGGCAGTGGTGGCTGCTTGCTTGACCCGTCACTACGAACGTGGAGCTGTGACACTATCTGGAGTCCCGGGTCCAGTTTTGGGTCCCCACTGCAGAAAAGATGTGGACAAATTGGAGAAAGTCCAGGGGAGGACGACAAAAATGGTGTGGGCACTGGGGAACACGGCTTATGAGGAAGGCCTGGGGGAGCTGGGCTTGGTTAGTCTAGAGAATAGAAGATGGAGAGAGGATTAGGTAGCATCCTTCAACTCCGTGCAGGGGTGGTTCGAAGAGGATGGAGCTGGGCTGTTCTCAGTGGGGGCAGACAATGGGACAAGGAGCAATGGGCTCAAGTTGCAGCGAGGGAAGCTTGGGTTAGATATTGGGAAGAATTTTCTCTCTAGGAGGGAAGTAAAGCACTGGAACTGGTTACCCCCGGAGATGGTGTAAGCTCCATCCTTGGAGGTTTTCAAAACCCGGCTGGACAAAGCCCTGGCTGGGATGATGTAGTTGGGGCTGGTCCTGCGTTGGACTAGATGCGACCTCCTGAGGTCCCTTCCAGCCCTCACTTTCTAGGACTCTGTTGGGGTAAAGAAATTAGAGTCCTCCCAGACCAAAATGTATTACAGCTTTCTGACTCCTGTGGTCAGGCTTTTAATTGGGGGTGGGAGAGGCGAGGCAGAGGCCCCTCTCTGCAAGGGCATGGTGGAAGCACTGCCCTAGCAAAGGGTGACACTGTCTACCAGAAACTCTCCCCGGCCGAGCGAGGTGGTGGGCTGGTGTCTTCCGCCCCTGGCTGGCGGACGGCACCTACTACACTCAGCTTGGAGAAAGGGAAGCGGAGGGAACTTAAGCTGGACTCTTGCTTTCCTCTTTGTCAGCTCTGAGAATGACAATGCTAGTTTTGCATTTGCATCAGGACATCCATGTCCGGGTTCGGAGCCCTGCTGCCCTGGGGTCAGTCAGGTCCAACACCGTTGGCTGCCATTCAGGCTAACAAGGCCGCGGGGAAGGCAGGTTTGGGGGGGTCTGTGCCCCCTGCGCAGGCTGGTCCTGTGCTGGGGACCTCCCAGCCTCCTTGTATAAAGCCAGGAGTCCCAGAGCGGGACAAGACGAGGAAAAAGCCATCGAGCTCCTGGGGGGAACTCCTGCAGGTCGATTTTCATTGTGCTTTTTTTTTCTTCCCCCTTTTCTTTTTCAGAAAAAATATCCCTACGTAAGTTGGCCATTTCTGTCTTTGCCAGCTGGAGGCAGTCTCTGACGGTGGGATCAGGAGCAAGTCATTTCTGTTAGTGCTGGGACAGAGGGACTTGAAATGCTCCAGACCTTTGCCGGAGTCCCAGCCGGGGGGTTTCTGATCCTCTAGCAGAAGGGGACGAGGTCTGTTCCCACACGGTCAGGCCACTGATGGTTGCAAACCCACAGTAACCCCAGAAAAAAAATCGGTGGCATTACACCGGGGTAAGCGAGATCTCGGTGGAGTCCCTGCTCAGGAAGGAGGTGCTGTATTGCCCAGGTGCTGGCAACCCAGGCCAGGATTCATTGCTGCAAGGGTCTGGCAGCAAAGAGGGCAGTAATGTCACTGTCCAGCTGTTTCCCTGGCGGGTGGAGATGTTCCCAGCACTTCCAAAGAAAACAGCGGGCTTGCATCTCCCTGCCCTCATCTTGTCTGCCTGAAGGAGAAGGGTTGGACGCTTCCCCTCCAAGCAGAGGGGGAACTTGCTGCCTTGCTACCTCCGGCTGTTCCCGGGACCTCTGGAGTGGGAGGGTGGCGTGGAAAGCAGCATCACTGCCTCAGTCCTACCCAGAAGAGACGTGCAGATGTTGGTCCCCTTGAGGTGACAGGATCTGCCTCTGCAGACTGTCAGGTGTTTGAATGCCTGGGCATTAAACAGCTGCAGGCAGCAAGATCTCCTGCAGGCACACAGCTCCAAACGGGGCATCAAGCTAGGCCCGAGTGGATGAGAAGCCTCCTGCTTAGGACTCGGCCTCCAGTCCTGGCTGGGGAGTTCACCCAAGCGACCGCCTCTCTCATGGGCGAGGCATGGAGGGGTGGGCTGGAGCTGCTCCTGGGGACACACGAGTGCCTATTGCAGCAATGCATTCAGCAGCTTTCCGGCAGGTCATCTCAGCTTTTATTTTCCAATCAGGAAATCAGAAGACTGGGTCGTTACCTTGAGACGAGTCCCTGGCTTCCAGTGAGTGTCGCTTCCTCCTTCTCTTGCTCCAAGAGACCGGGCCTTCCAGCAGGCTCCCCGCAGGCAGTCTGGGGAGCCCTCTGCCAGGGGAAGCCCAGGCTCTGGGCCCCTACGTCACTGCAGATGTGAGGGTACAACCAGGTCATTAGACAAGCGGGCCCAATGCAGAGAGGTCTCTCAGGCACTTAACTTCTGTCCCCAACTTCTCACTGGATGGACAGGTCCTTTAATGTTCAGCGCCATGGACCAGGAACTGGCTCCTGTTGGCAGCTGTGTCCCCGTGGGGTGCTTTGAATAACCACTTGCTTTGGGACCCGGGAGTGGGATGTGCCTTTTTTAGCCCAGCCTGCTCAGACTCTTTAACCTTTATGATGATTGTAGAGTCTGGATGACCAGTGGCAAAAGCACCTGCCGCCGGGGGTCAGAGGGGTGAGAAGCCCGGCTCTGCCACTGACTGGCCATGCGACCTGGGGGCTGTCACCTCTCTCCATTCCTTGTGCATCCAGATCCTATTCTGAACAAATGACTTGTGTGCACACTTTGCACAAGGGAGCCTCATGCTTGTAGCAAAGCCTGCCGGCCCCGCTACGATCCTGTTTTAGTGACAGGAAGGCCATGTTCTGATTCTGAAGGACAGCGGGGAGGGTATGGCTTCATTGCTGGGGTATCACACCAGTCTCTAACAACCAACTCTCTGTCTTTCAGCAACTGCTCATCCACCAGGTAAGCACGCACAGCGGAGAGCAATGGATCGTTTTACTTTGAGGTGTAACCAGCATCCTGATTACTCGGAGTGCTGTGCTGCACTGCACAGGGACGCTTTCCCTGGCTGCTCTCAGCACTGACTGGCTGCGGTGATTCCTTGTTTGCTGCTTCATGGGTTAGTCTCTTAGGGGGCAAATGTTTTAGCCAGATAGTTTTCATTCCCCCATCCCATATATATGTGCATGCATGTATACATACATATATACATACACAAACACTATATATGTGCACACCTACATATCCCACCCCACCAGGGTGCATATAAAACCAGTGGTTCTCAACCTTTTTGACACAAGACACCCCTCCATAACTTTTGTGAGCTGAGTGGCACCCAATTTAAAAGCATTACAGTGCTTATCTCCTTGCAGAGGGGCCAGGCAGAGTGGGTAGAGGATGGTCCAGGCTGCGACAAGCCTGAGCCAGTGATTATCTACTTATCACTTTACACCTTACTGATCTCCTTGGGGGCACCCCGGTTGAGAATCACCAACACAGACAAATTCAACCATACTAAAACCTGGGAATTCACACGTCCAAAAAGTTGGGATTTTACCTTTAGGTGAAAATCTCAGAAATCCCAAACTGCTGAGCACTTTCCGCCCCCCACCCCAACATTGTTTCCCCATTTAAAGCATTTTAACTTTTATTCTATTTCTTGAAAATGGCCCCAAGCTGTATTAAAAGGGTTAATTGACCAATTGAAACAGTGTTGGACTGGGCACAATTCTGACTTCATTTGCCAAAAAACTTTCCTTTGACCCAAAATATTTTCTGCATTTCAATCACAAATCTCCCAGGGCCCAGGCCTCTAGTGCTGGGTGGGCTGTTCTCAGACCAGCATCTCCTTTCATCGGCTGTTAACAAACTCTCTTGTCCCTTCAGGCCTAATTTCACTCACAAGTCTGTTGCAAGTATTTTGCGGTGGGTAGCAGTTCCTGTGTCTGCAAGGGAGCAGAAAGGGAGGCAAGAGGTTATCCCTCTGGAGCTAAGGCTCAGAGCTGCCCGAGTGCTGGAGTCCTGGTACATGAAGACTCAAAGCCCCAGCAGTCTATCCTGTTGGGATGCAACAAAACCAACATGGAAACAAAATCATGCCACAAGCATCACGGGGTATCAAACACAGACCCTCAGGCCCTTAGCTTGAAAACCTCACCCTCACACTTACACTTCAGCCATGCCCTTGCTTTGCTGTAAAGGTGCATCGAGGGGCTAAATGACCCACCAGCAGAAGCAAACAAAGAGCAGGCTGGGTTCAGGACTTGCCTCCAGGGCTATGGACATAGTTTATGCAACTTTGAATTTTTTGTTGACTTTTTCTTGTGCTTCCAGCATCGAGGCATCCTGCTGAAAACAATCTTCTGCATAACCACATTAAGATTTCCCTCCCAGGCCCTTAAGTCCATGTAGGTCTTAGCACCATGCACCAATAGAGCAGCAACAGCAGCAGCTACCTACTGGCACCCATCGGAGCTGGCCTGGCTTGATGTTAGTACCCCCTGTCAAGGCAGAGCAGGAACTCAAGGCTGTATACAGTTTTATGCATAGCGGACGCAGGATGCTGCCCATTTACTGTGGCACCTGCCGAGAAGCAGGCAACTTTTTGGATCCAGCAGGATTTTGTTTGCTACTAAAACTATATAATCTTGATTTTTATCTTGCTTCCCTACAGCCCAGCAATGCTGAACTTTGAAAGTAAGTTGATAAGACAGCTCTTCTTCTGGCTTCAGGGGGAAGGAGGATAGCATACTGGGGCATAGCCAGCATTTTGGCTCCCTCCCCTCCAAGCCCCACAGGGAGTAGCATAGACAGCATTTTAGCCATGGAGTAGATGCAACAGTGGCAATGCCTAAAACAGAGCCAAGGACAAAGGGTGGCAGCCCAGGGTGGCAAGTGGCTTCCAGTGTGGCTAATGCACCTGAACGTATTAATCTCCATCACGCGATGGAAGATGCAGCTTGCAGACATCTGAACAGGAGAGCTGGGGTTCTTCTGATAGCCCGCAAAGGTAGCCGCCTGCTTTTACGCTGTTTGTTGGGACCTGTAGCTGACATCTATAGAAGATGCAAAAAGGAGGCATTTCAAAGAGAGGAATTAATCTGCACAACTGAGCAGAGCAGGAACTGGCACATGTGGAACAATGTCTGGAAGGTACAAGCTGTATTTCCAGTGCAGAGAAGTTGGCAATCCCCCCCTCCAAAACCAGCGTAGGCAGCAGAGGGCTCATGCCGTCTGCCCACCCTCACACCAGGCTCGCACATGCTGTTTTTACCTTTTGTCAACAAGGGAAAAGGAGAGGATTGCTTCTTCATTAATCAAGGGACAGATGCCAGGGGCAGGCATGGGCCATGTTGCTTTGCTGTCCCTGTCCTAGCTTTGCCACAGCTGGAAACCATACTTCTACGTGGACAAATGCTGCCTAGAAGTTAGGATGCCTGGCCAGACTCTTCACTTCTGACCTAAGGCACATTTTTGTGAACTCTGATCTGTTTCCTTTGCTCTTTCATCCCCAAACTGAAGCCACAGTAAAGAGATGTGCCCTTTCTGCATAGTGATTACAAAGGCTCCAGTTGTTTGGTGCTTCCCTTTGCTACTACAAGGAGCACATATAAATACAACACACTTCTCCCAGCTGGGGTTTTAATGTAGAACAGCTGGGGCTGGCTCTTTGCTCCAAAGGCTGTTTAATTTCCAGCCCACACCAAGCTCCTTTGAGTTCAGAGGTTACAGCAGCTCCATTCCCTAAACGCAGGAGCTAACACAATGCTCATCCGTTTCAGGACAGTAAAAAATGTTCATGCTCTGTTGTGTTTCCTCTGTCTCCAAGGGATAAATGCCACCATGTCCGAGACCTGGCACACCATGTTTGTGAACCACACTGAAGGACAGCAAATAGACAGGAGTCTCCCAGAAAGAAAAATTGACTGCTGAGCCACTTTTCTATTACATACACAGAGTCTGGTGTCCAGCAAAATTAAATACCTAGGTAAAAGAGATGTTTGGGAAGGAAATGATTGTTTACTTGCCCGGACAGCACATTTTCAGCTGACTGTAAAACATGAAACAGGCACCCAAGTACAACACAGTCTTCACACGTGCATCTCAGGGACATGTTGCCATTTCTTTTCGTGTTAGGGTGCTAGTCAGGCTCTGTCCTCAAGTCTTAAATCACTATATGCATTTCTTCCCATACCTTTGGTCTCCACAGCCATTTCTATACACAGAATTCCCTAGTGTCAGCCTTATCCTGTTGGACTTATACAGCGAGACCAACATTTAAAGCCACTGGGCACCAGAAGGGACTATGAAATTACTGGTGCCAGGGTAAGACCGATGCATTAAAACAGGAATGAACTGCAAGACCTACAGAGGCAGAACAAAAGTTCAGCAGAGCCAATGACGGGCTCCTTAATAAGCAGGGCTGGTAGCTCTGCCTATTACGTCTTCTTGACATTTCCAATTTTCATACCATTTTTAGTTGCCTTCTCTTTCTCTCAGGCTGATTTTCACTGATGACATCCTGCTTCTGCTGCCGGTTCCTCTGGCTGTGGACAAACTATGCAATTAAAGCTAGTTAACAGTGGTGACTTACCACAGAACATGCTATGCTTGCCCCTGCCCCCCCAGTAGGAAATGTTAAACTCAGTTCACCCTGAACAAAATGGGATTAAGTCGCCACATACTCAGGGTTGTTTTTTTAACCATGAAATAATTGTGGGCACACAGGGTTAGTGTCATGAGTTGTCTATCCCATGTTCTGTTATTCACTTAAAGCAATTTGTTCCCACTGTTAGCTAAGGTCCAAACAGTGGGTCCAATGGCCAGGTGAGTGTGAATATGTGAATATAATCTATTACTAGGCATCAGTCCAGTCCTACAGGGGTACTTAAAAAGGACGTTAGCATTCAGATTGCATTTAGATGCCCATGCATCCTCAAGTCTCCACGTGCATATGTGTAACAGTCCAGTCATGACCATTCTCTTACAGGTTGGGCTTGTACTGGGAATTAATCAGGTTTTGTACATTCTTTAAGCCCCATACCCCATTCACTGCACAAATGAGATGTGGAGTGAATGAGGCAGGGGACTGCAAGGAAAAACTTCATGTCCGAGACACATGAATATTGCTGTCCCTGCTTCTACCCAGATTCTGTTCCTACCCAAGGCTCCTAACATGATGCTGGGGAAAAAAAAAAAAAAAAAAAAAAAAAATCACTTGGGATTTTTACCAGTGGACACTAATGGTTTCTTCTGATTCTCAGTGCCTGACTCAAGACCTTGGCTGCTGGCTTGTAGATGTGGTGTCAACATGCAAAAATGCTACGTGATGCCAAGTACCCAGAAAATGCCCAGTGCTAAGTGTCTAGCGGGCACTAAAAATTAGAGAACACAATCCTCACCTGTGCCTAATTCTCACCTGCAGGAGTGACACCATCCCCTCCCTGTCTGGGGGTGATGTGAATATAAAAATCAATGTTTGTGAGGCTGTAACAAACTTTTATTGATGAGCAGCAGAGAAAAATGTATGAAAGGCCATAATTAACTGTCTTCAGAACAGTTTGAATGTGGTGCTATAAATCAGACATACAATGAACAGAGACAAAATATCCAACAGCTGTTCATTACTCAGTACCATTTATTCTATGCTTTAAATGGGACTGCGTAATTAGACAATCATATGTACACAAAAGGAGCCTGAATTCTCAGGCTAACACTTTCAGCTTTCCCAACTTCAGAGTGATTGAGGTGGCAATACAAAAAAATCAATGTTCCTTTAACATAGTTTGCACGTGGTCAGATATGAAGGGTCCCCACAAAAGCAGGCAGTTTCGGGCTACAGGACTGCAGTGGTGGGATTTCCTGACAACACACACATCTTCCAGTTCCAAAAAGAGCACACAGAAAGACATCTATAAGCTTTAAACAGGAGTGACGATACAGTTTTTACTTAGGCCAGCTGAATAATTTCTTTTCCCTGCTCTGTTTGGGTTGAAGGACCCATTTGCAATACTGTCTTTTAGCAAAGGGACCCAAAACGGATGTCCTGACCTCTTGTGGTCATTAACGATTGGTATGGAGAGGAACTTTGGTTGCTGTTAAATCAGGCAATAAATATGGGGTAATTCAAGAGGCATTAATAGTATAAATTCAAACCTTCACAGAAAGAGGACTCCTTTCTGTATGCTGTCTTCACAGCTTTCAGTCAAGAGCCCTTGCTACCCATCAAGAGAGCTGACAATCAAGTATCACTTGTTAATATGCATTAGAAAGGTAGAACTGGGTCGGACAATCCTGCCTTCGGCTCTTGCAGGAAGCCATGTCAGACACTCTACTTCAGAAACTCAGCACATTCCAGCTCTTAAAAACCACTTGGGTGTCTTGCCCCACTTCATCAGTTCTAGCCTTTGTGAACTTTTGCCCTTTGCCATTTTAGGTTAAGAGCCTATTTGTACTTCCCTGTGTTAAGCCCTCGGGCAGCCTAAGGAACTACTGGCTCCATCCCACAGTTGCCTGCGCTTTGGTGTTGTGCAAAACTGCATTTAGAAGAGTTTGGCCCCATAGTCGAGTTTCCCTCTTAATAAAAGGCAGTAGGAATGGGAAGGTGTTATAATAATCAAAATGAACTTTTTTGAAATTTTATTGGATCATCTTGACACAAAATCGTTACAGCAGCTTGTGGTATGTTTTTCTTTTCTTTGTAAGGGAATGTTGATAGCGAATAAATTTCTTTTAATATAACACATCATACGGTTTCAAAATTCTAGAATCACTGCACAGGATTCTGTAAGAGAAGAGACTACATGCTAAAGTGACAATTTTCATCCATGAATTTTGTTTTTTTAAAAAAAACCCCACTAATTAAGGAACATTACCCTTTAAGACAATTTTATATGTTCAGTTTCTAATACATGAACTGGCTAACCAAGGGAGGTTGACCAATACCAGATACTACCACTTCACCAGCAGAGGAACCTGCTGCAAAGGGGTTCCTGCCGTACTCAAGCACAGACAGAACAGGATGCAGGTCCTAGCAATAAAACCATAGCAGAGCCTTTAAAAACCAACTTAGTATGGGGTAAAGTATAAAGAGCACAATCTATGTTTAACATAGTACATTAAATTAATCCAAAGGATAAAGATCCCTGTCCCATACAGGTAGGGTTTTCTGTAGAGGCCTACTGTGCAATAAGGACTCCTGCTGAAGCAGTGTGATCGTCAAAAAGTTGCAGACGTTTCAATTCTCTCCCCTCCTTTTTTGAGCCACTGGCAATTCTCACCCCACAACTCCAAGCAATAGTCACCTAACAGGTTGCTATCTTATTGGGTATAGAGCAACACAAATTTTAAAGAAAACTTTAGGAGAGACAGATATTGTGGGGGAAAAAATGCCACTTACGTCTATTTTGCTCATCTGTTTTACACAGACTGAAGGCTGTCCCTTTCCAATCAATGATTCCAGATATTAGTTAACAAAAAGCACAGAGCAGAGTCAACTTGTCACTGGCCAGCCCTGGTCTTCCCTCTCCCAACTGGGCAGATGCCGTTTTGATGGGATGGCCCAATTATGCTGCCAGCACCTGTCTAAGGCTGAATCCACCATCAGGAAGGCAGGGCCACCAGAATGCTTCTGGGATGATAAACCTCATCACAAGAGCAGGGGTAAGGCAAATGTTTCAGAATAGGAAGTATTTCAGGGGCATACTTCTCCAAGCTGGTAGTGGTCAACCTCATCTGGAGAACCAAATTACTAAAAAAAAAAAAAGAATTTAATTAAATACAGTAAAAAAAAAAAAAAACACAAAACAAAACCAGGAGCAAAAGACCTGTGGATTTCCAGTTTCTTTGCTACATTCTAACCTTTTAGGAATGTGAAATCTCAGTGGACTTTACAAAGCACATCAGCAGAGATCACTTGAAAGGGAGAGGCTTAACAGGCCTCATCGTGGGGACCAACGAAAGCAGAGAGGACTGAGCGGTACCGCTTTTCAGCCTGTGCTTGATATGCTCTGTATGTTCATCCTCTATCCTTTCAATTGTCAATAACTGAAGGTTTAAGGCCCAAGGCAGCCGTCACGAGCAGAAATTCAGTAACATCCCAACTCTTACCAGGCTCATGTGGATTAACTCTTAAGAGATCAACAATGTAGATATTCTGGAACAATTGAATTTGAGATTCAAAAGGAAGGCCTCCATGTCATACATCAGCCTCTGCCAGAAGCACATCATCTCCAGTACAGTGGAGCTGAGAACAAGTTCCCCCGACAGGCCAAGGCCACCTCCCTTGGTAACAAGTGCAATCACCAGATGATACTGTTGATAAAACTCTGCTTCGCTCCACCATCCCACACAAGAGGCAGGGCATATTGGATCATCATGACTCGCTGAGTAAATATGCCCCCCGTGAAACGTGTCGGGATCTCTCTGGACTGGAAAGGGTTAACACCACAACTGGTAAAAAATTTGAAATAAAAAAAAAGTAAACAGACAGCCTTAAAATGTCTAAACTGCAAACAATGGTGGAGTTAACTGAAAAGCACGTGCCCAGGATAGTACATGCGTACGAGGGAGAAACTTAACACTTGGATCTGGTTTGTCTTTATGTGGTTTTAAGTGCATCTCTTGTCGTTGCAGTATTTATGAGGGATATTCAGCACATCGACAACGTCTCTTTCATCTCGTCCAACAAGTTGCTAAGCAGGGTGGACTCGTTACACTTTCCATCTACAGAGACAGAATTCTCTCCCTTGAAAAGAGAAAGGCAAGGCTGTTAGCTCCTCCTCGATCACAACCCGGTTCTACACCCAACGGTCAACGGTGGCTGCTGATACCCCAGCTTTGCTCTGCCACCAGGGACTGCAACTATGACCGTTTCAGTTGCCTGCACAGTCCCTTAGACAAAGCAGAAGCCCGATTAGGACAGCGGCCACGAACCCTGCTCTTCTCCCTTGGTGCAGACTGGGCAATATGGTTGTGTTTAGCTCACAGTGCTCTAGTACCTCTGCCAGTTCTGAACCCCTGGGCAACACGAACTGAGGTTCATCCGTGTTGGTCCAGATCTAGGCATTCAGGAGGGCCACCAGGTAGCTGGGCCAGCAGAAGCCATCTAGAAAGCTCAGCATGAAACATCCCCAGTTCCCAAGTATCTTATGACCTTTCTCTTAAAAAGGGTACAGATTAAGTCAATCTCTACCTGCCTATCCCTTTTCAGAACTTACCTTTTTTACCAGTAGGCAAACATGATGACCTTGAATAGAACGACTGTACATTGATGCACAAGAATCAACTCGTTCCACAACTACAAAAAAAGAAGTCATTTTTATCCAAAAGCCTTTTCTACCACCACTTGCTTCCACTAAAGTATATTAGTATAAGACCATGCTGTTAATGGTGACTGGCCAGTGCATCATTACAGTCAGGAGGGAGGAGTGATGTGGTCTGGATGTCTTTTCTACCTATTCGCTTTTTCAAATGGGTGCAATGATGTTGGAGCATTGAGATTTAATTCACAAATTGACGTCTCACAAAACTGCAAAAGCATTCTTTGCTGCATGAACTATTTGTGAGGAAACAATTATTTGTCCTGAAAAATCAAACACTGGCCATTCTAAAAAGCCAAGAAAAGCCCTCTAAAAGCCATTTCAACTCACCCATCTGTGTAGTCAGGAGAAAACACACTCCACATCTTTGCCTGAGAATTGCCAGCACTTCTAAGTTAAAGTACCAACTGTCCTCCACACCCCCAGTAATTAAATGTAGTACTGGTGAAGGGTTAGAATGAAAGCACTGAAGACTGAAGCAACTGTGCAAAGAGCAGTGACAGCCAACAGCAGCGCAAGCTGCCCTTGCCCCACCAAACAAAAGGAACCATCGACCTATTGGGATCCTTATGGGTGCTCATTTTGCGTGGTGTTAGGCTTTGATAGACCTTGCTATTCCAGAACTCAGCCAAAACCACTTCCACCCATATCCAATTTCATATGGACTATATTTGATCTGTGACCACAAGCTAAGACTATTTCCATTCCCTGAGCTGAGCTACTCTCTGGGCATGTCTACACATGCATTAATGAGCACTTCTTACTGTGCATTAAATTTAGTACCTGTAATAATGGGTACTAACTCAACGCACAGTAACCTGCATTACTGTACGTTTACTACTTGCTTAGCATCTCGTGTAGACATGCTCTCTAGGTATTTCAACAAAACTTGCAGACAGCTTTACACTGGGAACTTACCTGAAAAATGGTGGTGAAAACAAATCTTTGCCAGTAGATGTTGGAAAGAAATGCTAATTCCATCTACTTTTATAGAATTCATGTGCAGATCCCCAGACTCCAGCAGCTTGGCAAAAGCATCGCTGTGAAAACATGAAGGAGAATAAACCGTTGGCTACGAACTGAGGCTGATCTTGGCCTTGACAACACCATGCAGGCTTTAACGAATCTAAATGACGCAGCAGCCCGGGTGCTGTTAAAAATCTAGTGGGACACTGAGGCTTAGAAGAGGCACCGGCATCCACACTCCAGACTGTATCACAGTATCTCCGTAACAGAAAAAAACTGCGGATTCCTCATCGACCTCTGCTAGCCCATCATATGCACCACTGTTCAAGTTGGTTTCAGAGGTAATTGGAAATGAGGGACAGACATTTTAATAAGTAGGTCACAGTTCCTTCATGGAACAGAAAAACTGCAGACAGAAGCAATCAGCTGGAAAAGTCAGAAACATGCTGCATATCCTGCAAAGGCAGCCCACAGCCAAAGCTCAGCTTCATGTGGGTGGCAAAGACATCAATGCTGTGAGGCACAGATAAGGCAGCAAGCCCCCTTAGGTGGCACTTACCTATAGCAAGGCGTCGTGATCAAGTATGAAGCGCAACTGAAGTGCAATTTGAAATCTAGTTTTTCATGGGTTGAACCTTCATCATTCTGCAACAGGTCAAAGGAGAGGAGATGAATGGGAGCCCAGAGGCAGCAAGAGGAGGCCCCCACCCCAATCTACCAAACAGAGACGTGGTCGAAAGTCCACTGACTCTCAGTCTAAGCATTCCATTTAATGGACCTGAAGATCTGGTTCTGAGGAAGGAGAGTAGCAGAGTACCTGCCATGTTTGGGTATTGGGCATTTGGATAAAGGGGCCACCCTGGCGTTACAGATAAGCTGGCATTTTTTGGGACATGCACACAGAGAGGGGTTAAGGGACATATTTTACAAATGAGGTAGCCAGATAGTTTTGACCAAGTTTTAAACCCGTGTCTGGTTAAAGCAAGTACTGAGCAGAGTGAATCTGTCCTGTTACCTTCCAAGATGGAGTATTACATCTCATTGCATCAAGCTTGTACTTGAGAAGTAGCTTGTGGAGTAAATTAACAATTCCTGGGTCTTTCCTAGGAACATGTTTGCTATAAATTTGATCAAAAATGAAAAACAGCTGCGATGATAATGGCCCCCTCCAAGCCAGCCATTTACCTGCAGTTCAGGTTGTGGCTTTAGGTTCAGAAAATTTAAACAACGCTACAAACCAGCATATTTTGAAAACCAGACCTTGGTCCTTATTAAATGGCCTCATCTTGCTCTTAGCTTTTACCCTGCATTAATAACATCCAACTCCTATTGCCATTTTCCAGAAACAGGGAGTCTATCGAGCAGTAGTGAACAGATCACCAGATGGGCTGGGGTCAGAAGGAACAGCCTCTGCACTGTTTCTCCTTCCAGCTGGCTGGGCAGCAACATTGTAGATGACCTCCCCACCTTCCCAGGCAGATGTCTCCCCAAAGTGATCCTTAAACAGATAAAGAGCAATGGAATCTGAAACGTCTGCCACATACTGATGGAGTGACACCTTTGGACATGCTCATTTTATGCTCTGGATGCTCTTTGCACAAGATGTCATGTAAAATACTTCTCACGTTGCAGAATGGGCTGATTAGCAGAGATGAAATGATGCCTCAGAGAAGCTCCAAAGCAGTGCCTTCTACCCAAGTCAAGCTGCCTTCTGCAGTCCCAAAGGAAGGCAAGACCAGAGTTCAAAACTGCACTTACTTTGACTATAAAGGACAGTGTTCCTTTTAGCTTCTGAGCCATAACAATGCTCTGAAGAGTAAACACAAACTGGGCTTCATTAGAGATTCCTAGCATGGAGAAAGGAGAGAGTGGGAGTAAGGTCATGAGGAAAGGCTTCACATCTGATTATGAGACTTAAACACATTTTGACCAGTGGCAACTCGCAGTGGTGCTGAAGCAGGAAATAAGCTCCTCTCTCATCTATGTTTGGTACTAGATTAGGCCTGAAATGTTCAAAGGAGCCATGTGCCCAACTCCCACTGCAAGATTTGGGCATGTGACTCCTGGGCCTCTTTGAAAACCACAACTTAGAGCTAACTAAAAGCATGCATTAAGTGGAGATATATTTAAATCACTTTTACTTCAATAGAAGTAAAAGGTTCTGCAGAGAAAGAGCTTTACATAACATTCAAGAGTTTTCCCGTTTGTAATAATTTGCTGTTAACATTCAAGGGCATACACCAGGTTTCTTTAAAATGATACCACCAATTGCTCTTCAACAGTGTACCCATCCAGGCATTTCAAAGTACAGTGAAGTCACCAGCCTTAACACACTCCTTTGAGGTACATATCAGTGTCAATCCCAATTTAAAAATCAAAAAACAATGTGGTAAAAAAAGTGAAGTAACTCAGTGCTCCTAACTGTAACAATCAGTGTCTTGTAATATTCGGTGTTTAAAGGACTCAACTCCTGGATTCTAATAATCAGGTGGAAATCTGCTTTTCATTACATGTTATCACTACCCATTTCTTTTTTTTTCAAACTTTTCTCCCCAGCCAGAGTGCATGCTAGACATTTAGAAAACAGAAGGCAAATAAGGAATAATTTAAGCCCTCCTACTTATTAAGCCAGTCTCATGTTTTTTGCATGCTTGAAGTTGGCAGCACTGGTGACTGCAATTTCAATGTTTCTCAATCTGTGGCACAACTGGGAAGAAATCCTGATAGCCCAATTCCCAGTCCTACTGTTAGCTACTACTTTACTATGCCAGGTTGAAAAACATCTCTAAATAATTATGGTTCCTGAAGGATGGCAATATCTCCAATCACTCATCTAAGAGTCTAGACAGACTGCAGACTAGGCAACGTCCTCACATAAAATCGGGACAAATCCAGTTTTTGCAAATACCAAACAACTTAATTTTCCTCTACAATGTGGAGTTAGACATGCATTGTGACCCACACCCCACTGCAGCTGTACATTGACCATACCAGGGGGCAGCTGGAAGGGCACAGGTATCCCATCATGGACTGATGACCCTTCTGGCCGGATCATTTTAGTGTTGAGAGAGTCTAAGACGTTTAACTCCATGCTCTTCACGAAGCTGGTACTCTTGTTCTCAAAGATTACCGAGACAGTGACTTGACTGTCGTTCTGGAGATTTCCTTGAATATCGTATGTCTGCAAATGAAGACGTCACAGGAGGGCATTGACAACTACTCAGAGTACCCAATGAGACTATGCCAAGCTTCAGACAGCAGTGGATTAGACAGTTCAATATTGTTGATTGGCTTCCTAGTCTTTAAGTTGCACAGCAGGACAACCGAGCACTGGGATGGAATATGTAGATTTAATTAAGCTTTTGGCGATAGATAAAAAGCTATGGGAATGGATCCTGCTATGTGGACATGACTAGTAATTTCTAGCGACTGGCACTAGCATAGTTTACACCATTACAATGCTGCCTAAGTAACCTCTGTACAGTATTAGTAGAGAGGTTCTCTACTAATCTCACTACGCACAGAAAATACAAGAAGGGAGATCATACAGACTGACATATGAGCAATGTACTCACCATTTTAATGTAAGGGTTCTCAGCAAGAAGGTGATAACTGGACATAGGCTGAAAAATAAGAAGGACATTACATAAAGTCATGTGGCTGGAGGGTAATGAACCCCACAAAGCACATGGGTTTTGCCTTTCATCCCAGGCATATCTTGAAGCCGCAAGCAAATGCCCTTCTCTTATATGCAAGGGATGTTTTCTCACTCTAAGACCTCGAAGGACACTTTACTGAGCTCAACGGTATGTGCTAACCCTGAAAGCCCAGCACAAAGACCTTTCTTCGCCTTTAAGAAGTAAAGAAACCAATTTCTTACACACAGGTTATACCAGCTCAAGCATGGTTTATAACAACTGGATGCAAGAGATAAAACAGTGGGCTGAAGGAGGAGGTGGGAGCCTATCTACCCTACTCAGAGATGAGCAGTCAATTCACCTAACAGGTCATCAAAGCCTCTCTAGAAGGGCTTAAAATACTTAACGTGAACTCTGTGCACAACCCCAGTTGCCGTTTCACTTCAGCATACAATTGTAGAGCCCCAAACACTGATGTTTTTTAGTTTGTTTTTTAAACCCATTTCCCATTTAATTTAAACAGCAAATGTTTGTTCAGCTGGAGCATCCCTTTTACCTTTTGAAAAGAAAAGAACTTTGGCTGGGAAAGTCCCAGGAGTGGCTGCTAAGCTATGGTGTGTGGATAAGGTGATCGCTTGGTGGCACCTCTAGTGCATTTCAGAGAGCTTACAATAGATTAAATTCTTCCCTAATGTTAAAGCTCCTTATTTGTTCTATAGCGAATTCTGCAGCTGCTACAAGGAAGATTTAAGACCCAGTCTGTAGTATGAAATAATCTGGAAGGTCCTGAGGCTTAGGGTAAAAGAGCTGCTCAAAAATATGCAGCAAAAACCCATCTCACACCAGCTCTAGCATCTCTTGCCTTGAACGACTCCTTACCGGTAGTGGTTCATCATCTAGGGTTCCATTCTGTACTGATTCCACTGGCTCTTCCTCACTGTGATGATGCTTTTTCTTGGACTTCTTTTTGTCCTTGGACTTTTCCTCCTTTTCCTTCTTGTGCTTTTTCTTCTTATGCTTGGAAGATTTCTACCATGGAATTTAAATGAGTCAGCAAAATTCTCTCAAAACCTACCACTAAGACACCTCTCCCAGTACTGATACTTCAACTTCATACAAAGGGCTGGAAGGGACCTTCTGAATCGCATGGCGCCGAGACATGCAGCTCCCTGCTGTAATTCATGGCACTTCACAGAAAGCACCATGAGTTACAGCAACCCCCTGACCCAACAGATGCTCTTTTAAAAGCCTTCGATATGGTCTCCCATGACAATCTTATAAAAAAAAACCTGAGGGATGGTGGGCTGGCAGAGTTCACTGTCAGGTGGGTTGGGAACTGGCTAAGGGGTCAAACCCAGAGAGTGTTAGTGGACGTGATTGTATCATCTTAGTAGAAGGTGGTTTGTGGTGTTGCACAGGGTTCCTTTCTTGGCTCCAGGCTGTTCAACATCTTTATCAATGATTTAGATGAGGATGTGGAAAGCATGCTGGCCAAGTTTGTGGATAGTACTAAGTTATGGGGAAAAGCAATCACGCTAGGGGATAGGCTGCAGACTCAAGCACACCTGGACAAGCTGGAAAGGTGGGTGGAGCAGAACTGGATGCAGCTCAATAAGGATAAATGCAGAGTGCTTCATCTGGGGAGAAGTAACTAGCAACATGAATATAGGTTAGCAGGAGATGTCCTGGCCAGTACTTTGGCTGAAAGGGACCTCGAGGTTATGGCAGATCACAGGATGAACATGAGCTGCTAGTGGGATGCTGTAGTCAGAGCTAACAGTGTACTGGAATGCATTAGCTGATGCATCGCAAGCAGGGCTAAGGAAGTCATACTTCCCATCTACTCAGTGCTGAAGTACTGTGTCCAGTTTTGGGTGCCACACATCAAAAAAAGATGTGGAGAATCTTGAAAGGTTCCAGAGAAGGACCGTAAAAATGATTAAGGGCCTGGAGGACAAAACTTATGAGGAAAGACTAAGGAAGTTGGAACTGTTCAGCCTGGGGAAGAGATGACTGAAGGGGAATTTGCTGGCTGTCTATAAGTATGTCAGGGATGAATTTTGGGAGCTAAGAGAAAAACTGTTCACTAGGATGCCCCAGGGGAGGACAAGGATCAATGACCATGAACTGTTAGAGGATGGTTTCAGGTTAGATTCATAGATGTTAGGGTCGGAAGGGATCTCAGCAGGTCATCGACTCCAATCCCCTGCCCTGGGCAGACAATCCCAGCTACGTGTTTGTCTGGTCTCCTCTTGAAGACCCCCGGAGTAGGGGAGATCACCACATCCCTAGGAAGCCCATTCCAGATTCTGGCAAACCTTACTGTGAAGAAGTTTTTTCTAATGTCCAACCTAAATCTGCTCTCCATCACTCTGTGGCCATCGTTCCTAGTTACTCCAAGGGGTGCCCTAGTAAATAGAGCATCTTCTACTCCCTGCTGCCCTCCCCTGATAAATTTACAGGCAGCCACAAGATCACCTCTCAGCCTTCTCCTGCAAAGGATGAAGAGCTCAAGGTTCCTCAGTCTATCTTTCCAGGGCCTTGCCTGCAAGCCACTGACTATACAAAACAGCCTCCTTGGAAACCTCTCGATATTCTCCACATCCCTTTTGAACTGCGGCCCCCAAAACTGGACACGGTACTCCAAATGCGGCCTGACCAGTGTCACAGAGGGGAAGCATCACCTCCCTGGACCTGTTCGTCATGCATCTGCTAATGCATGATAAAGCACGGTTATCCTCGTTGAGATCACTTCATCACATTTATGACATGTTCATCTTGGAGTCAACTATGACTCCAAGATCACTTTCTGCTGCTGTGCTGCTAAGAAGGTCGTCCTCCAGCCTGTAAGTGTGTTGGTGGTTCTTTTTCCTCACTTTGCACTTGTCTTTGTTGAACTGCATCCTATTTCATTCTGCCCATTTTTCCAATCTGTCCAGATTAGTCTGGATCCCTTCCCTACCCTCTGGCGTGTTAACTCTGCCCCATAATTTGGTATCATTTCCAAACTTGGACAGAGTGCTCTCTACGCTCTTGTCCAAGTCACTGATAAAGACACTGAACAGCACCAGTCCAAGGACAGAGCCCTGCGGGACTCCACTGCCCACATCTTTCCAGGTCGATACTGAGTGGTCCACCAACCTTCTCTGGGTGCAACTGCTAAGGCAATTTGCCACCCACCTGACCATGTATTCATCTACAGCAAGTGTAGATGCAAGGAAGAACTTCTTAACAGTAAGGGTGACCAGAATCTGGAAGACTTCCCAAGGAGGTGGTATAGTCCTTAACCTCCAAAGTCTTCAAGAAGAGACTGGACAGACACCTTGCTGGGATCATTTGATCTCAGCAGTATTCCTGCCCAGAACAGGGGAGTGCGACAACCTTTTGAGTTCCCTTCCAGCCCCTAATTTCTATGATTCTAAAGCCCTCTCCAGCCACACGCTTCTGTTAGGCCACAGCTGTAGAGTGCTTTCAGAGGGCCGATTGTGTGACATCATCACTTTTGTCAATGCCCAGTGTTCAATCCTATGCCAACACAAGCAACTACATCATATAAGCCCACTCTACATACCTCAATAATGATCCTCTGTGCTGGGCCCCAGTGTGCTACTCCAGACTGTCACCTACTTGGGTGCAGATGCTCTGAACCCAAACCAGTCCAGTACAAGAAGAGGTCAGAATCTGTTTAAGTGGCACCTTTGACTGAGGGCAAAAGTTAGGTCTTGACCATGGCTGGCTAATTGTCCCCTCTGCCTCAAAACATAACCCACTCTTTATTACTCAGTATTCAGAGGTCCCCGAGGACAAGATCTCTCATCAGTGCCTACGGCAGGGTTTTCTGAACCCCTCTGAAGCAGTCAGTACTGGCCCTCATTAGTGACAGGTAGAACACTGCTTGATCTAGGTTGTAACTCCTATGTTTTCACTTGCAATAATCCTCTAGTACTCATGACTACTGGGCTCGACTATAACCACTGACCTTTCCTTCATCGTCTTCCTCCTCTTCCCTGATCTCCTTCTTCGGTTCTTCATGGACTTCAGGTTCAGCTATGGCAGTGCTCACCTCCGGCTCACTCTGATAAGGAGGCAAATCAGAAGGCTATGACTCTAACTTGAATATGGACAAAGCAAAACAAATGAATCCTGGATAGAATGGAAACAGCTTTAGAACAGTTACTGTTGTAGCACTTTAGGGCTGTCATCATTACAGAATCATCAATTTATTCCCGAAATAAAATGGTTATGAACAAGTGCAGTGACCAAGACACAAAAAAGCTCATCGCAGGAACACGTCTCAAAAATCCCCAACGTTTCTACTTCAAAGTTTGTACTGAAAGCTAGAGTACTTTTAGAGCACTTTCAAATTATGCATACCCTTTGATCCATTAGTACTGCTAGCTCTTGGGTCATGCTGGAAGTAATGCTTTCGACAACAATTTAACATAAAACGCCTCCAGACCTCACTCTACTCCTTTACTTCTGGGTATAACTGAACACCTGCTCTTCAAATTTTGTGATCGCTCTTGAGCAGCAGGACTTGAGCAAACAGATAAACTTCCACTGCTCCACAGTAATGGGAACCCATATGACCAGACAGAACTGGGGCCTTCAGCTCCTTCCCTCTGGACTAAACACTAGCAGTAATATCAGCAGTGACCCAATAAGAGGCATACCTGTGTCTGTGTAGTGGAGACAGGGGGAGGGGCAGGGGAGAGCCAGAAATCCAAGTCTTCCCCCTGAAATCCAAGGACAAACAAACCTTTAGAGCTGCTTTACATTATTCTTGGACTTTATTTTAGCATCTGGGTTTCACTGCTGCCCAAACAAGCTGTTACTGTAATAATTTCAGAAGCAGAGCAATGAATAGTTCAAGGAACTAACTGGAACAGGAAGCATGTTTTTACTGCATAAAGCCATCAAAATTAGCTTCAACTAGCATCTTTGCACTGAGGCTCAGCAAAACAGTGTAGACACTAAGAATGGAGTCAATATGATGGCTGAAGTACCCTACAGCCCCTTCAAATAGTCACTAGATTGCAATCAGGACACTAGCTATACAAGATAAGGGAAGCCTATAACAGTGCAATTTGCCATGTAAACTGATTGACAGAGAAAATAATCAAGACTTCAACATAGCCCACAACTTTTATTAACTGAAAATTATTATTTTTTAAATAAAAAGTGTTGTTATAAGATGAAAGATGGGGGTGGTTCAAGAACCTTATGTGGTAGGGAGAACCACCCTGGTTCAGAAGCTGATTCATGGACATTACTGACATATTCCTTCATTAGATCTGTGGGAAAGGAATGCTGTGTGTTCTGCTAGGACCTGACATTTGCTGGCTTTCAGGACGAAGTGGTTATTATTTTTGTGTTCAAGCAGAGGGGTCTAGACACGTGGCATTTTTAAGGTTGTAAAAATTCAAGGAAATTAAAAAAAATAAGTTAAAAATAATCATCTGTTGGTGTCTTATTAGCAGCCACATTTGACCACCGAAATAAAAGAAATTTTTTTTACCATATAAGTATATTAGCTGCAACACAATGATCTAATCCCAGGACATGCCTTAGAATTACCTTCTTTTCTTCTTCATCCACCTTTCTCTCTTTGTCTTTCTTCTTTTCTTTTCCTCGCTCTCTCTCTTTGTGCTTCTTTTCCTTCTTTTTGGGTTTCTTATTCTTTTTCTCTACTAAGGGAGCTTCTGTGTCTGGAGACTTGAGGTTCTCAGTATTTCTGTGTTTTTGCACTGGCAGCTTCTCACTATCTGCTAAGGGTCTTAAAAATGCATGATGAGTTACCTTCAGTGAAGACCGTTTCCCAGCTGCCCACAGCACTTGATGGATTGATTCCCAGACAAGTTTGTGTTTGTAAAGATCAGATGGTAGCTTCTCCTTAGAATGGAACTAGTCTCACCCACACAAACACTTTAGTATCCCAGGAGCGGCTCACTTTTGCAGCCACAGACACTGCCCCCATGCATCAGAAGATAAATTAAATCATTCTGCAGGCAACTGTGAGCTGTGATCCCTCTGGCACTTGCCCATCAATTGCTAATGACACACTTGCAGATTAAGTAACGCTTACAGAAGACACACGCACACTCCCTGCACTCTTGCAAACCTATAAAGTAATCCTTGAGGGTAGGTGTAAAACAGGAGGAAGTATTTGCAATAATAAATGTCACAAGCCAAGCAACACAATGCAATTTTTGAGGTGACAGCTGGTCTTAAATCCTTGAACAAGAATTCTTTCTTAATCTTGCCCCTGGATAGGATCAATCCAAGTTTAATAGATTTTAAGATTTCTTATCATAAATATTGAGCTTCTATGTTTCAGGTTGGAAGGCTGTGCTGAGTCAATAGCCCAGTATTCCATTAAAATGAGTTTCCACTCTATATCAGCACACCCTAATTAAAAAAAGTACTTAATGTAGCAATAAATACTATGCTGGCAACCCCTACTTAGACATAAGCAGCATAGAAACAAACATCCATCAGCTTGTCCCACTGCTGGCAAACTGGGGTGCCAGAAAGTAAAGAGAGACAAAGTCCGTTGACTGTTACTTTCAGATGAGTTTCTGTTCAAATGCTGGGTCTCACATTTGAGCAGGCATCCATCATCAGTTCATGAAGACACTTATTGTTCTCATTCAGTTCAGTTTTTTGCTTAAACAGTATGAAGAACTGGACTTGATCCAACTTTACTTCACAAAACAGACACTGTAAAACCAACAGGATCATACTGGTTTCATAATATGGCAAATCTCAGTTTCAGATTTGTTTTATGTGCACCTGAGTGGTGATAGCAGCCAAGGCTCAAAGCAAGCCAGTAAGGGTGAAGGAATCTTGCTCATAACTGGATTCATTGCTTTTTAATATATCCATGATCCTGCACACTTTTACACTGTCCCACTAGAAAAAACAAAACAAAAAACCAGCCAACCTTAGAAAGGCGGCCAACTACTTAATGATATTCTTACCTGGAAGGCTTCCCTGAAACCAGACTGTATGTGTGTGAGTGACACAGACATAGCAGTGCAAGCAGAGAGAGAAAGAGAGAAAGGACAGAGATATGAGAAACATGACTGGAGAGTGCAATGACTGTGGAAAGGGGAAGAGCACGGACAGAAGTGTGAAAGTCCAGCGATACCTCCTGGAATACTACTGCATTAAGGCAAAGGTGTAGTGTTTTCTACACTGGTGTGTTTAGCTCAAACAGGACATCTGTTAGGAATTCACTTCCTCTTTGCACTCTTCGTTTGCAGAGGCAAACAGACAGGTGAGTATTTTAGGAATGAGCAGATGAACTACGTCAGAACGGGGTTTTCCGTATCTCATACTTAAGGGACAGCGGTAAAGATTTTTAGGTGTGAAATACTTATCCAATTTCTCTGGGAGTGTATGACAATAGCCAATATTTTAAAGCACATTTATGCAGCTGAGGGACAAGAAGAACTGGCCCTAAACCGAACAGTCTTCATAGTTTTGCAGGAGGCATCAGTGGGTCATAAACCGGCAACTATATTTAATACATCAGCATTCTGTCAAAGAGCAGAAAAATCTGCGCACAGAGCTGTGCTGACTGTAGTTATTAAAAGGCCTTTGAGAGGTTAAAGGTCTGTGGGAAAGCATGCTAGGTTCTTGGAGTTCCAACACACCCAACCCAAGAAGATTTTCTGGCAGCAGGGTTGCCCTTTTAAACAATTTCACTGGAAAGCAATTCAGACAAAGTAACAGTTGTGAAAGACTGAAAACCCATAAAGGAACAGCATCTGCTTAGGGCATATGATGCTGTTAAGTGTAATTCGCCATTTCTGGCTGCTCCAAGAACCCCAAATGCCAGAGCCATACCAAGAACTGACTTTAACGTGTGCTTTGAAAACCCTGAACAGAGAAGGTGGCAGTCCCTCAAATGCAGGCAAGAATTGATGGATTTGGGTAAATCTATGCATTGAAAGCTTGTTAGATTCATTCATGCATGTGCGATTCTATCTATCTAGATGATTGGTCCCCTTAGTTTCAGGGGCTCCAGCCTCACTCACAAAACCAGTCTCTAAAAGGGAAAAAAATCTACCTGCCTAAGTGACTAGTAAAAGGGTGGGGTATAACAGATGCACTCCTGGTCTAACAGGGACAATGCGTTTTGCAGAAATGATGACTGGATGGTAAGGTTAGGTACTGTAGCTCTTCCTCAGAAAAAAAATCAGTTCCTTCACTACAAACCATTAGTAATCTTTATCTGATCATGGTGAGAGGGAAGAAAGGACATGACATAGCCCAGAATTAAAGGAATATGTACAGCCATAAACCCAGCAGACACTGCTTCTTATGGGGCTTGGGTTTAGTCACTATGCTGAAGAAAGGACTGAAGGGAGCCAAATGGAGCCCATGGTCTGATGGCACAACTGTTACAAAAACAGAACTAAAGTACAGAATGAGTTTGGCCATCTCACCGTGTGCAAGGTGGATTATGATCCTATAAAGCGTAAATTTTAAATCATTTCAACTTTTGTAGCCCAGAGCCTTTGTGCATTCTGGTTTACAAGCAAGAAAACCCATACATAATATAGTTTTGTACTTACTTATCCAGATCTATATCAAGGGCCTTATATGGATCATTGGGATCTTTGTCATCCTCATCACTGGGCAGTGCATTCTAGGGTGAGAGAAACAGGCTGCTCATTAAGGAAATGAGCTGAGAGCACAATTTCAAGCCACAGGTAGAACATCCCAAACCCCACCTGAACACACGCCTCCTTGCAATCTGATGCGAGAAGTCACATGGCCTGTCAAACTTAATCTAGCACTCTGTCTTTTATCAATGAATTTACAAGGAGAATGATATTCCCCATCCATCCCCAGGATTTGCATTGCCACTATTTGCCCCAAGATTCATGTTACTCCAAAACAAATTTGGACTGTACAGCATGTACAGAATTAGCATGTACAACTCATTTTAGCTGCAAATCTGCTGACCAGAATGTAAGTTATAGTCACAGTGAAGCAACAAAGTATAAATGAAGCAGCTATGTGATTATCATTATTTTCAAAGCAGATATGTCTATCAGAAGTTTTACCAGTCTTTTGTTTTTCCTCTGGTTGCAGCCTTTGGCTCTCTGCATCAAAAGTTAACGACTCCCTCTCCCTTGAAAGGGCAGGTCAAAAGACTCATTAGGGAACCCATATGCTGCTGCTTAGGCAGTTTTGAAATAGTCAGGAGTCTCAGGCCACGACGACCCAACTGAGGTTGACAGTGTTTTGGGACACTTGGAGGGTCACAAAACCAAGTGCAACGTGCTGAGACCCCTGAGACTATTAAGCAAACAACTGACCTCTGGCATCTCTTCTGTGATGATGTCCACATGCTGGGCTGGGGCAATGTCTTCATCACTCTCCGTGTGTAGGGAGTTATGGCGGCGGTGTTTACCTTTCTTCTCTTTTTTCTGCTTTTTCTTCTTTTTGTCTTTCTCCAACCTCTGCTTATGCCTCCGTTCCTCTTCCAGTTTTACATATTGGTCAGACATAGGCATGCCTGTAAAGAAGGGCCCAAACTGCTTTCAGGCTAGTTTACTCTGAGGTTAACCATCTCTGTAGTCACTTCAGAACAAACATTTATTTTCCTCCCAACTCCACATCCAGACAGGGAGTAGCACACTACACTTCTACTTCTTAACCCTCCCCCCTACAGCCCTTCAATAAAGCTTCCCCTGCCCAACTCCATATCCCTTTTGAAACTAGCAGACTAAATTCTGCTCTGATTCTTGCCTGCATCTTGTGGACTTAATATGGGTTGAACACTAACACTAAATGGAAGAATTTGACTCCAAGGCTACAAAAATATAAATATTTGACAGTATTTTTTCATGTTTGGGGGAAACCCTTTACTATCCCTTAGACAAAACTTTGATGGCTGTAAATCTACAAGTGAAGACACTGATTCCTGAGAGATGCATGTTAGGAGATGCTCAACCCCATATTACTCCTGAGCAATTATTTTTCAGATCTATAACTTATTAACCAGAAAGCAGCATATTAAAATAGTGTCACTACTATTGCTAAATTCTCTAGTGTCCCCATCCACTGGTCTCTGACATCAACTTTTTGCCTTACTGTACCGCAGAACTTGGTTACGTTCTGAAGATACTTCCTAGCAATATCGGTTCTTTTTCATGTTTGAATATGTATTATATTTTTACCTGTTAAGCTGTTTGAACTAGAGCACTCTTAAAAGAAAGTGGGCCTCATATTCAGAATAATAGACTAACAGAGTAATTCAAACAGAGTTTTGAATTAAACGGCTGTATTTCTTAGCACGCTAAAAAGTGACAACCAACATGGGAACTATGAGAGAGACTGTAAAAACTCAGGCCATAAAACAGGAAATGACTACTTCTGTTTAAATCATTAGCTTCAACTCCATTTTGAAACTGGTTTGATAGGCTTACCTGGAACTTTCAAGGGAACAGAAAGGTCTATCTGGACTACAGGTATATGCTCCACACCTGGAGTGTCCTGATATCGCTGGGTAAATGAAAGAAAAACTGTATTAGCGTAGACTTCACAGCACAGCAAGCTGTTGTGTGTCAGTTCAACACTTGATTAACTACATTAACACTTCAAATATGCAGTCAGTTAACTAGTTACATTATTTAGAAATATTTCTGATGAAGATGTTCATAATGGAGATATTTCGAAATATTAAAAACAAAGTGTAATCTTTGTAGTTAGTATGTCAAAGGATAGGTTAATATTTAGAGAACCTGAAAAATGGATTAGCATTCAGACACTGCCGCCAACTGATCATTATTGCTCTGGACCTTCCTTCTAGCTACAGTGTTCTAGTATTATGTGTTTCACACAAGAAAAGCGCATATATAACTGGTTGAAAAACATTTATGGCTTGCTTCTTCTGAGGTAATCAATGAAGATCTAAGTTATCACAGCAGTCTCAGGATGTAATGGGGATAAGGAAAGCCCTAATCCTGGGAGAGACGAAGAATAAATACAACAACAGTACAATAATCTCATGCTCATTTGAGGCTTTTAGACACATGGAGCATTCAAATCAGCCACTAACTAGCTGACGCATCACACTGGCTATTCATACATGGTGCTCTCAGTACTTTATCCTGTCTCTGCTTTTCACTATGCTCAGTATACCAGGCAATCTGCATAACTCCCACCTGCCAAGTGTATCTGCTGCATCATAAACAGACCGTTGATCTCAACAGAATGTCCACATGGCACAGAAAATCTTGGGATACGGGAAGAAATGAGTATAAAAAAAAATTATAACTGCAAAAGCAGCACAACATTTACTCACATTATTGGACCAGGGGATTCACTTGAACTTGAATTTTAAGTTCTTTCAAGGCACTTACATATTTATTTTTTCTAGCTCTTTTTGCTATCTTACAGCCCAGGCTGAATATTAAATACTAGACTTTGAGATAAATTCATAATTCACATGAGCAAGACTATACCCTAAAAAAAGGACCATGAAATTACTGCTATTATAATGGTTCCCAAACTTCAGGTCAACAGGAGAGTCACAGAAAGCAGACTGGTCACACGATGCTGACTTGTTTCCAGCTCTTCAATAACGAGACCTCAAAACAATGGCTTAAACACAAGGAGCACTAGTCAGTTCAACTGCCTAGAGGAGATCCCCTGCATTCGTTCTACTAGATAGTGAAAGTGGTTTCAAGAAAGCCAGACTTACTTTCTGTGGAGATGGAGAGCTTTTAATGTAAAATGGATTGTTTGCCTGTTCTTGCTTCCGGGCTTCTCGGCGCTTAAAAAAAAAGATACTTGTAGTTACTGCACTGACTCAAGCTCACTCTCCACTTTATTTCCAGACACTGCAAAGTGTGATCACACAGTATATTTGGAGCTCTGAAAACAACTCACAAAAGGCTACAGGGAAATAACAGCTGATTACACTGCTCCAGTTTTCAAGTTTGATAGTTACAAGGAAGTGTGGCAAACAGCTGTTAAGGAAAAACTACCAAATAATATCCTGCCTGTCTATTCTTCCAAGCTGGGGACAGGAGAGGTGGGGAATTCATGGGTGTCATGGAAACATACAGGTGCAAAGCCCAACAAAGAAATGCCCGTGTCTAACCCTGCACCCCAAATGTCATTGCAAACTGCGTGTTCCCTGCCAGAAAATGCTAGGGATTGACTAACACTAGTAAAAACCCACACATTTACTTTAAATCAAAGTTGAGCGAATGGAACTTGGTAAAGAACAGTCTCTGTGTCTGCAGCCATCAGAACAATTGGAGAGTTTATGGGGCAAATTTTCAGAAGAGCTGTTCTCCCTGCTGATACCAGGGTCTCAAGAGGCTTAGTTCCCACTTCAGGAAAAAAGCAAGTGGAAAGAAGAGCTCTGCAAGTTGGATGCTGAGCACTTCTGAAAACCTGGTCCCACGTACTTGGCTTTCATTCCAAAGAGAAAGGCAATGGGAATCAAGACAACACTGTTATCAGTATGAATTATCACAAAAATGGATTAGTCAGGTAGTTACATACAAAGATTTGCATCCTTGCTCGCTCTACTTCCAACTCAGGAAGCTGTGCGAGGTACATGCCCTCAGCTGCACTAAAAAAAATTATTGCAATTATTTCAGTGATTTTGAATGTACCTTTATATAAGTAGTATGTGCATTTCAACGTTCACTTACCCTGGCAAGCTCCTCTTCATCCATCTCTGGCTGTCTGTGTCTAGAATGCCTTTGTTCTTCATCATGGAAGATAGTTTTGGGTTTTTCATCTTCAGACTCACTATCTGAGGGAGGCTCATTGATCCAAGCATCAAGATCCAAGCTAGGAAGAATGGCAACAGATGGATTTACTTACAGCTTAATTCTGCTTCTGCGTGCAGGTACATGTATGTAGGATTTCGCTACAGAACTACTACTTATGCATTTAAAGCAATATTGTAAGGATAAAAGATCTTACCCTTCTGGAACCGGGACTTTTTTCTGTGCTTTAGGAGCTACAGGGTTCAGCTCGCCTGCAAACAGTGCTATCACTTCCTCAGCTACAGGCACCTCTTTTGCTTGTAGCTTCTGAATATATTTAATCAGCTGCAAGATGCAGGAGGCCTGAAAGTCAAAACAAGTTAAAAACAGTGTCAATGCACCGACTGTTGCCAAATAAGAATCCTGTCTAAACAACTACAGTAAGATGAAGCATGTTGTTAGCTATGCAGATACTGGCAATGGGGGATTAAGGAAGGTAGGATTCCTCTCTCAGCAGTCTCCAACCTTGGTTATATAAATTCCCAAATTTGTGCCTGTTTCCCATCTGTAAAATATGGATAACCCCTATCAAGTATGACAATCACAGAAAATTAGGGTTGGAAGGGACCTCAAGAGTTCACCCCCTGCTCAAAACAGGACCACCCCCAACTAGATCATTCTCACGAAACATTCAGATTCCCTCAGATCCTAAAATGAGCAGAAGTATATTATAGGTTGAATTTTCAGAAGTGTTTAATGGAGTTGGGAGAACAAGCCATGCTAAAAGCAGATGAGCTACATGGACAAAATATTATTGATGCCTGAAGATGACATGCATCAACACACAATTCAGAATTAGGTCCTGAAGTGTTCCTCTAAAACAGCAGTGCCCAACCTAGGGTCACAACCTAAATCACAGTTGTGCGGGGTTCTCGGGAGGGTTCAAGAAGAACACTTCTGGGCTCACCACTGGCACTTGTGTGCAGTGCTTCTGGATTTGCCTCTGAGTGTTGCGCAGGACCCCCACTCCGAAAAGGCTGGGAACCACTGCTCTAAATAGTGAGCCTCTCTCTACCCATTAGGAATGCTCAGACGGGGAATATCCCAAAGATATGCATGTTGTTTCTTCATCTCCCCAAATATAGAGGCAAATTAAATACCAGATATTTAAAACGGGTAACCAAGTTCAGCTACAAAGGATCCTACATTGATTTTTTCAAGGAAGTGGTCAGGATGCATGAGAAGTCAGTCACTTGGGGCTCCCAATTGAAAGGAACTTAGTGTAAAGCAAGATAGTCTCAGGGGAAAAAAAAGCACCGATTGACTTGTGTATGCATTATTTAACTTTCCTAAGAATGTAAAAATCAAAATAAAGACCCATGCTCCTGAGCAACTGCTTCATACCTTCAGTTTATCATGGTGTTAATGATTCAAAATGAGTAGCCTTACAACAGCTGAGGCCTAAGGAAAGGTATTGTGATATTCAAAAGCTTGCCTATGTCTATACCAACCACACAGTTGGTCCAATAAAAGATAATCACCCATAAGAAGTCTTGCCTAGCCTTACAACAGCTACGGTCTGTACTTCATAGCACAATGAACCAAGCAATTGCACAATACTTCACAACAGGGGTAAAGATGAAACATCAACCCCTTTACAAATAGGGAAACTGGCATTAACAGACAGGGAAACTTGATAGTAACTTGAAGTTACTGTGGAAGTAGGAAAGTTACTTATCTTGTCTTTGCTCCTGGGAGCAAGTCAATGGAGGACGCAAGAAAAGAACTTGCTTCATGATTCAGGCCCTGCTCTAAAATCCAAGCATGCTAATTATTACATGTAAATGCCTGGGTGTCTTCTCAAAAATGTGGTTCTGTATGCATTTCCCTGAGACAAACATTTGTAAAACCATACAGGCATGTCTAGATGGGGCTTTTAGTACTTTTTTTTTTTTTTTAAACATTGCCTTACCTTTCTTACTCTGATGTGATATTCAGCTGCCAAAATTAGACTGCACAGGTTCAAAGAGTCCGGAAGTTTTAAACATATTTTGTTATGGACATAACTATGCTTGCTGTTTTTATTTTATATTACATGTACCAAAATCAACTAAAAGCTTTAAAAGTTTAAAGTGAACACAGAAGTGAGAGTAATATACGGTTCTAGCTTTCCAGTTCTAATATGCCTCCTGCTCCCACTTTAGTGACCTTTCATTCCCTTCATTTTCCACACCCCTATAACATTTTTTTATGATTCAGTTGGGAGTGCTTGTGCTATTTGAGTGCTGATTCTATTCCCTTGAGAACCCATTTCAAACATTAAATTTTATATTCATTCTTTGCATCACTTGCTAACACGTAACACTTGACAGTCACCTTGAATAACTTTGAATTACCTCTTGTTGAAAAAAAAATAGTTTTGCTCCAAAAGGTGATGAATTACATGGTATGGTGCAGCACAGTAATTGGAAGCAAAGAATTTGATGCTACTTTATATGCAAATACAAATATAGCATTTACAGATTCAAACCTTACAATCACATGCCAGTAACTGCATACTTATTTCTATATTTGGTGTAATGATTAGGGAAACAGGACTAGGTGTCAACTTTGGGCTCCATCGTGATCTTGCCTTGCAAGTGATCCTGGGAAAGTTACTCACTGCTTCTCACCTTCTACATTGCTGAGGCATGCAAGGTGCAGAATGCAAACGTGATCCTTTGATAAAAGACAGTTTAAGGGAGGTTATTTTGGGGGTTATTTCTGCAGTGTGCGTGTCACACAAACACTGGCTGCATCTACACAAGACGAAGACTACGCAACAGCATCACGTGGCAGAAAGCATGACACGACACTACTGTGCAGTAATCTCGGGCTACTGTGCAGTCAGGGTCACAAAAGAGGCTGTTTGCCAGTGCTAATTCAGTAATTCAGTTAATGCACCAACTCCAATTACTCCGCAGTCAGTTAGTACTTGTTTATGCAAATACTAAATGACTGTGTAGGAATGACTGAGCAATCAGCATCTCTTGTAGATGCAACCAGACAGCAGAAATAATTAGTGTTAGTATCAGAAGCTTGAAGTACAACAGATGTAGAGGTGTTCTTCTCTTACCCTTTCTTGGACTTCTAGATCTGCACTCTGTACAAACTGAGGCAAACGGTCAATCATCAGCTGGGTAATTTCCTGGGATGATTCCTTCTCGCCAGCTTGTTCTTTCTGCTGTAGGATGGATGCATAAAGCTTTACCATATTCTGCACATAAACTGCCTGGATGTGACCTGGTAAAGTGGTAACTTTAGGCCTCAGCATTGCTTCCAGGGTCTGGTTTGGTTCCTGAAGGTGTCTAGAAGATTGATAGAAGAAAATGAAAGAGAAGTCAATTTAGGAAGCTTGATGTGTTACTGAGTTTCACATATCACAACACATTATTTAGGTATTATGTGTGGACTTCTCACCACCCCTCACTCTTGGTCTAGTTTTGCTCCAAAGCCAAAGAAGGTTCTTGTTTCAATTTCCATGGCCACCTTTCTAGCCAGGAAGTCTAAAAACTATGGGTAAAAATCCTATCCTTATTGAAAATCATTGGGATTATTACCACAGACTTCAATGAGGACAGAATTTTGCCCTTTGTTCTTGGATCCTGAGAAAAGTAAAGAAATGCACAAGAAATTATTCTTATCAACTTTTTTTATGCTATTAAGATCTCCCTGTTCTGTAAGTTTCCCTCAATTCTGTTTTGACTGACTGCGTTTAATTCATTCCAGTTTTAATATGTACTATAACATAGATTTTTAAAGATGAGCAATACAGAAAATAGCACAGCAATAACACATCTGTAGAAGGACAATAAATACTTGGACTGTACAAACTTCTACTATACCACAGTGTGGTAGGCATTAATACTGCTCCATCTGGCAAAGCAACACTTTGGGTTTCCATGCTTACTGTCTCCATGATCTTCCTATTAAAATATCCTCAAGTTACAAGCTTTTATTTTTTAATATAAAGCACTGAAGGCCTAATCTAGAATTTAAATAGTCAAATGAGATTCCTTCCATCTTTTGTACTGCCCAGAACAAAAGTTCGGTTACATTTCTGCATGGCTCTGAAACGGAATGGAACTAGGCAAGCGAAACTGCTGAAGCACAAGCAGTAATAAAATACAACTTGCACTCTGCCAGTCTTTGTGGTTTTAATCTTCTCATTTTTCCCCACTTAAAATGCTCTTTTTCCACTACTGGTTTAAAGCTACACAATGGGGAAACTACCCAATTACATACACAAAATGCGGTCAAATGCAGAAAGCAAAACAAGTGAAGAGGGAACTATGTTCTTGCCTCTTATATTCCCGAGATTCAAACTGACAGTTTCCATTTCAAAGCAGATCAAGTTATTGGAGGGACAGTATTTGCTGCCTCTGCTACACAAGTTGAAACTGGAGAAAAAGCTAAGAGACCTACACCAGGATGAGCAGGGGAAAGGAAAGTCAGTCTTATTTAGCCTAGCAAAATAATATGTATACACATCTAGGGGTTTAGCACCAAGGAGAGAGAAGGTCTATCCAAGATAAAAGGACAATACTGGCGAAAGAACACTTGGGTAGGAACCAGCCGTAAGTTTAACAGGAACTCAAAAATTTTCTGACCCCAACGGGAGTGAGGCTCTGTAACAAGCTTCCAAGAAGAGCAAACTAACTACTTTTAAGATGGAGCCTGATCAGTTAATGAAGAGATGTATTTGATATGGTTACCTGTGACACCAGAGGAGTAGACTCGGTGACTCAGGAGATCCCTTCCAGTCCTATGTTTTACACTCCTAAGCCTTAGGAACACACCATTGCTTACTCCCTGAGATGGCATATCTATCTATCTATCTATATATATATAGGTGCAAGAGTAGCCCAAACATGGTTCCCTCTTTGGCTTGAAACAGCTGAATTAGTCTGATGGGAAAGACAAAGGGCACTTAAAAATATCGTTTACACTTACTCAGAAAACTCCCCACATATCCAGGCAGCAGCATAAAGCACCTCACAGATCCCATTCCTCTGGGTGTTGCTGGCTATTAGATGGGCATTGTCTAGAAGCATGGCCATCTGGGAAACTGCGAATTTACGAATAGCTTTAACTCTGATAGCTACATCCAGCATCTGCGCTGCTATGAGATGGCCGTGTCGAGTACCTTCCAAACGAGTCAATTCTACCAGGATGCTTATGTACCTACAGGAAGCGGAAGTGAAACATTCTTAATAGGAGGAAAGCAAGGAGCACCACCGCTGCTTCTTTCAAAGTGAACAGATAAAAGCACTGACCATTCAAAGTTTGTGATGTACTGATAATTGGATTGGCTACATATATCTATGATTTTGGTGAGCAACTCATCCCTATATGTTGTCCCTTCAGCTTTATCCACGTGAATCATCAATTTCTTCACTATCTCCATCAAGTTCTTCTTTGATACCTGTTCAAGAGAGTTAGAAAGATGAGACAAAAAGCCTTCACAACATGCTTCCTGCCAGTTTAGTTCCATCTCATAGAAGCACCTGCTATTAGATGCACCTATGTCTGCTTCCAGGTAAGCCAGATACTGGAACGCAGGGAGGCATTATTAAAGTGTCCTTGGACAGCAGCCACACATACAAATGCAGGCACACAAAACACACACAGGCAAACACCCAAGGTGCAATTCTGTGCTGTGCCAAAGAAGTAGAGCACAGACAGCCAAAATTAAGGTAAAAGGGGCTTTAAGCAACCTTCGTGCCTGTCCAATCCTGGGCTGCTCCGTCATTCTGGTTTAATATACAGAGACTTCCGGGCCTGTCCAAGTCATGTTATATTACATTAAGGACTGAAGGGTTATCTGGAATTCTGAAAGCATTGTATGCTATTTCTCCATCCTGCATAACCGTGGTAAACTATGTCAGGGCATCTTCACAAAGCAGCCTTATGACAGTCTTTCATAATGTCTCCACCCGGAATTTTTCTCCACCCAAATGAAGCTTTTAAAAGCTTGTGTGCATCAGACTAGCCCTTTTACACAGCATAAAAGGCATCAGAGTGAGGATATCATGCTAAGATTTTTTTAGGGATTGTGAATAAAAGGGCTTGGAGGTGGGGGAATGAGAGAGGATATACAATAAAATGTACCATGCCATAGAGAAGATCTAAAGCTCGGAGTCTGATAGACTCATCCTTGTCATCCAAACACTGGAGAATAAGATCCTTGTGAGACTGAACTGATTTAGGATGGGTTTTCAGGATTTTGGACATTGCTAGTAATCCCAGGTACTTCACTGTGAAAAAAGACAAAATACAACTTCTTTCCAAATATAGAAATACTGTATGGCCTTGAGTAAGATTTTAAAGGTAGACAGACTCTCTGTTCAAACTTCAAATTTTTAATAAGCTGAAATAAAAGCTCTCTGATGAGAGACAAAAAGGTCTATTTCAGATTCTTTTGGCTAGCAACATCTAATTAGGACCCCAATTCTGCCCAGGATGCCTTTGGGCTCTCCAACCTGAGTGGATCAGAAATAGGGCAAACCCAACCTGCCTCTCACTTCCTACATCAATTTAAAATCCAGTTGATATAAGGCTCCAGAATAGTCAAGGATTAACAAATTAAGCACTCTCTCAAAGCAATTGTCTACATGGACTCAAATTTTAAAGACCAGCAAGCAGGAACCTCACAGTTTGTGCTGACAGTTTTATTTAAGTAATGACTGCAGAACTAGTATGCCAGAGTAACTACAGACCTTAAAACATCAACTTAGAATACTGCTGTGTGAAAACATGGACTGATTCATGTAGCTACCATGCAAGATCCTGACAATTTCTTCAGCCTCCCCAGGAGACAATACCAGAACCCTAGTGAAATAATCACTAATTTGTATAATTGGATCTAATCTAGCTAATTCAAGGTGACTCAACAATGTTACTCTTGTTCTTTCAGAGTAAGATAAAAGAGTTCTAACTACACTGAGTGTGCAGTTTGGTTGGAGTTGCAGCATGGAAAAGAAAACTGGCAGGTGAATTATCCTATTTAAATGGAAATTAGATACGCATTTTCCATTTCTTATGGAAAATTGTGGATTTCCCCCTTTATAGGAGAAAAACCCAGATTTTCTCCTTTGAAGCAGGAAACCAGAGCTGCAGGGAGTGGGAGGAGGGCAAGCGGAGGCAGGGGGTGCCATGTATACATGCGCAAGTGCATGAGGCAGCCAGGCGGGGTGATGGGAACAGCCCTGCAGCAGCTGGATACAGGTAAGACTATGGGAGGGGGAAGGGGGTTGGAGGGTGAGACCTAAAGGAGTTACACTCTCTCTACAGAACATCATGTAAGGTAGACCAGCAATGAGAGTAGGCTTGAATCTCTCCTACACTTAAAGCTCGTATTATGATTACTAAACAGGCTGTCTTCATAGATGGCAGAGACAGCCAGTTGCTAGGAAGGACTTCAAATAAAGATTGCATTAACTTGGTTAAAATGATATTTTGAGTCTTAAGGTATCCTAGAAAAGTAATGGAGTACTGGATAAGGGGGGAGAACACACATTAATAAGGCCATTGAGGAACCCAGTAAGCACCAGACTTTTTTTGTTCTAGACTAATGTTGAAGATCTAGCGATTGCCATCCCCGCCAGAAAACGATGTTCTACAAGACCAAATCCCTGACCATCTGCTCATGGTTATCTATGAGCTGCCTTTTGAGATGGTTTACTAGCGTGGTATGTACTGAAGAATAGGTGTGACATGTGCATGTGTGTGAGATCAACAACTTCTTAGCACAGAGGAGAGGGGATGTCAGTGCTCCTTGACTGTTGACAAAACGTTGTTGTCATACTGCCCATGACTATTAGGACTGCCATTTCCAAGTGACACCAAATAAATGCTCTGAACACTACAGACACCTGTGAACAGTAACTCAAAGACAACAAGAACGCTACTTGCCTACTTCACAGTGATGTTATGGAGCTTAATCAAAATGTTAAATGCTTTGAGCTCCTGGTATGCAAATAGTTCTAACACTGCAAAATGGAATTACGATATTGAACAGGGGCCCCACTTTTTTTTTTGAACGTATTAAAATTCTCTCTACAGATGGATAGAAGAGGTTCTTCGTGAAAAAGGATTTAAGTTTCAGCAAATGGTAACTCGTATTACCATATTTCCAACCATGAGCAAGTCAGGTGTTCTTGTACTTTGCTATTATGTTTTTTATTCTATATAATAACATTACTTGCATGTGCTTCCTCAGTGGAAAGTGTGAAAGGGAAAAAACCAGAACATTCTACTTTTAGATTTACCATATAACAAATAGCACCAATTATTCAGCTAGGTCATTTTTAAAAAAGGCAGCTGGTGGTAAGTAGACGTTTAAATGTGACGCTATACAAAAGCATAAAATTACTACCTAGACAATACCAGCTTTTCTTTGCAATGTACTGGGCATTGTGAAGTCCTGAATAATTTTACTAGAAGTCCTTGTTGCTTTAATACTTCTGCCAGTTAGCCCCATCAGGATGCTTAATGAAAGCCTCTAAAGCAACAAACAACATACTTACAGTTCTGGTCAGAATCTTCTATTAGTATTCTCAACTTCTGAACGCAGAGCTGGAGGAAAAAAAATGTGCAAGTTGTAATTAACATCAGTTTGGAATAGTTTGTAAAGCTATTTTTCAAATAGAGGTCGCTCCTTATGTTAGCGTTGCCTTCAATATGTGAGAAAGCAGTGTAACCAGGGTGTGCGACTTCTGGCGAGAGAGCATTATTAACAGATAAAATGAAGGGAACGATGTTCTAGTGACTGTACTTCTGGTGACAGCTAAATCAAAAGCAAGAGCAAAGCTTCCTAAACGGACTCAGGTTTTCAGGCGCCCTAACCTCTCCTGCCCCCTACACCTGTTAAAGAAAAAGCAGAAGACAGGGAGAGAAGGGAAACTAAGGGAAGTTTAGGAACCTTTCTAAGAATGCACTAGACATTAAGGGCCACTGTAAGTGAGAACTATACCATCAGAAAGCTTCTAATTCAAACATCTGGAGTGCTTCTCTCCCTCAAACTAGCAGGAATTATGTAGCAAAAACATCCATTCAAGAAAGAAGTGCTGTACCTGGATGCTGGCACTGTGATTCGGCATCCCAGAAGACAGAGAGATCAAAACTGAAAAACAAAAAAAACCCCGCATTAAAATTAGCTATATTTATTTAGAAAAGCCAAGAATAAATTAAGTAAAATTTAATACACAGTAACCAACCTAAGAGTCATATGAAGAAAGGATTCATGGTCTCACTTCAGAGCTTTCTAGCTGACATACAAAAGTCACAGGCTGGGTACAATGTTAACAGCTATCATGTCTCAGATCATGCAAGGCCCCAAGACAAAAATAACATGATAAAACAAGGGGGAGCTGTACAGACAGACAGCTGGGGAAGCTTGGACAATGCACCTTTTCATTCTGCTTGCTCTTACTAAGGTTCTTAGTTTTTAACTCTTTCCATCTAGCAGCCGAAAGACTATAAATCAGCAGGGATCTGTGTTTTCCATTTCCCATGAAAAAAAATGTGGATTTTCCCCTTTATAGGAGGACAAACCCAGATTTTCCCTTTGAAGCAGGAAACCAGAGCTGTGGGGAGTGGGAGGAGGGTGACTGGAGGCAAGGGGCACCATTTGCATGTGCACAAGTGTATGCACACACACACACGTGGCTGGCAAGAAAGCCAAGCAGGGAGGTGGGAATAGCCCTGCAGCTGGATACAAGACTATGGAAGGGGAAAAGGGGTTGGAGGGCCAGGGGGTTTCTGCACTGACAGCAAGGCACAGGGCTGCAGCCTGGCCAGACCAGCACAGGAAGACAGAGTGAGACAGGGAGACTCAATGCTCCTGCAGTCACCAGGAGCCCCTCAAGCTGTGCCACCACAGCCACCAAAATGAGGTGCCCCCTGCCCACCTGGCAGCAGTGGGGGAAGTGGTGGTGTAGCGTTGTGGTGCTGTGCCCCCCTCCATCACACACACACTGTGGAGGCATGCAGAAAGTGCCGTATCTTGGTGACCATGGTGGAATGGCTGGCACAGGGCTCCTGGCAGCAGCACCGAGTCTCCCATGCCGAATCTCAGCTGCTGGGCCATGGAGGTGGCTCCTGCCTGGCCAGGCTGCAGCCTGGGTCCCGTGCTCCGCTGCTGGTGTAGAAATCAAGGGAGGCATGTGCCGCCCCCTTCTCCATTTCCACCCCCAATGCATCACCAACAGCATTATCTATGCCCACCCACCCACTGCCCCACACACCCACCTGGTGCAATGGGGAGCAAATCTGGGGGCAGGTGAAAAAAAAAATGCCAAAAATTACAGGCATTTAGTTTTTTGTTTTGTTTTTCACCAGAGAAAACCAGAATCCCTGGTCATCAGTGACTACAGCTGAATTTTAAGCCTAGTTTCTTAAGTGAATGAGGTGTACGCAGAATCCTGCTCCAAGTAATTATATTAGACCCAATCAAATTAGAAAGAGTCTTAGAGGCCAAAGCCTTTGTGTAGCTCCGGTAGTGTGCAACTCCCTGGCAGAGAAGGTGGAGACACCGTGCTTTGCACCACCACAGTGTAGACTTCTCCATAGCAACAGATAGGTCATTAAAAGGCAGACAGAAACCACCTCCTTTGATGGACAACACATTTTCTGTATCACATCTTCCGAACTTACTAATTTTTATTATTTTTTCCCTCCTAATAACCCTGCTAAGCCACACTTATGCAGAAGTCTATCTGGCTGATGCATAAAGAGGACCGCTGGTTTAGTCCGGCAGCTTGAGATGTAGCTCTAAGGTTTTATATCATAAGTACGTGTTAGGGTTTTGTAACTCATTGCAATTCAAACGTTAACAGGCTTTGATGAATTGTTTCTGTGAGTCTGAATTTCCTTTCTAACTACAGCAAGGTGCATCACAGTGGGAAGTTATCTTCTTTGTCTCAGGACAGCACTCTCACATCTGGCAATAGAAATCGCATCAGGTTGCCAGGGTCATTCTCTACCACCAAAACTTTGCAAAGCAGAGCTGGCAAAGTGGCTGAAAAAGATGTTTCCTCTCTTCTGAGGAACTGCCTCAGGATGCCAGGTCTCTATGCCACCCTTCTGCAGGATCCCATGCTTAAAATTTCAGAGCCTACTGGGTTAAAGGGGCTGACACTTAGAAAAACCCTTGAGCAAGATCAGAGGATCTTAGCCAGAGCTGGAAACAGCTGGAAAAACCCACACTGCCTTCTTTACAGGTTATTTCAGAGTAAAACCAGATCCCAACTCGCTTCACAAGTAAATATAAAATAATTTCACTTTAAGATTTTCTGAAGCAGACCACTGAACTATATTCCTAAAAAGACATGCTAGAAACTGAACTCCTGTTTTCAGCAGTCAGGTTATGAAACCAGAACTATTTTAAAAATCCTAAGCATTACTTGAAAGTTGACATATTAGTTTTATTAATGCTAGCTTTTAATTTTTCTGTACATTGAGCAAATTAGATGCATACTTTTGAAAAAGTGCATTCACTACCTATTGGTAGTAAAGGGTTTCATTTATGTAGGGAAGCACACTGAAAAGACTGCTTAACACAATTTAATTTAGTTATAAAAATTAATGAAGAGACTTTATGTAAAAAAAGGGATTTTAGAAGTGGTGTTAATTGCTACTGAAGTTAATGAAGCTCTTTTCTGGTTTAATTTCAGTTCTCACCTGCTATTACTGTGTTCACACATTCATACAGAAGAGACATGGCTGAGGTGCTGAAGTGAAGAAACAGAAATCAAGTATTTTAGAGAAATAGAAAAAATATATCACATTCTGAAGTGTTCTCAGCAACATCTTTGATCTAGTTAACACCTTTTATTACACAGGAAATTGCCAATCTTCTCTCTTCTCTATATACCTTTACACTAGATGAAATAATTATTATTCTCCAAGTTGTTCAGGGGTCAATCTTCACCCAATGTGTTTAAACTTGGGGAGACATTGATGGTAAAAAGCTACTTTCGATCCATATCCCCAACGCATTCATCATGTTCTGCTTTAAACCATTTCTTCTCTAAAAACAAGTAGTAGCAACAACATCATTTGAGGAGGTGAAAAGGGAAGCAATGACTCAAAGGCTCAGCATCAAGAACAAAATACTGAAATGACAATTTGATCCTTCATCCAATAATCCATGATATCCAAGGCCTATATAAGGAACAATCCCAAAGAATCTCTCCTCCAAGACAAATCTGCAGTGCTCAGAAGCTGATTCTTTCATGCATTCACTAGTATATCTCCATTACTCACCTCTACAAGGTAACGGTCTGCATTTTTTTTTTTTTTAACACCTTATTTTCCCAAACTCCCAACATAAAACATCAGTCTGTTCAACACCCCGCACAGGAAGTGCCGTTCTGAGGATCTCAAAAACATTTAAAGCTGATGGCCTCATTTATCTACAAGGAAAATGAGACTGAGAAATGAAGTGATTTGCCAGTCGCACAGCGGGCACATCTACATGTGGAATTAATGTGACTGAGTAAAAGTTCCACGCTAAACTGCTCCCAGGCATAGCGTCTACACATGCACCTGGGACAGAAGCAAATTGAGCCAGGGAGGAACAGCTTAGATCAGGGCTGTTCTACCTCTCTGCAGCATCCAGGGGGAGCTCTGGGCTCCAGCTGCAGCTGCTTGAATGCCAGGGGGCATGGGGGTCAGCCCCGTGCCCTGGCTGGCAGTGACAGCGTGGCCCAGGGGGCAGCCCTAGGCTAACAAATGGAATAGAGGGTAGGGGGCGAGGTCAGGATGGGCAGTAGGTGGCTGTCTGTCGGGCAGGTGGAGCAGCTGGCTGGGCCACAAGGCTCATGCAGCTGCCAAGCTGTGTGGCAGTAGGCAGAAGCGTGGCCCCCTAATGGGCTGGTTTGGCTGGGAGCAATTTACTCCCAGGTCAGCATCTACACATGTACTGCTGCACAGTAAATAACTCTGCAGTAGGATAGTACTTGTATTTGCAAGTACTACCCTGCTGTGGACTTCATTAGTTTCCTGCAGCTTAACAACTGCATGTGTAGATGCACCCACCATGACTGACAGTGATACAGGAGCAGAAAGCAGAGGAACAATCTGTCAAGGTATTGGGCTAACAATTCCTGAATTAGCAGTCACAAATGATACTGCAAGTGAGTCGGAACAGTTTCTGGCCATTCAGTACGATAAAAATTAGGACTTTATTTTATTTTTTCTGTATAGTTAGTGGTGTGTGGCAAGTGTCTTGATGGACAGAATAATGGAAAAATAAGTCTGGAAGGGGTTTCAAGAGGTCATCCAGTCCAATCCTGCTCAGAGCAAGACCATTCCTATCTAAACCATTCCAGACAAATATTTGTCTAACTTGAAGTTATAAAGTTCAGTGATGGAGTCACTGCTCTAGTGTTCAACTACTCTCACGGTTAGGAAATGCTCATGGGTGAGGCTTGACTAGTGCTGAACGGAGTGGAAGAATCACTTCCAACGACCTGGATATATTAACAGGAGCATTATATGCAAGTATGCGATTAGCTTCTCGCTTTTTTTAAAGCAACAATACTACATTGTTAACTCATTCAGTACAAGACAACTACACCCCGGCCCCTTCTCTGCAGTACTGCAGCCAACCCAAACTGCTCCACACTTCATATTTGTGTATTTCTCCTAAGCCTAGTAGGTTGCACATTTTCTTATTGAAATGTCAATCAATGTATTTCATTTTTCTAATTTAAAATCAAGGTCGCTTTGACTTTTCCTCCTGCCCTCTAAAGTACCTCCTAACTCCACCTAGTTGGTGCTACATACAAATTTAATAAGTGTACATTCAGGCCCAGACTCCAAATCATTAAGGAAGATTTTGAGTAGTATGGACCCAAGACAGACCTTTGAGGAGCCTCTCTTGATACCTCCTCCTAGCAAGACATTGAGCTGTTGATAACTACTCTGAGCACAATTACCCAGTCAATTATGCACATGCATTCAATTAAATGACACTAGACTAGGAAACGCCATGATTGATAAGATGGGAACCAACCACACTTTAGGTTACAGTCCTCACAAATAATTAAATGAGTAACTAGTGTGGGAGCAGGGTGAGGAGGTGAGAGGGAGAGGGGTGCAGATATACATACTGTCCATCTCGTTGCTTTTCTTGGAGAAGTACTAAATTTGTATATTTGCCAGTGCTGCAATGAACTGAACCCTCTTTAGGTATTTGGATGCAAGCCCGCTGGCTGTTCGAGAGAAAGATGGGTTACAGCAGACATTTTCTTTCCTTAGCCTACACTTAGTAACAAATGGGCTTCTCTTCTAGCAGCAACTGTGAAGACTAAAGTAGTTTTTGAATAAAGTCATTAACCACATGTAAGAGAGTAACAGCAAGTGAATTAGTCATCAAGAGAGAAGTTCAACACTTAGGGCCTGACCTCACTCAAAAAATTTAAACTTGAGTCAATTAACTGGGAATTAACTTGAGTCATCTCATTTATGCACACCAGTCTGGATATTCCAGACATACCTGTGGTTTACCCATAGTTTGCCTGAAGCCTATGGTATAGGTACATCTCCTTAATTAGCAACTGCAAGGCAAATTTGATGCAAATGCATTCCAAAGCAACTCTGAGATTCTGGGGCCTGAATAAGGGCCTGGTTCACATAGACTGACCCACCCCCTGGGGACAAAGTCTACCTAAGGGACACACTGTGACAGCCCTCCTCTCTTGGGTAGAAGTAGAAGAACCACCTAGAGAACCAGGACAAGCCAGAAAGCCAGCAATACTGGCAAAGATGAACCACTGCAAAACATCACTACAGCAACTATCACTTGGGAACCGGTCCACAGTGCTCAAAACTAAAATCAAATCTGCAGTACTCCTGAGGGAAGACGGCAACAGCAACATCACCTGTCCTCAAGAGGGAAGAATCTACTTAGGATTCAACCGTCTTTATATATAAAAAGATACAAGTCAGGACTTCCAACTCCAGCAAGGATGAAATTTGGGTCTCTGTGCAATAGTTCTGGCAAAGTCCCATCTCAATCATTTTATTAACTAACACTGTATTAGTAACTAGTATGCCTTTAATTTTATATTTATTGAATTGGTTAACTGTTATATTTCTGTTCAGGAGCAGATATGGAGACTTAAATGAGTGGACATAAAAGGGTCTGAGCAGTTCTCTGTCCCCAGTCACAGAAGATATTGAGCATTTATACAACAGCTTGCCTGACCCATCTTTCTTCTCAACAGGTAGAGTCTGCTCCTCATGCGTATGTGAATCTTAATGGATTTTTTTCCTAAGACTAGGGTGCCTAGAGTTAAGGACATCTTTCCTAAAGCAGCCACTTTTTCGGATACCAAATTTAAGAACTCTCATAGGCCGAAGCAGGGGGGATTGCAAAGGGAGCTTAATGACAATGAGACATCTTCAGCTTCCTTTGTCCAGCCTGTTAACGTTTTATTATTAGACACCAGCTGGGAAAAACATTAAAGTCAAATCTTACAAAACTGTCATGAAACTTTTCCAGCCTGGGCACAAGATATAGTCATCTGCCTTGCAATAATGGTTTTAGGGGTATAAAACATGAAGTTTACTTATAAGACCAAAAAAGCTATGAACCATGGGAACATGAGTGAAAAAAAAAAGGCTGAGTGCTATGTACATGCCTTTTATTATAATCTAGAGTTTTACTGTACACTCAAAAGTAACCTCCAGCTTCAGGTAAAGAGAGAACAAAGTGGATTACATTAAAATTCACCTTTTGTTCGCTAGCACATTGGCTAAAGTCCTGCATTTCCAATGACTTGAAGATATTTTTTTAAACAGATATTTAGTTTCATTAGAACGTTTCAAAAAAGAGCTGCTCTAGTGTAATTTTAATTTGATGCCTGGAACCAAGACTTCCCAGATGCAAAAGCACAAGCTCTGTAAGTGCTAGCAAAGCAGCTGCTGAGCTATATGAACCAAGGAGAAGAAAACAATATCTTTCTAAAACTTACCTATGTATGAGATTGGTCAGTGGCTCAATCAGCTTTTTTCCCAGTCTAGGTTCTAATGGAGTAAGAGCACCAAACTATTTGGAGATTAAAAAAAAAAGAAGGGAAAATTAATTTACCAGCACATTTTCAGTAGAATAAGACAGGAGCTATTATAGGTTGTGTTGTAACTGATAAGAAATCTACATTAAGGAAGATGTGTTTTCCATTGGCTCTCATCTTCCCTCCCATTATAAGAAATGTCTGCTTCTCATCCTTTTATTCAGATGTACATGTAATTATGCCTCAAAGTGATAGCTTTATTTTCACACCCACACTGCTGTTAATTAGAATGCAGCCCTGAAAACACAGAAGAACTAGGATACTTGCCAATTTTATAATTTTAATGAGGACCCAATTATTGGTCGATGATGTCATCAACTTAAAAAAGAGCGGAGCGAGGGAAAGGTAATTCTTGGGATTGCGTCTGGCCAGCTCACAAATAACATTTACTGCAGCGGACTGTACACCTGGGAAACAAAAGCAGGAGAGAAGGAGATCCAATCAGTAAACGGATTGCCATTTGCCTTCCAGACTCAGCCTCCAAACAAGAACAGCCTTACACTAGTATGGGGCTGCGGTTACTGCTTTGCCTCATTTCCAAAGACTAATTCTCTGAAATGTACTGAGCTTCTGTATTTTAAGATGGATCTGTAAGAGATGTCTTAAAACTGAAAAAATGGTACAAATTCATTTATGACAAACAGGTGTCTGATTTTCTGCTTGGAAGTACCAGGGACATAATTCCCCATCTTCCCTGGTTTGAGGATTTATTGGAGTGGAAGAAGCAAGAAAGATGCTGCAGCATTAGTACTCCCACATAAAAGATCCCAACAAAACCTTCCTGTCTCTAGAGTGTTCCTCGTTCATTTAAAATAAAACTTTAGCTGAATTTTAGTTCAACTAAAATCTTTTCCTTCTCAGTTGCTCAAATCTCACTTGCCTGTTTCTTAGTTCATACCCTCTGCAGTTTTCTAATGCAAGACACAAGTAAACACATTTTTTAAAAGCCTCATAATAAAACATTATGGCAGATTTTTCCTCTCTTTGGATGTTACTTTTATAACATTAATAGCAGCTTTCTTACATCTCATTGTAAGGTAGGTTTTATACAGTTTGTCAACCAAGTTACTGAATCTGCTTTCATTCTCTAACTAAACTTTATTGAAATTGGCTGGCTTGCACACAAGGTGGAACTTTTTAAATAGACAAACCGCATTTCAATTCAGCAAGGAAAGATAGCCATCCTAACTATGTGTTTTGGAAAGACTATAGGAAAATGAATATTTATGGCCAGCAACTGCAAGTTTTCCATTCCACCGCTTTTAAGCTGCACTATATGCGACACAATAAGGACGAATTCAAGAGGCAGCTTAGGCATCAAAATTTAGAATTAAATATACAAAAAGAGAGATTTCTGTTGAGCTATGTGAATTTTTTTAACTATATTTTATCCCTCAAAATTGCAACCCTATCACTACGATTTTGTGGCAGCGAATAAGCATCAAAAACTTAAATTCTTCAAAGTCTTTTCATTAACCAAGCAAATAAACGATACAGCATAACACTCAGCAAGTATAAATACTTTTTTCTGCATGAAGATTAAATCCATTATTTCAGTAATTTTGGCTTGCTTCAAAAACAATCAGCTCTGCAGTCACCATCCTTTACTTCCTATAAAAACCTGACACGAGCCAACAACATATATGTTCCTTTTAAACAATTTTAAACAAAAAGAATTTATCAAAATTCACCAACCAGGATCTGGATCCTCCAGTTTCTCTTTAAGGCGAGGGAATGCAGGACGGAGGGACTCTGGGTATTTCAAAAACACTTTGTACATGATTAACACTGCCTTCTTCCTGATATAAGGCTTCGTGTGAGACATCTGTTGGAGAAGCAATTGCGATCAGACTCCTAACATGTTCATATTCCCACATGTTCCTTCTGTGGTTGATGTTTTCACATCAACACCTACAAAACTTGGTTCTGCAGGGCCTCTTTCTGCAAGCTGCTTTTAAGACTTTTACCATTTAAAGAGAACAAAGTATTGTCACACAGGGTAAAAACAAATAATGAAAGTAGTCCCTTTAAGCTGACCAAGGAGATGCAGTTTACAGGAGACCAGTATTCAAGGATCAGCAACAGCACTCCCCACTGAATGAATGGTGAAGGTCGGCCTCTAGACTGCCATTCACCTTGTAGAATATGAAGACTTCAATTACTATCTTTCAGTCAAGCACGCTGCATCAATTAGTGACTGCAGTGAAATGACTGAGAACAGGGGAATAAAATATCCCAGAGAAAAATCTGGTTAAACTGACATCTTCATTAAACACATGGATAACTTCTTCACCATTATGTTGGTAATAATTTAAAGATGTATAAAAGCCAGAGTTCATTTATATGTATTACTTTACCCTAAACGACTGGTTTGGGTCAGAATATAATTGCATCTTGGTTCTGCAAACCCATCTAAATCATCTACGTCCTGACAAAACTTCAAAGGGCACACAAAATAAAAGGAGGAAAGTACCAAAAAATCCCCACGTGTGTCAGAGAACACATCCTGGAGCAGAAACAACATCTGTTAGGTTCAAGATTAGTTTTTCAGGAGGAAAACAATCTGATAATTGTAAGGTGACAGAAGTGACGTGGAAAGCTGTATTACCAGGTCCAAGAAATTCATGCTTAAAAAATTGCATCGTGTACTTGATTCAGATGGAAAGTAGTCCCATTTTCAAAATGTTTTAAACTGAACGCAGGGAGCACAATTAGTTTGCTGATTTGGGACTTGGACTGCCAGAGATTAATGCAAATTATAGCAGTACAGTTCTCAAACACCAGAAGTATTAAAATCAAAATTACAACTGTTTCAGGCATTGTAGTCCTACATACTATTGGGAACAGTAAATTTATAAAAACAGCTTAAAACATAATCTAGCCCCCAAGAAATCCAGAAATAGGGAGCTAGCTTCTGTCTCAACTCACCAGAGTCATGATGTCATTTGCCAAGTCCCTGGCAAGATCTGGAGTAACAAAACAGGACAAGCCAGTCAGTGCAACTCCAGTATCATACTGGTTAGGGCTACTCAGATCCTAAAAAAGGAGAGAGAGGCTCAAAAACTTCTGATTTATTCAAAGGTAATTTAGGATTAAGAGGTATGAACATCTAAAAATAGGGCACTTGTATTCATTTAACACATACCAAGAGTTTCATTTTACTGGGATATTTGTGCCAACTATTTACTCTATCTATTGCAAAAATGTCACCCAAGCCCTCTTTGCTTCTCCCTTGAATCAAAATATAGTTAGCCACTAGTTTAAAACAGACTATAGTCTGCATAAACTACCAATGCAAAGACAACTGAAATAAAAGTATTTAGAAACATCACACTCTTGTGGCACTTCAGAAGTGGCATATGCCTCTGGAAAAAAATGGGAGTTTTTATGAATATTCAAAATCTTAAAAAGCAGAGATGAAATCTAGACTGTTCTGAAGTCACAACAGGGGTTTTAATCACCTGCTTCACTAGGGAAGAGGCTCTGACTGCTCTTCAAGACTGTATCCTGCCTTAACCTTCCTGTGTGATTTGTGAAAAAACACTGTCTTCAAAGTTTTTGTTAAATACAGTTTTGTCTTCTCAGTAAAGACAAGATACCAACTAAGCTGCAGAATGCATTTTATCTAATTTTCTCTGTATTTTGTTTGAATTCAATGTATTATATCATCTTTCAGGTATTTCCAAGCTGTTAGATGATTGTTTAATAATATAGTTCTGTCAATTTATTCCATACAAAGATGATAAAAACAAAACAATCCTAGAAAAAGGCAGTATTGCAGGATCAACCTTTAATTACAGTAATTAGGGAACAGAAAGTGTTAATAAACATGGATAAAGTTGTGCTATATGAACTTGCAGGTTTAATGTTCAAGTTTTCCATGCCTAATGATAGTCTGGGGTTGAAGCGTCAAACACACTTAAATCTTCAGGACAGCATGACATTTGCATCCCATTTTACTAGCCTTTTGCAGGTGGAAGAAAAAGATTAGGTTCTGTAATGAGAATAGGAAATCCACCTTTTGAATAAGTGAAAGCTCTAGAATTTGTTCTGAAATGAATGTGTTGTGGGAGGTGATGGTCCCTTCTTAAGTACATAGCTGCTAGGTCAATGAAGCATGCAAAAGCCTAAAGAAAGATGCTTTTAGTGCCCAAGCATCCACAAAAAAGGGAATAGCCTGATAACACAAGCTGTGATTATATTTTAAAATACAGTAGGGTTTCTATAGCAAATAACCTAAATGTCTGACTATTAAAAAGGAAGCATTTGCCAGACCTGAGCATAGTTTCAAGTAAAATAAAAGGAAGAGCCCTGGGTTTATAAATTAGAGATTTAATACAACCATACTTTGTAGATTCTCTGAAGCAAATAAAAGCCATGTTCAGCCATTTGTATGACATGGGGCAGTGTAGATTAGGACCTGATCAATTTGCCCAATCACTTAAAATAATCAGCCATTTAAAAAGTATATTAAAAAGTAAAATTAAGGTAGCATTGGTTTAAGTTTTCAGCAGGTAGATGAAGAAACATGGAACTGCATTAACCAGGAAAGGAATGCAAGTGACAAAATTTAGTGCTGTATCAACTGAAAAATAACAGAACAAACTTGAATAGACAAGTGCAAAAAAGTAACTGATGCACACGGCTGTTTTTTCCCTTGAAAAAAACCCCAAGTGATTATGCAAGTGACGGTCAAAGATTTGATCTGATAATACTGGAAGAAACACAAATCCAAAGAGCAGATTTATTGTAGTCAGGGTCCTCACCCAAATTCCTTCCCTGTACTAAGACATTCAGTAATCAGTATTCAGTAATCTTGTGACATTGTCCAAGATTGGGATCGTTGCAAAAACTTGTGGCCTTCAGCAGTCCAAAGGCTGAACATAGCAAAGGCACAGATAGCTGAATAAAAACAGCAGCAAAATCTTTGGAGAACAGCAGCCAGTTTTTTGATCGCAGACTTTGATATCAAACTGGATTAGGCTCATAAAGAATTCAGGTTCTGCGTTAGCCTAGAGATGTGGAGATAATTTAAATACCTTAGAGAAACAGAAAAAAATTCAGGACTGAAGTAGCAGCTTACCTTGCGGATCTGATTGGTTGTCAGCATAATTACATCAGTCCCTTCATGAAAGCACTGAGAGGCAGCTAGGTAACCGATTCTCTACACAGAGAAGAAAAGCAGAGGGAAGTGAGTCATGTATGCACATCAGCTTTCCACAGTGTCTTCAGATGATCAAGTGGTAGCTCTGATAATACAACAATACAAAAAAGATGAATAATTATGCCAACAGAATGTCTGTCTACCAACGAATGAAACAACCTACTTGAGACAGTACTTAGCCCTTGCACCAACTCCTTGTTTGGTCTTGAACAAGCAACTTTACTATGTACAAAAAGGATGCAATATTTAGCTCCTTCCAAAGGGTCTGAAATCCACTGAGACAATAACTAAGATGATAATTGGTGCCAATCTCGCTAGAAGGACCAGCAGTTTAATGGGACAAGTAATGGGACTGATGCCCCCCCTTCCTCACAAGGGAAGAGAAGGAGGAAGAAAATATTGCATTTTTGTGGAATGAGGAAGAACATTTTAGGGCTGCCAGAATTCGTGAGCATTTGCAAATAGTAAACTGATTCTTAGGGAAAGGTCCCCTTAGCTACTCAGTTATGCAGCAAATTATACTTAGTTCTTGCCTCATGCCAGACAGAATAATAGGGGCTTTTGGGAGCAGGGAACCCATGTTCTGGACTCTCATGCATTAACTTCTAACCAAAACTAGAGGCCTCTCACAGTTTTCTTAAGATGCCCAGTCCCCTTTCAACAAAGCATCCATGACACGGGGCAAGGACAAACATCCACAGAAAACAAATCCCAAACCAAAAAGAAAATACAACAACAGAGAAGCTAGCAGCAGCCATTAAAAAAGAAACCCCACACTTGGTTATGATAAAACAAGAACAGACCCTGCATAAGTGGTAGAAAGTAATGCTGACAGGTTGTCGTTCCTGGATGACTTGTGTAATCAAATGCAAGGTAACTGTAATTGGTATTGGTAAATGCCATCTATAGAAAGATGTCAGGATATCCATAACAGAGCAACAGAAAGAGCTTGGCTTTAATAGTCTTCAATTCACAGCCAACTTACTTTAAATGTAAACTTTGATGCACTCATCACTTCAATTATATTGAAAGCAGCCCAACTGATGTCATAGCCCAGCATCTGTAACTGTTAGAAAAGGAGGCAAAGCATCATTCTTTCAAAATGCAAGATCCAATACTACCAGGAAATGAAATGAAACCTGAAAATACAGTATTGTAGAAATGTGAAGTCATAACTAATTTCACCTTCCCCCACCCCAGAAAATGAAAAAAGCATTAAGCTCCAAGGCAAAATCCTTTTTAAAATCAAGTAAGTTCAAGAGTGTTAAAGCAGTTTCATGTGCTATACACTTGCTTTGTGCTTTTTAACAATTCTTTTCCCAAAAATATAGCCCCTCCTCCAAAACTGCCTGAAATGCCTGCACAGAAAAATTTAAAGTAGAAAGGACTGTTAAACAGTCAAAAAAAAGATCTGTAACATTTCAGGTGCAGTTATCTTAAGGGATGCAAGAAACTGTAGTAGGGAAATGTTTTTCAACAGGCATTTCAGCTGATGTCTCAAGTGCTTTCAGAACACACTATGATTAAATTATCATTAACATTAGTTTTACTAAGTAAAGAAAGATATAATTCAGGCAGGCAGTAGCTAGAAGTTAACAAGGGAGTAAAATGAAAGGTACTGATATATTTTGCCCCAGCAAGGCACTTACATATGTAAGTTTGCAGACAGCATTCGCTTTCACTGCAATGTTATCCTGCTTCAGCTCCTGCTTGATCTCATCGATGCACTGGGAGATGTACTTTGCCTGAGGGAAAAGACATCCTGTTATTAGGGACTACTTCATTTTGCATTCTTCCATTACTTTAGCAGGATCCTACCTTAATTTGTTTGCTTATTTGTAATCTGTAGCAAACTGGACAAACATTTAATTCTGGAAAAAAAATCATTAAACCAGTGGGGGACAAGCTTTTTGGCAGGTGTGCCATAAGGGGAGCCCTGCACTGAGTACCACTAATCCCCTTCCCAATCTGTTGCTCAGCTTTCTGCTCCTTGCTCTATTTTCCCCAGCCGAGTTCCCTGCTCCCTCCCCTGCTGCACCGCACACACTGAGGCCGAGTGGGCTACTTGTGGAGTTGGAGTGCATACTACGAGTTAGCCACCTTATCATTAAGTAAACCATTATGCTAAAGATTACAACGAAAAATATGGTGAAATGTGTCTAACAATGTTTCAATTCCTGCTAAGCCAGTCAGTTGCACCCAGAGCCACCCTGCTTTTAAAATGTGTTAAACAAGAATGAAATGAAGGTTTTACATGTTTTTAATCCATCCATCAATCCAGTTGTGGCTACTCTTCCTCTTTACCCATTTATATTTATTCTACCACAAACATGCACATCTACTTTAAATCAAAGTCTAACCTTTAGCTGGAGCAGTTTGTGCTATAATCTGGGTATGTTACTTACATACTTGCTTATAGGAAGATAAGCTCTTACTGATTAAAGCTTAGGGTGTTTCTGTAATATTTAATGCAGAAAGAACAATCTTTAGAACGTGACAGACGCAGCATATTTCACAAGTGAAAGTAAATTAAGATTGAGAAACCTGGTCAGAAATAGCTGAATTGTCTAATTTGAATGCGCAATTCTGCCTGGATGTTTTTCTTACTATCAGTAGTAGCAACATTAGATACGGAAATCCAATACTCTGACATTACTTAATATCTCTTCCCTGCAACACACCCTTTTTTAAAAAAAAAAACACAAAAACAATGAATGACTGTATTATTTTGACTGTTTCTTGGCCTTTTAGGATGTGCCAAAACAATACTCATGCTACAAGTCATGGGATATAGCTATTAGATACTGAAACACGGAAGTTTGCTTCTTTAATAAATGACAGAACAAGTAAAAATACACATTTGTAGCACAAGAATATTGCCACTGGCTCAACACCCTTCTCAACATAAGAAGAAATGAGAATCCAAAGTTTATTACAGGAAGAGAAAAAATGGAAGTTGATTGTTTCTGATTCTAGTCAGCAATAAGTCTCACAGTTTTATAGCTTATTAGGCCCTGGCCACTGGCTACCGCACAATGAGAAGTTGGGGGAGAATGAAAATAAATTTATTCTCCCTCCCACACATCCCCATGTACTCAGCAGTGGCAGCAGTAGCAGTGCAGAGAAGCCGCAGGGCAGCCCAGGCACAGGCTCCGGGTGGATGCAGCAACAAGGGCCCAACAGCAGTGTAGAGGAAGGGCTATTTTTTCCCCATGCCGAGCAGCAGCTTCTGTCTGGCCAGCACAGCTGCTGCCACTGCTCAGCATGGGTGTGCGAGTCTGGAGCATGCCTGGAGTAGGTCAGGGTCAGGGCTGTGCACACAGGTTCTGCTTGGTCCAGAGCTGAGCTAGTCTGCTGGGCTGAGTCTCAAGTGGGTGCAAGGTGGGCAGAGGTCAGGACTGGGCACGCAGGTCCCTGCCAGTACCATGGGACTTGGGCCAGCAATGGTGGCAGCTGGAAGAAGCCACTGCCTCGAAAGGGAAGTCCAGCTGTGAAGCTGCCTCAGCCCAGCTGGATGCCCAGGGGGCAGCCGGATGCACCACGGGTCAGACAGGACCAAGGGACCTGCCACAGGTTGGACAAAATCCCTTTGTGGGTCGTGTTTTGCCCATCCCTGGTTTAGGTGAGCATGGAACCAGGTATACCAAGAACAAGCTATCCCCTACTTGTTGCCCTCCTTGGCAGCCACCATCATTGGTTTAGAGATGCCAAAGGAAACATCTCCAACAGCCCTGTTTAACAGCTATTAAACAATCTACCATCCATGAATTTGTCATGGTGAATTAATTGTCTAAACCTGGCTATGCTATCTGCTTCTATAACTTCCTGTGGCAGAGTTCCAGAAGTTCTATGCCTTGCACAAAAAAGTAAAAAAATTGGTGGAATGCGACTAACTACAATCAAAGAAGTTTAAAAACAAGAATTTATTGTGCGACAGAGTATGAGCTAAAAATGTAGTTTTTGTAAAAACTAGTGTTTGTGTAACCTGGTTTGTTTTTAAGATGCCCAGATACAAATAGCTGGTTTTAAAGAGCTTTTCCCTTGCTGTATTCTCGGGACAGAAGTAAAAATTTGAAAGAGAAGCTAATTAAGCAGAAACAAGAGCGATTTCATAATCTAAATCAAGTTTTGCCAACTTGTGGCACAGGTGCTACAAGTGGCACAGATAACCTGCGTGTATGGCATGCAGCAGATCAGGGAGGGGACAGGCAGCACAGTGCCACATACAGCAAATCAGCAAGCCAGGCAGGGAGCACAGGGAAGGAACCAGAAAGTACAGCAACAAAGTGGGCAGAGTGGCACTTGGGGAGGGTGCAGAGCTTATTTACTGCACACCTGTCAAAAAGGTTGCCCCTCACTGCTCTAAATCACATGCCCAAACATTACTCCTTGTACCTCATTAGTGTTTACAATTAAAAATTTGGTACAATTCATGTAGGCCATGAGAAATACCAATGACTGCCAGTGGTCTGAGGGTCCAAAAAGCTTACAAACTGATCTAAAGAAATGCAAAAGTTAACAGTACAAGAAAAGATTAAAAATCAAATTGAAAGCCTCGTGCTTTGCTTAGTTTTCTTGAAAACAAGTGGCAGCCTCAGACTTTAATTCCCTTTACAGATAAAAGTAATACATTTTTATTTCCTTTTCTCTGCCAGGAGACCTTTGCACTCTTTGGAGACCCTGAAAAGTGAGGTCACTGTACTGCTATAAATTTGCACAAATAAGAATTTCTGCTATAAGCTCTGAACTCATCAGTTAAAAGTGACTGAGGAGGGGAAAATACCACTCTGCATTACTTTTAAGACAGGACAAGAGTGACCAGTGGGATGCAGACATGAAATAATACATTTTTGTACTACAGCTGCAGTCAAAGACATTGCAGAAGGTATTGCTGTAACCTCATTTGGAATAGAGTACAATTCCAATCACTCATGCTCAAAATTCATTGAAGCCAGAACAGGTACAGAGAAGGACTGCTAGGATGATCAGTAGGAGATGGAGTGCTTCTCTTAAAAGAAGAAATTCAAAAAGCTTGGCTTATTTATCCTTTGTTTTGTAATGACACTATGATTATACTAGGATTATGAATCCCAGGGAAGGAAAAGCACTATATATGCGAAAAGATGTGATACATGAACAAATGGATGTAAGCTGGCCCTGAATAAATTTAGGCTTGTTTCCAACCATGACAGCAGTCATGTATCAGAACAGCTTTGTGATAGAAAAAGCAAGGACAAAAAACTTTTGCTACACTGGAGGATTTAATTTATGGAGAGGGTTATTTGATATGATTGCCTGCAACAGACAGGAGACTGGACTCTTCCAATTCTGTGAACTTTTCTGACAAAAAAACAGGATTGGAATTAAGACCAAAAAGATTTGGTACCTTATACGTTTAATATCCTAAAATATCTGGGATAATATCAGAGCAAGCAAGGGGAAAGTCTGCAACATGCAGACCCAGGAAATGTAAGGTCAGCCATTTTTTAAAAGTTTCTCATTTCCCATTAAATGTTTTAAAACCTAGAAAATTAAATTTCTCTCTGAAAACACAGGGACTATGCACACTAGAGCAGCAGCTTAACTGCACAATAGGAGAGGGTGCACGGGGGTGGGTATGACAACATAACCAAGGCAAAAGCACTGGGAGCAACTTTTTGGGCAAGCGCATAACAGCCAGTACCTGCCCCATGGCACAGAGATACCATTACGCTTCTGAAAGAGGGAATTGACCATGCTTTAAAGAACAAATTTCAAATGCAGCTTTTACCGTGGGAGGGTCCCTCCGCATACTCCCCGATACTACCCACAGGAGTACTCAGGTACAATTTAAAGAATAGAACAACAATATTTTCTCGCCCAGTGTTTTGATGTCACAGGCTGAGAGTTACAGCCTTGTTTGCTATTACACACTGAATCTCCAGTGTGAAAATGATTGCTTTGGGAAAATCTTCAGAATATAAAAGATTATACAGAAAACTCAAAATACAGCCTATTTCAAAAAGGCTGGTAAAAAGCCACAATGCTAAGAGTTTCAGCTAACAAAGCTTCCAATATTAAAAACATACACTTGATAGTAGATACTGAAAGAACCTCTTATACAATATGCAACTGATCTCTTAGCAATACATTGTACCTTGAATTAAATATTTTATGATCATGTAGCAGTGTGCTGGAACAGGTGTCATAGAATCCTTCACATGCATCTCCTGTTCCCACATCTTGGCCAGAAACATCAGTGCTACCTTTCAGTGCCAAAACGATAATGCAGATTCTCATTTCTCATGCCAAGAAAACCTACCACCAACTTTCTATCAATCAACCTCTCAAAACTCTTTATAGATATTAAATTAAGCTTGAAAATAAATCAAATAATAAAAGTTGTGAGATCAATATCACCGGTTTTATCAGCAGAGGAACCAAGGCATAGAAAGTAGGGGTGCATCAATAAAGGTTTTTTGGGCCAGTATCAATGGCCGATGATTAATGAGCCGTATCAGCTGATAAAGATCTAATTGCCCACATGCAGCCCAGCAGTTTGGAGAGCAGCATCTGGCTGGTAAGTCTGTTGGAGGGGGAGAGGGCAGATCGAGACCCCTGCAGAGAAGGAGCGAGAAGGGCTGGGGAGGGGCAGGGGAATATGCTGTCCAGCTGGGAAACAGCTTTCACCACTACACATTCCCCATGGCAGGCTGTGGCCATGCCAGAATTCACCATAGACCCCCTGTAGCCCAGCTCCCACCCCCTCCCAGGAAGAGCCCAGCACCACCCCTTCCCCCAGCAGCAGCCCACCCTTGCCCCCCATACAAATATGGGGAGGACATACCCCTCCATGACCCCCCCCGAGGGGGGGAGGGGGAGGTTAGCAACAGGATCTGTACCCCCCCACCCACTTCTTGGATGAGCCTCTTGCACTCAGTGAAGTCCATCAGCTGGGCTGGGACACAACCCAGCATACCTGATCCACTTCATTTGGGGACATCTACCTGTAACTTAAAGTGTCTGGGCACACCTGGGCTCACTTGGTTGAAATTTTAATGGCTCTGGGTCTGTATGATTTCTCAAGGTAAGAAGGATAATAAGATGCAACTGAAAGCACAAGAGAGACCTAGGCTTAACTAGTTAGTTTGGTGACTGATACTTGGTTTTATTTCAAGAATTACAAGCTTTCCATTTAAGACAACACATGTCTTTCTTTCCACATCTCAGGAAGAAATACGCTTTTAAGTAAATTAATTAGATTGGACCCCTATCATAGGCAAGGACTCCAGCATATAATTACAGAGTCTCTGCTCCAAAGAGCTTATTGCAAAGCATTTTGTATTGCACAGAACTTTTGCAAGCTTCCCCTTCCCCAACCTCCATCCATTGGTTCATGTTAGGTTTCTTTTAATCAAGGAAACAGTATGTTGGGGTTTTTTTAGTTGGGGGTGGGGAGGGAAAAATAATTACAGATACCTTGCAAAAGCTTCACTGTTTAAAAAGAGACTATTTCTAGAGCTCAAAATTTAACTGGGAACACAAATCAAGTCTCTTCTTCGCACTTGCTATCTGCGGTTACAGATTTTATTGTTACAAAACTGCTTCAGCCTCTCTTGCACAACCACATCTAACAGAGAAAGGCTGGCATAAAACAGAAGACAATGAGTGAAGGAATGTATTCACTGCCATTAATAAGGTGTATGCAGCCTTGCCTCCAACACTGTTCCCAAAGCTCAAAGTGTCCATTAATGCAGGGGTCAACCTACAGCCCATGGGCCAGATCCAGCCTGCCAAGCAGTTTCATCTAGCCTGTGAAGCCCAAATATCAGTAGTATTTTGGCAGTGGGGAGATTCTGCAGCATATGGCAGCGCCCACGCTGCAGACATTATCAGCAGAGCTGGCCTACCTCAGACCAAGCTGCATTATTTTGACCTGCCACTCCACAAAGGTTACCAACTTGTTCATAAATACCACACTCAGTGTATTTGGCTACTCATTTATGCATACACAGATCACCAAAAAAGGCTGTTCATTACTGAAGGTGTATATCAATCAATTGCCAAACTGCAAGGCAATTAAACTGATCAATTCACCTTTAATTTGTTGAACTGATTTAGGTATTCACCTTAATTAACAAAACTTCACAAACTCAAAATTAAAACAGCAAAATAAGAAAAAAACTCAGCATGTGAAAACTTAAGACTCATGGTTGGGGAGAAAGACTTTTAATAAACTTTTGACTTTCAAGAGCGAGTAGGATGATGCATGGAACACAATGGGATTCATCAGTGTGGGAAGGGAGAGGGTGGTGAAAGAAAGCCAAGTTCTAGTACGCACCCAAAAGTATGAACTCATTTGCATCATTTACATGATTGAAATATTGACATGAAGGGGTATGACTTGTTGAGGAGGGACTGGGGGATATGGGGAAGGGAGGGAGGGGAAAGCTACATATATAAAGATCTATACATCTGTTCTGCATCCAGGATGAAGCAGAATGCAGATAGCTTGAAAGTGTCCAGGTTAAAGGTCAACTGGGAAAACAGCAAGGCAGAAATGTCATCATGGAGGGCACCTACTACAGATCACCAATCAAGGAAGCAAGGAGTAAAAGAGGCTTTTTTTAAAAAAAGGCACAGGACCTGGTTCATGGGGAACTTTAACTGCTAGGTCTGCAAGCCAGGGGGTAACAGAGCAATGCACAGACAAGTTTTTGCACTACAGCACAGAAACCAAAAAGGGGCAGAGGGAGGCCCTTAACTTGTGGCTCCAGAATAGAAGGAATTAGTTGAAAAATCTGAAAGTGGACAGAATTTGAGAAAATAATGGTTATGCCAGTGGAACACACAGGCCTACTCCTGTGTTACACAAAGTGATTTTAAATAGCCATATAGAAGAAAAAAACCTCACTGTTGATGATAAAATGGGCTACTGATAGCAGATCAGAAATTAGTGCTGAAGAATAGGTGACCATTTGGAACAATGGTCCTTATACATCCATCTGCACAGTAATAAAAAGAAAATAATTAAGTTCCTACATAGGTTGCAACTCTTGCCGCTTAGAACTAAAAGTACAGGAACGGGCAAACGTTAGACAGTGGGGTCAGCTCACATATGACAGATGTTTCCCAGGATGCCACCTATCAATCAAATAACCTCTCTGCGTTCTTATTGAACCTTTCTGCAAAGTCTGCAAGTTAAGTCACAAGGAACTGACCGCTCTTCTTCTAGGCTTTTGCAGTTATAGCTGCTAGAAGAGAAGTTACACGCCGAAAATCCCGGACTGGTTTCAAAATAGGCTTGGGAAGCCTTTGTAATGGAACTGCCTATCAAGTCAGTGTTCTGCAGAGAAGGGAACAAAGATCTTTCCATGGACATCTGGTGGAAATTTCTGATATTTCCTGAAAAAGGCTTGTCCCGCTTCCAAACTAGAAAGCTTGAGAAACTTTGTTGAAGCCTGAAGGAAAGTGCAAGTTCTATGACCTAACAGTTAAGAACAAATTTGGAATAAATTTGAAATCTAAAAATCAGAGATGAATAGAAGACAGCAAGCTTTGTACGATGCAGAGCTGTGGGGAAGAAAGGAGTAAATAATAAAGCTGTTTACGTACAGAGACAAAGTAGCTGTCAGAGACTAAATTAGGGGTGGGCAAAATACAGCCTGCGGGCCAGATGTGGCCTGCCAAGCTATTCTATCCAGCCCATGGGGCCCCTAAAAAAAAATTTAGAAAATATTAATCTGCTCTGGGCTACCTGTTATGCAGCCCTCGATGGCTTGTCAAAACTCATTAAGTGGCCCTCTGCCCGAAATAATTGCCCATCCCTGGACTAAAATCGAGAGGAAGAGAACAGAAGGCTCTTCTGTGCATACTGACTTAGGTTACGGGAACACAGTTAATGAAAGATAAATATCTGTCTTCAGGTATATTTTAGGGGATTGTATCTTTATATGTTAAGCGTGTTATTCGATAAATTGGATTTGTTAATAAATAACATTTAAAAAGTAAGGAATCTGAAGGTAGAAGACAGGTTAGGTAACTAACTCTCTATATAATCTAGTGATCTGTATCTTTATACTAGCCAACTAACCTGTTAAGAATGACAAGGGGGGAGGGACAGTCTGAGGCCAGTGCCAGTGGCTCACCCCCACCATGGCACCCCAACCCTGCTTCTCCCCCTGTGCCACCACCGCTATCAACTCGAAGGAGCACATGGGAGGGGGGGGGGGCAAGGCCAGCTCTGTTGGCTTCTCCCCACTCCCCCATCGTAACTGCATTCTTGATTCTAAGGCAAAGAATCAAGTTTGCTTTTCAGAAAAGCAGACTTGAAAAAAAACCCCCAAAAATCCAACAATGCGGAGAACTTGTTGGCAGAATCGCATGGGAGGCATGTTGAGGAGAAGGGGCTGTTTCTTGACAGACAATATTAAATGACACAACAGCATGCTATCCCAATTTGGAGGGAGAGTAAGAAGTGTAGCCAGACACCTGCTGCATTTCTTACACCTGCTGAATGATTTAAATTTAAAAAGGAATTTCAGAAAAAGCTGAAGCTTGGACATCTGGGTAAGTATAAGATCCTGGACAGACAAAAAAAACTGGGAAGGCCAAGACATTTTTTTTTTTTACTTTTATTTTCGCAAAAAGGTCAACTCTCAGGTAGCAAACACAGCAGCAAGGTCTGGGGGGTAGATAACCTGTAGCAGGGAAAAGAGGTTAGGGACTGTTCAAAAGAGGAGGGCCTAATAAGACTCAGTCTAGAGCACTCAAGGAACTGGCTGATGTAACTACAGACCAACTGGCAATTTCTTCTGAGCATATGAGGTCAGGTGAGGTCCAAGATGAACAGACGAGAACAAACAGTACCCATTTTTCAAAGAAGCAGCCAGGATTCCTACAATAATAGAAAGGATACTGGAATACGTCAAACAATTTGTGAGCACCTAGAGCAGTGGTGATCAATCTTTTGGCCATGCTGGCCAGAGAAGTGGTGTGGACCAGTGTGCAAACTTCTTTGGGCCCCACTAGCTCAGCTTCGTGCTGCCCCAACTGGACCCACATGCTCAATCTATGTACCCCGCAGGGCTCCCTCTGCGTCAAGAGGTCTGACAATAGGGAAGCAGGAGTTAGCTGCCACCACTTCTCTGTGGCCCAATTCTCAGGCCCATGGGAAGCCTTGCAGGTCAGATGACATTGCTGCATGGGCTGGGAGTTGAGCACCCGACCTAGAGAATAACAAGGTGACAAGGAATGGCACTTTGGATCTGTCAAGATTAAGTCATGCCTAAACAAACCGATTTCATTCTATAACAAGACGACGAGCTTTGGAGAATGAACATGATCACTGGCCATGCATGGTGGGTGCTGGCGGTGCCTGCAGGTGGGTCATTGCTCGCCACCCCATCTCACTGCCAACACCACCGGCAATGTCTGCAGGAGCTCCCCACTTAGTGCTGCCATGCTCCACCAGCGCCGCCATGCCCCCCAGCTGCCAGAGGCACATGTCATTCACAAATGTCATCAACTTTAAGACTCTGACGGTATCTCCCACACTACCCTAAGCTGAGAAAATATAGTCTAAATGAAACGAACATAATGAAGGTATATGATCTCAAGCTGGGTGGGGCAGCAGACATGTTGGAGTAAGGAATGAGGATGTGTAACTGCAGCAAAAAAGACAGAAGTATGAGAATGCGCATGAGTCACAAAGATAAGCGTTCAGCAATGGTGAGGCCTCACCTGGAGTACAGAGGTCACTTTGAGACTTTAAGAAAGACAGAAACAAAATGGAAAGAATCCAGAAAAGAACAAAAAAGTTATGAGAGGCCTAAAAGCAGAGCATACAAAGGAAGGTTGGAAGACTTGTGATTATTTAGTTCAGAAGACTGAGGATCTGTTAAGACTCCAAATACAAAAAAAGGATTGTAAGAGGATGACAATCAATTGTCCTGCATTCACAAAGAACAGGACAAGTAGTATTGGGTTTAAACTGCAACTAGAGAGATCTGGAAGAGAGATTAGGAGGAGCTTTAACAATGAGGGCGATTAAGCATTGGAAGAAGTTACCTAGGTAAGATGTGGGAAATCCATCACTGGAACTGTAAGATGCTACCAAAACCAGTAGGCCTCAAACGTTTTTAGATCTAAGGGACCCCTCAAAAAAATGCCAGCTCTTAGTTTTCACTCATTTATGAGTGGAGAAAAGTAAAAGAGAAAAAAAATGGTTTTGACATTATGGATTCCCACATGTAGTCTCTGGATTTATCTTGCAAATCCTACTGCACACCTAACGATGCTAGTGTAATACCACAGTGCATCCTTGAAAGGATCTCAAGGTACCCCAGAGTACCACGGTCGTGTGTTAAGAATCACTGATCTAAACCACACAAATCCTGAGCAGGTGGTGGTTTAGATGACCTCCTGAAGTTCCTCCAAGCCCTACCTATTTTTCTATGAACTTTGTCACAACTTCTACTGCCATTCACTTCTCATCAAAAAGTGACAACATTTCTATATGGAAGTAAAATATACTGGTACAAGTGTGCTCATATCATTGTACCGCATTCATTATACCAGAATAGTTAAGAAATGTTAAACTTCCCTGCATACATAAAAGTATCTAACTTTCTGGGGAGAGTGCTGAACTATGGCTCTATTTCCAAAGAAGGGTGTCAGATATGGGCCTCCACGTGGAATACACACCTGGGACACACTGATCATTCCTTCTGGCTTGCCATCATCCAAACCCAGGGAACCTAGCATAAGGATCCAATGATTGGATCCATTCACAAATTGTTATGTGCCCACGTAACAAGACTAGCTCAGGTAGTTATTAAATTCCTTGCAGAAAAAAAATGCATATACAACAGGGGACCAGGAAAAAGATCTAACATAAGTCAGACTCGAGATATTTTTGGAGCAGTCAAAGAACACATTCCAAAATACGTGCACATCAAAAAGCTTTAAGGGATCAATGGGTATTAAATATTTGTTCATCTCTATAGAATACCAGTGTCCATGTGGGCCCCCCACTACAGATAGGATGTGGACAACTGGGAAAGTGTCCAGTAGAGGGTAACAAAAATAGTTAGGAGGCTGGGGCACATGATTTATGAGGAGAGGCTGAGGGAATGGGGCTTATTTAGTTTGGAGGAGAGAAGACACAGGGGATTTAGCAGCAGCCTTCAACTCCCAGCAAGGGGTTGCAAAGAGGATGGAGCTGGACTGTTCTCAGTGGGGGCAGATGACAGAATAAGAAGCAATGGTCTCAAATTACAGCAAGGGAGGTTGAGGTTAGATTAGGAAAAACTCTCATGAGTAGGGAAGTAAAACACTGAAAAAGGTTACCCAGAGAAGCGGTAGAAGCTCCATCCTTGGAGGTTTTTAAGACCCAGTTTGACAAAGCCTTGGCTGGGATGATCTAGTTGGGGATAGTCTTGCTTTGAGCAGGGGGGTGGACTAGATGCCCTCTTAAGGTCCCTTCCAACCCTAATTTTCTACAATTCTAAGAATGAGGAATTTGAAGAAAACACTAGCCTATTCAGCTTTCCATGACACCTAGAACTCCAACAACCACACCCAACTGCATCTGGCAATATACATGGAAAGGAAGAGAACATGACCATGTTCATCTGCTGGAGTTCATCCCTATTTTCCAGTTCAAAACAACATCTAGTGCTTGTTAAAAGGTTTCAGAGCAGGCTTGTCCAACATATGGCCTGCCAAGCCATTTTATCTGGCCTGCGGCAGCAGGCCAGAGTGCAGAGCCGCCGCCGCCGCTGCGGAGCACAGAGTATTTTTCCAGCGCAGAGTGCAGAGTAGTTGAGTATTTTTCAGAAAGAGACATGCACAGTTCATTTAAAACACTTTCCTTTTGAGTACACTCCTTCCCAGTATAAAGAACATAATGTAATTCTTAAATATCAGATTCAACAATGATCACCAGTTCCATTTTTTAAATTGTAATGATAGTCTCTTATTTCAAGGATCCCAAACTTCAAGCAATTTACTCATTCATGCTGGTTAATTAACTGAGCAAATATATCTTTTAAGTTACGAGACCTGAAGCTCTTGCCTTTACATATATTCGCAATGACTTTACATTGGACTAGTAGGCAGGCCAATTACAATGAACCTTTCAATACCAAAGGCAGTAAAGAATATACAAAGTCATTAAAAAAACCCACAGTTCAGCTGCTAACCACTGCCATACAATGAAATACGGAATGCTAAATTTAAAACTTGAAAGGGATAGAATTACACAGGGGAAAGAAAAAAGCCTCCAAATTAAGAGAAAGGTGAAAGACTTATGATCCTTTCCTCTGGCTTGCATCCCAAGTAAAGGTGAAAAGCTCCCTTAGGTAAAACACCAGTGCAATCTCCTGGTGACTGAGAACTATGAGAGAAAACAGAAGAGGAAAAGATTACAGAAGCAATTTCAAAGCAATATAGCTGAAAAAATGCAGATCTATGCAGTAATTACTTAGCAGAGCTGTGGATAGAACACGGAAGTTAAAGTAGACATCCCCAATGTATTCTGCAAAACAGATATGGTAAGCATTTTTATTTCCACATTCATAAGATTGATTTTTAAGAAGTTCTGAATTCCTTAAGAGAGTTTCAAAATTTGGCTTGAAAGTGTGTTTCATATTAAAGGCAGATAGATGAAATCTGAGTAGCATAAATGGTATAAAACTTTGATCGTCTCAAACCCTTCAAAATAGTTTTATTTTTTATATAAGCCATAGAAAAGCACAAGCTTGAGATTGATTTCCTCACTCTTTCATCTTCACAAAGATGACGCATTTCTTGCAAAATTACACTTCACCCAGATAAGGCTGAAGCATCCAATGCACAGATGAAATTGAGCCAATTAACATTTATTAGAAAGATTAATAACCATTATTTCTCCAGAACACTCATCTCTCTAAATTTATTTCTGATCTCTTTCGTTTAAAGATTGGCATTTCAGGGGGATATAGAAGGACTAATATGTTTAGAACAGCCATTCCTCTTATAAAAATCATTATTAATGCTAATGATTTTCCAAAAGTCTAAACAGGATCATTAGAGTAACCATACAAATCATCAAATTAAAGGTAAATCGAGAAAACACGTACGCTAAAAGATGCTATGTTTTGCCACCCCAAAGGTGGAAAAATTTCTGATGTCATGGCCCTCACTGAGACCTACTACCTACAAATCCTAAAAAGCAGCAGCTCTCAACCAGGGTATTGCAGCATCCTGGAGTGTCCTGAAATCCTTTCAAGGATACCATACAATATTAGCACTGTTAAGTGTGCATACATGACTCAGAAGATAAATCCAGAAATTTAACAGGAATCTAAAGTGTCAAAGCCATTCTGACCTGATCGGCTAAGTACAGACAGTCAAAAAGCCCAAGGCTGAATAGATTCAATCTTGGCAGGTTAGTCCAAGCTGCATATACTGAACTACTAAGCAAGCGAACAGACATTCACTTTTGATTCTGGAAATGCAGCCACAAGCCTGCAGGTGTCCCAGGCCAGAAGCCAGGGGATAGTAGAGTATGCTTCTCTGCTTCACTGGAGCAGACAGCTTAGGCCAAGACTAGCCCACCTACCCTGCGAGGAGGGGTTTATTGAGGTGGTGCAAAGCATCCTGAGATGCTGGAGGACTGAGTTAATTTGAATCTGGAGGGTATCTGGGACAGAAGTTCAATAAACCAATTTAACCAAAATCAGATAAACCTGGATGGATGTGATATCAGACTTATCTTAAACAAGTTTCGGCCAGTTTGAAAACGGTTTGTGCGCACTGAACTTCTGCTGTGTTATGGAACTGAACCAGTTTCCAATCGCTTACGCTGGTTTATTATACCAGCAATTTCTGCCCCTGGTAGCCTGGTGGTCTTTTCCAGTCCTTTGCAACAGAAGAAATGCTCAATTTTTTTTTTTTATAGTTAAAAAAAAAAAAAAAAAAAAAAAAAGAGTAAAAACTAAAAGTTGGCATTTTTAAGGGGTGCTTTGAGTCTAAAAAGGCACCACCACTTTAGAGTCCAATCCCATCCCCCTAGATGTATCACAATTCACTTATCTTCAGCATTGTATTGCTGTTCACCCCTGCAATATCAAAATACTTTCTATTTAAGATCAAATACAAAGTCCCAATGAGCTTCATGGAATCTCTGGCTTGTCTGCCTTATCAGTTAAAAACTCTGCTTGGGGAAACATTTCTGCAGAGTGGATGTTAATTAATATGGATGGAGCATAGAAGAAGGGGTTGTCTCAAATAAATGGATCACTCACAGCGATTAAATGATGATGATTTAGAGAAGGATAATTAAACAAGGAGATGGGAATAAAGAACTGAGGTCAGCTACAAAGCCTCAGCTTTCACCTGTTTTCAAGCATACTAAAAGGTCTGCAAACTTCCCTGCAAAATCTGGAGTGACCCAGATGAAGTTGAATTCAGCAAGATTTTGTCAATGTGCAAGCTTGTATTCACTAGATCAATCTCATAGCAGATCTGAAGAGTCTATTCAGCAGAACAGAAGCAAAACAGGCATGCCCCAATGTACTCTGCAAAACAGGTGTAGTAAGCATTTTATTTCCACATTTAGAAGATGCCGAGATTAATATTTTTAAAGTTCAGAATTCCTGAACAATTTCAAAATGTTTTGAAAGTTTGTTTAAAGTGGTTATCAAACTTCCTAGGACAGGGGTGGGCAAAATGCAGCCCGCCAGGCCATTCTATCTGGCCCACAGGGCCCCTAAAAATTAAGAAAATTAATATATATATCTGCCCATCATGCGGTCCTCGTTGGCTTGCCAAAGCTCAGTAAGTGGCCCTCTGCCCAAAATAATTGCCTGCCCCGTCCCAGGATCACAGAATCCTTTCAGATTCCTTGTGTTGTCCTACCTCAACCCTAATGACTGATACAGAGCCAAAGAGACCTAGCCCAGCAACACCACCTCTCAGCCTGCTTTTCCATTAGCCTCAATCCTTCTGTGAAACCCCGATGACCCGTCAGGGAACCCCAGGTTCCACAGAACACAGCTTGAAAACTACTGATCTATTGCAATGACTTTCAGGAAACCAGTAACAGCTGTTCCCTCAATTTGTTAGACTTCAAAAATACTTTTTTTTGGATGCAAGCCATCTAACATTACCGAAGAGATTCATGCAACACTGCAATTTCCAAAACTGCTTCTGCTTTAAACAGAGAGCAGTTACAATTATACTGGAGATTGTTTGCTGACCAATACTACAATGAAAGAGGGTTGGAAATGGACAGAATTGACTTGGATTTAGATCCAAAATTTAGGGTTCGTGGAAAATTTCAACCAAACTAATAAACTGCATAGATTTAAAATCCAGCTAGAAACATGAACCCAGCTAGAACATTTTCATTGCCCAAATAAAATAAAAGCATAAACATTAATATGCAAATCAGGATTTAATAACTTGAGTTAGTGGTAACAATATACAGTATTTCAGTGTCAAAACATCAGTGTAAAATATTATACTGTACAAGATTGTGAAAAACCCTTCAACAGAAGTTAAGATCCTTCCTTAACAATTGACTTAAGAGTATCAAACTTCTTTTATTCTATACGGGGAGGGAGAGAAGGTGGAATACCTTCTTGTTCTAGAGTTTTTAGCAGGTCTTAATTTGCCATTAAAATTAATCCTTATAATCACAGGGATGTTTGCATACCCTACATGAAGTCTAGAATATTAAACTAATACATTGTTCTCATTACCGAGAAATTATAATTCAGTGGTCAATATTTGACGTTTAAAAGATCATCTTTGTCACTCTGTTTTGCAGCAGTTTTATTCCAGTCTGTGTTGCAAACATAATACATTATACATACACATATTTCCTCCTGGCTAGAGTTAGCAAACCCAGATACTGAGATTCTCAGTTATTAATGAAGGAAGTTGAGAAACCAGTTTCATTTGTATTCTTGAAGCTTTCTGATTTTAGCTGATGAGACTACAACCGAATTATACACATACTGATATCTGACCTTGTATGCTAATGTAGCTCCATAAGAATCCCCAAAATATTCTTTAGGCATGTCTAGATTCATTTTCCACCTAATGTCATAAAAAGTATTTTAAATGAATAGAACAGAATTATAAGGAATGAAAAAAAAAAAAAAATCAGCATAACCGAGTCGCTTCCAATGCATCTAAATCCCATAACAGTTCATTTTGTTAAATAGGGATCTTATCAAGTACATTTTCTGCAAAAAAAAAAATTGCACTAATACCTAGAAAAATGCCATCTTTGCTCTGTTGCATATTTCGGAGGTCTCTTTATAAAGTCAACACTTGCAAGACTGCTTACGTTTAACTGTATTCTGGTACACAGGAAGCAAAGTCAAGTTTAAATGATTTTTTTCACCTACAAAACAGATGTTCAATACTGGCTTGCCAAAGGACAAGTACCATTTTTCCACAAGCCTCTAAAGATAATATGAGCTTTGTTTTTAAAAAGCAGAATGACTGGGGGGGTGGGATTGGGGGGGAACCAATTTACAGAGTTATGGCCCCAAACATCCTGGCCACCGCTGACTCAAACTCCGTTTCCTGCATAAATAAACCTGAAATTTTAAGTGCTGATTAAGAATTATGGGTGGAGTTATGATTTTGAAAAGATCTAGTATTTCTAAGGCTGTGAAATAGGAAGAGAGAGACCAAAAGTAACTAGAAGACAGCAATATTATCTTAAGTTTAGTTGGCTAGTGGAACATTAAGACCATTAAAAAGGAAAGATAATCATTAACACTTGTGGAATAAGAACAATAAGCCATCAAGTCAACTGAATCCTTCAGTTGCCTGAATTTTAATGCCAAAGCTTCTGTACCAAAGGGCAAGACTCAAAGCAAGGGGGAGGTGGAGGGGTGCAGAAATCAGCTTTCCTGCTTAATACACACAACTTGATTTTGGAAGGCCAATTCTCAGGGGAAAAGTGCGCAAAATATATTAGTGAGAGTGAGTGCTGGTTTGGGTTTTTCTTTCCCCATGTTCCTTAACAGTGGATGGAGAAGGGAAGAGAGGCTAGAATAGCTCAGGAGAAAGGAGCAGGACAGGGAATACCTGTTCCTAAATGAAGTATTTGGGGAAACAGGGGGCTGCTAAGGGCCAAGGAGCCCATACTCCTGCCCTTGTTGACAGATGACACTATGATGCAACAGAAAAGGTAGGCTGACACCCAACAAAAGGGAACTTTTTGCTTCACGGAATATTTGACAATTTTTGAATGGGGCCAAATAACAAGCAGTCAATGCACTGACATCATTTAATCAGTCAGTTGACCAGCTTGCCAACCCCTACACTGAAGTCGAGTTTCAGCTGCAGATTATCAATACACTGGACTGGATGGGATGATGAAGTTGGGGTTGGTCCTGCCTTGACCGGGGGGAGGACTAGACATGACCTCCTGAGGTCTCTTCCTACCCTCATTTTCTATGCTCCTATGGATCAAGACTTGCCCGTTTTAAGCAAAGTATTTGCATTACCAGGAAGTGTCACTTTAATCACAGCAGTTATCAACTTGATTTTAGAGGAATTAGATAATCCTCAAGAGTCCAAAATCTTTACTTCATGATATGCAGCTGCATTAGTATGACTATACATACAAAGCAAATGAAAGCATCCAATACTGTAAAACACACTTCAATCCTTTAATTGATCACAACAGTATTCTGAAAGAAGCTACGAGGAATTTAACAAATGCAAAATACATTGTAAATTTTGTATTTACTTGCAGTGGTAAGATGGGCCCAGAAAGAGAAACATTATGTTTATAAAGTGCTAAGTACATTTTACTCAAATGGTACATTTGTTCAAAATGGACCTGTACCAGGAAGAGTGCCAGGGAAGAAAAACACATTTACCAGTTTTGCTTGGTAAGTGACATTCAAGAATTTCATGCGTTTAATCACAAAGAAACTTCATTCTACTCGGAGGGGAACAATTCAAAAATACATGTCAAAACGGCAACTCCGAGAAATGTATCTTGGTATGTATTTTGACAGCAAAATCAAGAACAGAAGTCAATTCCCTCAGGCAACAGAAAGTGACTTTAAAGGTGACCCAATTCTTTCAAATGAAAAAAAAAGAATCCAAATGTTTGGGACTTGCATTTTAAAAATAGAAAGAAAGTTTTCTTCTCTTTCATTTTACCTGGAAAGTTACAGGTGACTGGGGTATATTAACAAAGAAGTTGCCAGCAGTACTTTTTAAATTTGTGTTTAAAAACACGCAAGTCAAGAGGTTAACATACCTGGGGACAAGATCTACATTAAAACTATCACACTGTGTTCTCCAAAGGACCGCTCCATAAAACAGGAACCCAGACTTGTCATGCCTGACAGTACTGTGGTTCAAAACATTTTTTTTTAATAATGGTTGTTCATATAAGAACCCACTGCTTGCTTTTTTTCTAATCCAAATCCAAGCACTCTTTTGTTACCTTCAGTAATTAAAGCAAGTCTGTGTGACAGCAGAAAAGACACTGTATGCCATCAACTTAAACCAAGTTTATAATCCTTATGATAGTGAAGGCCGGTCACACACTGAATGATATCACTTCCAGCTATAATGAGTCACACTTCTCTTTATTATGAGAAACACAACCAATTGGAGAGTGCTCTGTTCCAGCTATATTAACACCCACTTACTTTCCTTACTAACTGTTTTGAGAGACAAAAATATCCAACACTGGAGGGGAAAGGGCAATTTACTTATGAACTAATTGCAAACAACATGGACAGTGAAGGAAAACCTCAACTAACCAGATGAGCTTCCACTGCTTATGTAATGAACAAAGCTTCCCATAAAAACATTTAATACGATTCTAAAATACTGCCCATTTTTATGCTCATAGTATACCACTGTCAACACAGTGACAGGACAGGTAGAAAGAAGTCAGAACAGGGCTGCATCTTATAGACTAATGAGTCAGTTTATAAGGTGGTGGTTCTTGATCTTGCACCCCTTAGAAAATGCCAGCTCTTTACTCTCACTTTTTTGCCTTTATTGATTTTTTTTTTTTTTTTTTTTTTTTTAGAGCAGTTATTCTGTTGTAAAGAATTCAGAAAGATTACGACTATGGATTTTTATTCAAACTCTCAGGGCTTATCTTGTGAATCATGTTTGTAAACCTAACACTGCTAACATCATGTGGTCCCACCCAGTACCCTTGAAAGACTCTCAAGACACCCCAGGGTGCTATAGCACCCTGGTTGAGAATCAGTGCTATAATGGTGCCACCCTGCCTATCTTCAGACTAACACGGCTAATTACCTCTTTCCATTTGTATAGATTCCTTCCACTGGGATGTTGCTAGCCACATGCTTCCTGTACCTTCTCCTTGTTCAAGCACATCCTTAATGCCCAATATTTTTATGGAACCACACTTCTCTGAATTACCAGCCCTTTTAGCATGGACCTTGATGCTGTAAAAAAAACCTCATTTTCCAGAACAGACACTGCCATTTTTTAATAAACTGCTGATCACGCGTGTCCCCCCGCCTCATAACTGGTCCCACAATTCAGTCTTTTTGATGCATGTATTCAGTTGAATGCCACCCCTGCTGTTCATTATGTCACAAATGAAATGCAATAAGAGGCTGAACAACATTTCTGCACTAACAGCCCCGAAGTCATTTCAGTACAGGGAAAATCTTTACTAATCTGTAACTAAGAGGAGGAGCTGATTTGTATACAAGTGATTTTCCAGAAAAGGGCATAGCGATGGAGCCATTCTCTACGGCACAGAGCAGAGGAAGCTGTCTTATTTAATCTCTCCCTGTGGCAGCATCAATGAGCGGCAAGGAACACAAGAACAGCTCTCGGAGGAGCCAGCAGTGTGTCAGCAGCCTTTCAAAAGGCTCCCCTCTCTCCAGCTTCTCCTTAACAGCTGTCATGGGTACCGCATGTTTCAGCAACACCAGGGAACAGACTAGTGATACAGAAGCAGCATCTAGATCACCCTGTTTTATAGCTTCAGATGGGGGAGGCGTACACTCAGCAGCATGGCGTTCTGACAAAGGCCTCCTATATACAGCCACGCTCCATGCTGGGCCCAGCATTATCCTGCAGACCTGTGTTTGATAAATCACACTTCTAGAAGTTAGTTTTAATAATGGGGGAGTAACCAAAGCATGAATTAATGAAGTGCCCCTGCATTAGATGTTCACAGCCTGAATGACACAGGCTACTGGGCAAGAGGGACCTATGGCCTGACCCAGTAAATGGCAGTTACGTTCTACAGACATCTTTATTCTCTTTCAAAATTTCTTGAAGCTCTTCCCTCAAGCTTGCAAAATGTGCCTTTAAATGATTCTCAGGTCCTGCAAGACTTTCCAGAAGTTTGTTTTAAGAAATTATCAGCTTTCCTAGGAGGAATCTTTATTTACATCAGTAAGGAAAGTGTCTCTGTTGGTTGTTTTAAAGCCCCAGAAGAGAGAAAGATCTTTTACCTTGGCAGATGCCTCACAATCAAGTTATGATTTACTCTGTTGCCAGAACAAGTCATTTATCCCAAATATACCCTATTCTGTAAGGATCTGTTTGAACGGACTGAAAGCAGAAAGCAAATAAAAGTCAGTTTTGAGGGAGAGCCTAACCTGTTCACTGCAACAAAATTATAAGAGGCTAAACTGTTTTTTCTATCATTCCAAACTTCAACACCCTCCCTCTCTCATCTCCTGTGCAACAGGACAGTATGCCAGGGGCCCTTTCTACCTGTCCCTGTTCTCTGGAGGGCACTGATCAGCATGCTCTCCTTCCTGGTCAGCAAACAGTCCTTATCAAACCATCTTTTGTGTATTGTTTCTAGTTCTACCATAAGTCCTTGACAAGTAACTTCTTTGCCTTTGCAGGGATTCAGGCGCTGAAAGAAAATTAACAATAGCAACTCAATTCACTCAAAAGTAGGTGGAATAATGATCTCCTTCAAAGATCTTAACAGGCACATGACAAACAGTAACAGTCCTGTCAATTAACTCCATATTCCCTTACCCATACGGCTGTTTCTCCAGTCTTCTACACAAGTTACATTTCTAGTACTTTTCAAATTATTCCTGGTTTTCATTTGCCCTTTAGTTTTAAATATTTCCCTTGCAATAGTTGCAACCGATACTGCCTACAGTCCCTGCTCGGAAGAAAGTACAAATCTCAGACGCGCCTCGGATTTCTCTATTGAGAATGACTTCCTTTGGAGCTGAAGAGGACTTAATTTGCAATAAGGAAATAGTCGCTTAATTCAGCAATGAAGGTGGAATTTGAGCAATGTAAATCTCGTCTCAAGTAATAGTAAAAAAGGGAGAACAGCTGCTCATTCAATCCATCTATAGCTCCTTTCAGCAGTTAAAACCAACTCCCCACACTACAGTCTGGAGGATTTCTACACTGGGCCCCTGGGTCAGCCTATCATCATTACTACTGATATGTAAATGTTTTCCAATCAGAAATAAGAGGATCATTCCCCTCCCTCCAAAGATAGTTAAATAAAGGCCTTCGTATTCCATATACTTTCTCTCTGTGGAACTCCACCCATCCACATTTCTTATTGTTGATTTAGATTTATTGATATATACTACGCATGAAGAAAAGATGCATTTTTTTTTCAATATTTTTTAGGCCAAGGTAAAAATTCCATGAAGACTTCATATTTCAATTTCTGCCCGATTAAAATTCATGCTGGAACAAGAAAAGATAGGCTTCTGACTACTTCTAAAGTATGACCAAGGCCAAAGACATATGATTACATGACAATTACTATATGACAGTTTTAAGGAAAAACAATTAACTGGCAGGGGAAAAAATAAAGTCCTGATCAAAGGAAATGTATAAGAATAATGTTATCATCTGGGTATATTGCAAGTATTCATACATTTTTATGCAGAATTTGTCCTAGACATAAAACAGCCACCTCCAATAAATTTAAGCTAGCTGTAACAAAGGCATGGTCTGAATAGGAGGCAGAGCATCAAATTCTCAAGTCAAAAGTCACTGCACCTCATTGACCCAGCTTATTCAGATCCTTGTATTTTCTAAAGACACCCTGCACCCAGAGTACTAGACAATACTTGCCTCATAAGGACTAATGAGAGTGCAAAAATCTACGCAAGAGATAAATAATATTGTTTTTTTAAAGGCTTCCTGCTCAGCAGACTCCAGATACAAAACCACGTGTCTGGAATAATTAAGTCCCTATTATGATGGGCCAGAACGGGCACACAATACACTTGCATCGTATGTTTTTGTCGCAGATCAATTCCATGTCTCCTCTTAATCAGTTGTACTGCACGTGCACACGGAACAGAAAGCTACTGTGAGAACTTACTCTGTATACCATAAAGGTTACCTAGCAAAGAATACTAGAGTTTTATTCTAGCCACAACTTCTACTTGAAGAACACGTTTCCTAAATGAGCCAAGAGAGACCAAAAGGACATGAAGACAGAACAGGGAAGGTTATTTGCCTTCCCTGCTTGCAGGTCTGTTTTTTCCTAAAATTTTGTACTGGTAAAACAGAAGAACAGCAGGGATTAGAACATAGCTGCAAATGTTCCTTAAAAGTAAAGCTGACCTGCTGAACTAGCAAAGTGTCTGATATCTTTATGCCACCTCATCCCAGCATGGGGGGAAAAACCATGCTGTTGCAATAAGTTGCTCAAGAGTCTCCAGAGTAGCCACTGATTTGGGGTACGTCTTCACTGCAGAGGTAGCTTAGGCTATGACTTGGGTGCTGCCCCCCCCCTTATTCAAATACAAAAACCACACACCTGAATTAGGTGGTATTGTAAGCCTAAGCTACCTGGCTTGGCTTTGGACAAAGCCTAGAACTCAAGGACTGTTTGCATTTCAGGAGCAAGCCACCCCCTTTGTAAGTAGGATGTAGGGTTAATCACTAGAGTGCCAACAGCCCTCCCAAACCTTCCGACAACTTCTTCCCTTGCCCAGGACAGATGCTCTCACTGGGAAATAATCAATACCTCAGTTTCTTGCAGGACAAAGCACCGTGCAGTGTGCCCATCAATGCACTAACAATACCAGGTGAATGTGGTATTAATGAGAACACAATAACTCAAGCCCAACTACAGTGGGGCTGCTCACACCCAGATGTGAGTGCCAGTCTCCCAAGCTAACCCTGCAGTGAAAATGTATCCTTGGTGTTTGTCAGGGGAACAGAGATACTAGTTTAATTAGCTTGTGTGAGTGATGGCAGATGACAGCTCCTGCAAAATGCGGAGCTGCTCTAGTCAAAGAAAAGAGCTAATGAGGTTTATTTTAACCAGAAGAGGCTGTGCAGCCTGACAAGAAAGAAAGTGTGGTTTCCTGGCATTTCAGTAGATGGATCTTAAAGGTAACTCATTCTCTAGAAGGTAAGTATCAGTGCACATAATAGAAGTTAACAAAGAAAGGATTGTGCTATAGAAAGTATATCGAACCACTCAGATAACAGCCAAGCCGATTCCTCCAGCTATTTTTATTTAACATCCGCAGTACGCTCCGCACAGAAGTTGCTAATTCATGGAAAGATGGAGACAGGCAGAAATGTAACCAGCCCCACAACATTCTCTTGCAAACTTCAGCGAAGTTTTCCTTACATATTTAAAATAAAATGGCTCCAACTTTAGGCAGTAGCTGGCTGGTAACAGTTTGCTATTGCATAGGTCCTGCTTTGGCAGAACTGGAGGAGAATAACATGATGCCAATCATTAACGCTACACAATGAAGCCAGAGGGAATCTAAGCTCTGAAAGCCTTTCAATTCTAACAGAAGCACTTTCATGTTCCTGCTCAAAGCAGTGAGAAGCCTGCTCAGGGGAACAGCCAGTACGTCAGTTCTCCTAAGTTTTGCATCTCACTGAAAAGTAATGAGATAAGTAAAGCCCAAATAACTGAGCAGGGCATACTTAGTTCAAAATACTGTATGGAAACCCATGAAACTGGCTTCTAAAATTAAAACAGCTTTATCAAGCAGGACAGCAGATAGAAAGATCTCTTATGTTGAATGATGAAGTCATATTTGTTAGGCAGTGACTCCTTTAAAAAATGTCCAGCATCTCTTTTCGTGGTTGCCCCTGGTACAGTACTACACTCAGTGCAAATAGGGGCTTAAGTTACGACTGAGATTTTTGAAGCTTGTTTAATACAGGCAATTAACTCCCAATGATGTTCCAACAGACCCGGATGCCTAAGCTCTAGTCTTTTAAAAGCATGATGTAAAGTCATGAAGAAATCTCTTCAGTCCCCCCAGATCAAGACCTAGTGATTCCCATTTCTAGGGAATTTGGTCCAGCAGTATTTTAGTAAAGAAATTTTAATGGTCCCATGCATTATGATTAGTACAGACAGCCTGACTTTAGACAAACCTGCACAAAGAAAGAAGGAAAAGCCATTTTAAAATACTTCCTTACTTTTTCTACGTAAAAGACGTTTGCTAACATATCCTACCAGTTCTGCCCCTAAATAGCACCAACAGTCAGAAGACAAGTGATGAAAAATGTTAGATGGAAAAAATTCTAGGCAAGGCCAAGAAATTACCTATATTTATAAAGCTAAATGTTATCAAACAGCAAATACAATGACTGACAGTGTTTTGGAGAGATTCAATCTTCAATCTGACCTTTAGACTAGGAGTTTTGAGACAAGACAGTCTTATGATTTACCACTAGACTTATCAGTGTCTCAGGGATACTTCCTAAAACTTTATAAATAAAGGAAGAGCCTTCATGGCTACTATTATATTAAATTTAGATTACATTGCATTGTCACATAAATGCTGAAAATCACACACATCACTGCCAGTTGGGAAACTGTGTTTCAGTCCCTAGCATTTGAGCCCCACTTAGCTTTGGGTAAAACTGTTCTAAAATCACCTGAAGTGAGAGAAGGAAGACAAAATGCTTTGCATTGTTCAGCCCAGGGTTACTGAATGATTATGTAGCATCTTTAACAGTGTCCAAAGGAAGCATGCATTATGGAGGATACACAAAGAAATACAGTACCATTAAGAAACGCACAATTCAACTGATCATGCATCCACACGACATATGTGGCTTTATACTGAACACACAGATGCCAGCGAAAGGAGTTACTTGCCAAATAATCATTTCAGAACTGAAAACAATACTCAGTCCTGCCATAAAGTCCTAGGGCAGTGTTTCTTGACTTTTTTTTTTTTTTTTTTAAACATAAGCCTCCTCTTGGCAAATGCCAGCTCTTAACTTTCACTTGTTTCTTGAGTCCAGAAAAAAAGAAGCAATTCTTCTGTTGCAAAGAACTCAGAAGACCACAACGGCTGAGGATGTTTCTGACATTGTGGATTCCTATCTGAAATCTCTAGGTTTATCTGGTGCATCAGGTGTTGGCATCTGCACGCTTAACAGTGCTAATATTGCAGATTCTGTGGTGCTGTGCAACACCCTGGCTGAGAATCGCTAGCCTAGGGGCAGCATCAGGATCCTACAAGCTTTTGGACTATCCCCCCCAGAGCTAAGAGAAAAATTTACACAGCATATATAGTATACAGTGTTCAGTAACTTATTGGGCCTAACTATATACTAGGATACTGAAATCCACACAGAATTAGACAAGCACCTGCTGTAGATCTTCAATTCTGAATGGAACAACAAAGGCTCAACGAACTGGAGCTGGACTGTTTTCATGGTGACAGATGACAGACCAAGGAGCAACGAGCTTAAGTTGCAGCAAGGGAGTTTTAGGTTGGACATCAGGAAAAACTTCTCACTAGGAACATGATTAAAGACTGGAACATGTTACCTAGAGAGGTGGTGGCATCTCCATTCCTGGAGGTTTTTAAGGCCCAGACTGACAAAGCCCTAGCCGGGATGATGTAGTTGGGACTGGTCCTGCTTTGAGCAGGGGGTTATGACCTCCAAAACTAATTTTCTACAATTTCTATAATGAACTGCACCAGCACAGTAAGGAGGGACATGTTCACATGACACACTTTTAAATATATTTTTGACGTGATTTAATGAAAGCTATTGCTTTTATTAAATCCAAGAGGTCGCTGGTTGTTTTGCTGTGAGGGGCTCTGCAAAAAAAAAACCCCAGCTGTAACTTCCTACACTACCAAATCAATACAAAACAGCCTTTAAACTGCATTATGAAATGGAAATATTCAGAGGTAGACACCGTCACATACTGTAACATATCAGCGCGTGACAATCAAGTCTGAAGCTATCTGAAAGTCAAATGTTTATGGAGCGGTATACCGCCTTTCATCCCGACAGCGGCAGCAATATAACAATATCATACACAACCCAGCTGCAGTTTTCCCAACCGAAACGTACGATTTATGAACACAACCTATGATTTAACTGCGTATAAGCGACAGCTTTCCCACAGCCGAGACCACCTTGAGATTTCATTCGATCCTGATGTTACAACGAAACACTTCTGCCTTCCGCCCGCCGCTCCGGGACATCCCGAGCTCCCCGGCTAGACGCTCGCTCACGCGCCGTCACTCACGGAAACGCTTGACAAGAAACTTTCTAAAGCTACATCTGGATTCGAGCGGCTTCCTCCGCATCCCGACCCCCACAATTTGACCGGGCCATTTTCTTCTCAGATAAGCCCGTCCTCCGTGCCTCGTTCTTGGCTTTCCATCGGGCTCCCCCCGAGACGGCTCATCAATAATCGACCAGGAAATATCGAGGGGTGACATCCACGTCCTTTTCACCTTAAATCAACCGACGGACGGACCGAGACCCGGGGGAGCGTGGCGAGGGGATACGAGGGAAGCAGTTTAATTACACCTGAATCCTTTTCCCTCAGGCGCCCACTTGCCCCCGACGCGCGGTCCCGGGGGTCTCCCGGGGACGAGGCTCCCCCTCACCACGGGCTTCTGCTGCCTTCCTCCTTTCCACCGCGGCCCGCACCTTCCCCGCCAACATCGCCTTTCCCGCACCCGCCGGACGAAGGGGTAGGGGCGGGGGGGCTGAGGTCTCCAGGCACGGGCTGCAAAGGGGCCGGTCTCCCCCAGCCCCGGCTCACCTCGTCCTCCTTGTGGTTGCGGATGCCGCGCACCAGGTCCTGCAGGTTCTTGTCGAACATGCGGTCGATGCTGCCCTTCACCATCTTCAACGCCATCGCGGCGGCGCCGGGGCCGGGGCCTGCGCTCGGGCGGGGGGAGCCGGAGCCGGGCCCGGCCGGGGGTTGCTGCTGCTGCTGCCGGGTGTCTGCGGGCAGGGCGCTCACATCCCGGGCGCCGCCGGACGGCGCGAGCCCGCCGGGCGGGGTACAGGAAGGAGGCGGCGGCGGGAAGCGCGATGCCTGGCTACGGACTCCGCTCGGCCTCCGAAGCCCAACAAAATGGCGGCCGGTCAGCTGAGACCTCGGCCCCGCCCCTCAGCACTGGCCCCGCCCACTCCGCCCTTGCCCCGGCAGCCTTTTAGCCGGCCTCCATCCCCTGCGCCCTCTAGCCCCGCCCCCACGACCTATAGCCCCGCCCCTTTTCCACGAAGGCAGGTGTCACTGTTCTCTCTGCCCCGTAGCTCCGCCCCCTTGGAACTGGCTTCCGTGTCACGTGGCCGCCGGCGCCCGCGGGAGGTGGCACGTGATCGCTTGGAGGAACGCCCCGGCCTAGGTTGCCGGGGCGGGGGGAAAGGCTTGCTCACGTGACACTAGGGTTGTGGCTGTAGCTGTAGCTCGAGGGTGGCGACACGGTGCACACGTGATCCTGGCGCGCGTCCTCCTCAGGAGGGGGCTGGGCCCCACGGAGCAGGAGCGCTGCCCCGGGGCTTCCTGAGGAGAGACGGGCAGGGCCTGTTCTCTTGGGAAGGGAGATGCTGCAAGGGGACATGAGGGGCTTACACCAGTGGCTTCCTTGCTGGCTCCTGCGGCTGTATGGCTGACAATCATCTGACCCTAGCCACCAGGCAAGGGCCTGCACATAGGAGGCCCGCCAAAAGATTTTGGAAATACATGAAGCCCCGGGGGGGGTGGAGGATGTTTGCTAGTAGTAGGGCCACTTACGGCTCTGCGCTGCCTCACGGATTTGGACTTGATTTGGATTGGAATATGAAAAAATTCTTAAAAAAAAAAATCCCAAAAAAGTTCCCAAACTGGGGTTCGCAACCCTGAATTCGGTGGCAACAGCAGCAGATGGGGCCACGGGCGGCTGCGGGTTGGGAGTGAGGGGATCATAAATGGGGTCACGTGAGGAAGAGCTTGGGCAACATTGACTCCTCAACGTGGCATCACAGAAAGAGAGGTCAGGAGGTCGCATCTGGTCCAGCCCCCTGCTCCAAGCAGGACCAGTCCCAACTGCATCACCCCAGACAAGGCTTTGTCCAGCCGGGTCTTCAAAACCTCCAAGGATGGAGACTGCACCACCTCTCCGGTGTTTCACTTTCCTCGTGTGAGAGTTTTCCTAGCGTCCGACCTAAATCTCCCTCACTGCAACCTGAGCTCATTGCTCCTTATTCTGTCATCTGCCCCCACTGAGAAGGGTCCAGGTCCATTCAAGTTGGACCTCCCCTTCCAAGGGGAAGGGTGCTATTAAATCCCCCTTCAGTCTTCTCCAGACTAAATAAGCCCAGTTCCTCACAAATCATGTGCCCCAGCCCCCAAAACATTTTTGTTACCCTCTGCTGGACTCTGCAATTTGTCCACATCCTTTTTGCAGTGGGGGGGCCTAAAACTGGGCACAGGACTCCAGATACTGCCTTACCAGTGCTGAATAAAGAAGAATAATCAGTGCGCAAACATAACGGTGAAGAGAACGTTCGTGCGGATTTAAAATTGATTCTCTCCCAAGACAAGAACAAAGAATCACAACACAGAAGAGGAAGTAGTCCATTTAAAATGAACGCAAGGCAGAATTTTTTCCACCCAGCGCGTCATTCGAGGGGGGAACCCGATGCCACCAGATGTGGTGGAAGTTGACCATTGAGCCAGATTCTATGTGGACTTGGGTGCGTTTTTGGAGGAAAGGGGCATTAGTCGCTATTGAGGGGGTATGACCTCTGAATCATAACTTCCTAGACCCTAAATGCTGGACGCTGCAACTGAAAGAGGAACAATAGGAAAACCTGTTGTCAGATGCAGACAAAACTCTTGGGCTAAAGGCGATATCTTTTATTAGACCAACTAAATAGTAGCAAAAAAAAAAAAAACGATTTGCAAGCTTTCGGGTCCAAACGTCCTTCGTCAGGCAGAGGGTAAAAGTTCTCCCAGGTAGAAAAGAAACTTCATGTTGCACAGGGGAAGTAAAGAGTGGTGTGGTTCCCCCTGGCTTTCAAAGACCCTTTTTTAAAAATTTGCTCTGACTATGCAGGTTAGGCAAGGACAGAGCTCCAGCAGGTTTCTTCCCCGGAGGTGTCAGATGTCAGGCGGGGAGTTGAATTCTGCTTATTTCCTGTATAGCAATGGAGTTTACATTTCACTCTCAGCATCTCTTCTTTGCTGCTGTTGACACAGGAGACTGGACTAGATGGGCCTACGTCTCATGGGCTGTATATTTGACAACCCCTCTCCCAGGAAAGGATTACTCTTGCCCCCTTTCAAGTCAAAAGAAAAGCTCATATTTATTTGAATGGGTGAGGAACAAGCCTTGGGGGACTGTGAATGCTCTTGGTTGGCAGAGAAGCTGTAGTGAATCCTCTAGGATGGTGCTTCTCAACCAGGTGCTACTAGATGTTTTAAAGGGTGGTGTGAGGAGATAAGTGAGGTGTTAGGAGATAAGCAGATAATTAAGCAGATAAGCATAGGCTCAGGCTTGTTGCTGCCTGGATGATCCCCACCCATCCTCACTGCCAGATCCCTCTGCAGGGAAGTAAGCCCTGTAATCTGTAAATTAGTTTTTTAAATTCACTCAAGTCACAAAAGTTATAGCGGGGTGCTTCAAATCCAGTGAGGGGTGGCTCAAGTTCAAAAATGCCAAGAACCATTGCTTGAGGAAAGTCAGAATTCACATTCCTGAAGAACGTGACCTGAAGAAGAATGCATTGCATTAAAAGGGGTTTCTAAGTCTGTGCTAACCATGCAGCTGGTCTGTTGAATGACACCAGCCCCAAAAATCCATTCCTGCTATTCCTAATATTTAACAATGTTGGGGATAAAATGGACCCAGTGTTTCTTTGGTTGTGTAGATCACAGTTAAACATATAAACTGCAGACTACACAATTGAGGTGCAGAACTCAATCTGGGTTTCAAATGCCCCAAACTTTGAGTACCTAGGGGATTTGGTTCCTGTCAGAATTGGGCCATGGACTTTCCTATTTGCTTCAGCCCATTCTAAAGATCTGAGCCAGAACCAAAATCTTAGAGCCCTCCATCTCCAAACTTTGGAGGGCTTAAAATCTGCTTGGGAACAGCCTTAATTAAAACCCTAATCTTAACCGTAATCATTGCTATTTGTCAACATCCAAGGACCTTCCCCTTCACGGCTCTGGGTCCCGTTGTACTCATCTAATGCTGGCGCCCATGTTACGTTATAAATAATGTCACCTTCTGATTTTGCAGACGTAACTTTTTAGCAAGCGGTCTCTGGAGATAAGTGCAAAGCATTAATGCCAGTTGAGTATCTCCTCCCACCTCCCTCCCATCCTTTTCATATTTCAGTTACAGGCTCCAGTCTAAGCAATTCAACATTTGTAGAAAGACTCTGAGTCTTGCAGTTATAACTCAATGGAAAAAAATACCAAATGCATAATGAGTCCTGGTTTTCTATTTCTCAGGATAATGAGAACATCAAAAGCATGAAAATTATAAACCATTAATTTTCTGATAGAGATGGGCCTGAGTTAGTGAGTTTAGATCCCAATCCAGTTTTTTTCCCAAGTTCAAGAACATATGGCCTCCAGCTTTTGGTTCAAGGCCGTATCTTATATTGTGTATGTAGTGAAAATTCTACCTTGAAGATCAGATTGTATCTTAGCTTTAATTTAAATTAAACACCAGTCTTTAACAAATAAATAAATAATGCTCAGTTAACTGCAAGAGGCAAATTATCCTGGCCTCCTGCATATTGCTTGGACTATCACACATATAACATCACTCTGACACTACCACTTAGATAACTAAGTAATTTGAGCAAATAACTCGTACATGATTTATTAAAACAAAGGATCAAATAAATTAGAAATAAGAGATTCACATAAGAAAAGGCTGATGAGGTCCCAATTGGATTGGTTTGCAATATTTCAAATTGTTGCTATTTTGATTTAGAAGGGGGAAGGGAGAGGAATAGATATAGCTTCTGCTATAGTTTTCCCCATGTTTTGATCCATAGTCCCGTATAATCCCTCTGTTCATCCAGTTCAAAATGATTCTCTATACTTTCCTATCTGGACCTTTCTCCAGTCTAGCTTAAAATGGACCAGATGACTTTATCAGTTATGTAAATTAATATCCCCACGGAACCTGATGTGCAAGAAAGAACATGAAAGCAGCAATATTAGGATTGAAGGTCAAAATGTGATCTTCCACAAAAGCTGCATTAGGGCTGTCATCCAACAAACCACTTAAACATGTGAGCAACTTTAGCAATGCAAGCAGACCCATGGCAGACAATAGAATTGCTCCCCCCCCTGCTTAGAGATGCACACATCCTTAAGTGCTTTGCTGGTCCAGTGCCTAATTCCTTTGATAGGCCCTATTGAAAAATGTGTTGTATGATCACTGAGACACAGTTAATTTCTAAAAGTCTGCTGCTTCTAGGAACAGTGAGTGTCCAATTCTCTGAGGCAGTTGACACGTGGCAGATGTTAGTCTCACAGCTTACCCAGTACTGGCTGGTGCTTGGGTATTACAGTGAGGAGCGCAGTATGCAAACTAGAAGAGAAGAGGTGATGGGACCTAGCACTAACCAAAGAGAGTTTCATTAACTCCTATGGGCTCAGGTAGACATGCTGCTGTTACACAGGTGTCAGGCTTGGATAGAAGGGTTAAAAGAGGAAATAGTGCAAGTAGGACTTGGCTGAGGAGAGCAGACCTACAGCTGGGCGTCAGAGTCCCCCTGAAGAAAGGCATGACAGGTATGGGACTGCTGCTGTTTTGAGTGGTTGCTGTCTGATGGAGCCTCTCCTTGAGCAAAGCAATTCTCTATGGAAGGTAGGCCAGCTTTTGAGACTTCTTTCGTTTTGTTCCTGAGGATTTGCCTGTGGTTGGACTGGGTGACGTCTGTCTGAAGGGGTGATAGGTAAACCCCCCTTGTCTATCGGCTTCGCACAGATGGCTTGGTAATTGTTTGCCATGAGACCTGGGGTGAGGCAGGTCATATTGAACTTGCCTGCTGCTTGGCGATGGTCTATCTCAGGGGTGGGCAATTATTTTGTGCTTACCAAGTTTTGGCAATGTGTCAAGGGCCACATTTCCCCCTCCAGCACAAGGAAGCAGGAACAGCCCCACAGTCCCAGGCCAGAGTCCTCCGCTAGGCAGGGACTTCTGGTTGTGGGGCAGAGCTAGATGGGCCTTGCTGCTGGGACCTGCTGCCGCCTTCCTTTATGTCCTACTGCCCCAGACTTCTGTCATCTTTGACAGGCAGCCAGAAGCAAATAAATATTAAATTTTCTAAATTTTTTAGGGTCCCCTGGGGCCGGTAGAATGGCCCGGCAGGGTGGATCCAGCCTCTGGACCATATTTTGCCCACCCCTGGTATATCTGCATCCCTATGGTCTGCTGCCCCCAAACTCTCAACTACCAACAGCTACTGTAGTTTTATCTAACTCTGCTATAAACTGGGGAGGCGTCATCTCTTGCACATGAGGAAACTGAGGCCTGGAGACCAAGAGGTAGAACCGCAAAGGGACAGATGTGCATGAGCCACAGTGCCTAACAGCAGAGAAAGAACTGGCCCCTTTGGGTTGTTGCATGGCTAAGACCATCTCCATTTTTATGAGTCGTACAGGAAAAGACACAGATTTGCTGGTCTGCAAGAGACTGTGCAATAGGTTCTCATCATCAAGGGGACAGAAGCAAAGACTTACCTTTCTGAGATACTCCAACCTTACACCAGTGTAAATGAGATCTGAATATGGCTCAGTACATATTAGTAAGGAACAAACATGTTGAAAGCATTTTGTTCCTTCAGACAGCCTACTTCTTCAACCATTACTCACTGGAGCAGGCTCAACTTTTGAAGAAAACTATACAAGCCCTTATCTTGGGTGGGGAAGGATCATTTAAATAAGGACAAGGGTGCCAGGGTGCAGTTTAATTTCTCTGAACAAACAATCACTTGCTAAGCTGTTCCAGGACTCCTTCGCTCCAGTACACACGGAGATGACCTTTACAAAACTGATTCCTTGTTATAAATAATGTCATCCCCTTCCCAGCCAATATGAGGGAACTGAGGTTTGAAAGAGAGAACAAGGGCCTGTGGTTTGAAAAGGGCTTTGTTGGGAGGGGAAGTCACACTCTACAGCAGCATGAGTTTGTTTGCAGAGTGGAAGAAATGTTGACATATATCAGAGGGCCAGGTTTTTTTGCAGGTGAAAGGATTAAAAGTCACCTGATGAAAGGTGTAAGAGCAAAATATGGGTAAAAGAATTGTAAAATTCAGCATCCCGATTGTATAACTCAGGCCCAAGGTCAAGATGCAGTGGAGAGGTTCATGCATCTGGCATTATGCTCCTCAGTCATCATGAGACAGCCTTTGTGACTTTACCGGCAGAAATCGGGTGCGGGTGGGCAGATTTTCAAGTGCTCAGTGCCAGAATTTCAAAGACGTGTGGTTGCCATACAGACACTAAAACAAGCAGCCAGATTTTTATGCTGCTCAGCATTTTGTTTGCTGGGCTACCGCCAAAATTAGGTCTTCATTGATTACAGCGTGGGATGGGGAGTCAGAGAAGCCTGTGCTGCTCCCAGCTCTTGCAGGCAGGCTCCTCCAGTAGTTACAGCATGTAACTGGGAGTCAGGACTTGTGGGTCCCGTTCCCACTTCTGCTGCTGAGTCACTCTAGGAATATTGCTCTATGATCTCATATCCCGCTTTCATCGGGTGCACAACAGAGCGATGAGTTAACCTCACTGCTAATTGAATTGCTTTGCTCTTGCAAAGCTGCTATAGCCTGGGAGACACCAAAGGACTGCATGAGCCTCCACACATTCAGTTCAAGGCTGAGTCTGTGCCTGGAAGATGGGATGTTCTGAAGGGGGAAAGGCCAGAATAGACCATACCGTCGCTCCATCTGGAATGGAGTATGACAGACCCAGGACTGTCCAGTCTTGTGCTGAGAACTAAGGACAGGCACAAGCCACTTCAGCCTAGAACAGCAATGAAGCCGGATGACAGCCCCTTGGATGGGACATGTAGGGGAAAACAAGCCAGTAGATGACAGCAATTCATGGAACATGACAGATTTCTCCCTCAAAGTGATTTGTAGAGGAGAGGGAGCAGCTTAAAAGAGATGCCTGGCTTTGGCAGACCCAAAGCTGTCTAGTCTCCAAGAACTGCAGGAGGGGGCACAGCGGAGGTCTGCCTCTACATCTGGCTTCTTCCGCTCCCCATGTCTGATCAATGCCATATGTTAAGTCATGAGATGGGATTCAGGACTAGCGTATAAAGGATTGACGTGACAACTCATTCGATAAATGACGGAAAGGCTTTATTTACTACAAGTATTCCCCAAATAATGAACCTAAAGTAAAACACGGTCCAGTATATTTAGCTGTAAAAGTGATAGTATCTCACCCATACAGGCAGAGAGGCAGCCTTGGTCTTGTCAGCTTCTCAAGGCATGGATCTGTTCACCAGAAGATCAGCTGGGCACAGTAGTGGTTCTTGTCAGACTGATTTCTCATTTTTCAAGCGTGCCCTGTTATCTGCTTTGTTCTTCTTTTATATCCTTTGCTCAGCATCTTCAAAGCATTCCTGTAGTTGTCTAAATCAAGGAAGAAACCCGAGCAATAATTAACAGGAAGATCCTGTTACTCAAACTGTTCATTATCGGTTATCAGAAAGTCCCAATTTTGATTGAATTACCTTCCTCAGTAATAGGAGGTTATCAATCTCTACTGAGCTGGAACATGTCAAGAAATTGATTTAACAACCAGGAAAAACACAACGTTTCGAGGAGCTGTCCTTGGAAGTTCAGGGGAACCAGTGAAGCAAAGCAAAAGTAAATCAGGAGGAGACACCTATCAAAACCCCACGGAGAATGTCTCTTCCTGCACATAAACATGAGTTAATTGTGAAAATAAATCGTTCACTATAATCATTAATCAAGGAGAGACATTTCACACAGTCACATACCAGACACATAGGAGCCTACTTAAAATCATCAGAAGTATAGTAAGGTAAGCTGGAAGTGATGCCTCATTATTTCTTTTCAGAAGGTCCAGCCACAAACTTATATCCTCTTGCACTATGCAATTGTCACCAAAATTTTGTATTTTAACTTTTGGGAGTAGGCCCAGCTCAGCATAAGCTTCACAGTCATCACATACCAGCACAGGACCCATCACTACTGTCCACACCCAGATTTTCACCAGCAAATAGAAGTGTCTATCAAAGATTTCCAGCTACCTTCAAGTCATTTTGTGCTGCCTTTCTTAGTGGGTCCAAGAACTGGGCTGAAGGTAAACCATCTTTTTTTACTTCTACCAGTGGTGGTCGGTAAATCAGCCCCAGCAAGGACAGTAAGCTGAGCAGGTGGGTGCCTGCATAGAAGAGGCAACCTCCCCATTATTAGGTTGAGCCCTGGCAGCCCTGCCTTGCTGGGCTATGACATCATGGGGTTTCAAGGTGAAGTGGGACTTTGGGGCAGCTCATTACTTACAAACAGCATTTGAGCCCCCGCACAGATTGATCAGGGCCAGATGGGAATCCTGGCCCCACTTGTGGTTTCTCTTATTGCACAATAAAGGCCCATCGTTCTCTGTCCTGGTTGCAGTGACTTGCTGCAGGGGCCTCAGCAGTGGTCTGGGGGTTTTTCCTTTCGGCCGTTCCTGGCAGATCTGGTTCAGAGCCACCTGTGGGTGTAGGGCCCACTTTTGGTTTGATATCCTTCAGAGCCTGTAATGCCCTAACCTGTTGACCCCAGCCCAACATTTTCTGCTAGTGCAGGTGCAGCGAGCAGGAGGGAATGTGTCCAAAGAAGCAGACTGCAGCTTTGGGGGACAAACTAAACAATGGCATCCATTTCTTCCCCATACAACAAGCAGGGAGTCTAATGCCCCAACCAGGAGTGACAGTGGACAGGTGTCCTTGAGCAGTGTGACTGCCCTTGTTTCACACTTTCCACTGGAAGCTAAAGCTGCATGCAGGGCAGTGAGCAAGAAGCAGAAGGTGCCATGGCTCTTCACCAAGCCCTGGAGCTCCAGATACTCAGACTCCGGTCTGGGACCCTCACTCTGTACAGCCTCCCCCCATATTCTAGTCCTTGGCCCTTCAGTCCTAACCTGCAACCGTTCACCTCAACCCCAGCAGCTCAAGGTCAGGTTTGTTTTAGCCAAAGGTCTTTATTGCAGGCAGAGAGCTTCCTAAAAGTCTCTGCACAGCCAGGTTTGAATGGAGAGGGAGAAAGGGGCCACACAAAAGAGATGAAGCCATACCAAAGCCCAGGATCTATATTTTGAAGATACTTGTATCATGACCTGTACTACATGGCTCATACTACTAGAGGTAGCTTTTCCATTGACAAATTCCTCATCAATCACCACCTAGGGTGGATGTGGAATTGTACGCCTGCCCTCTAGCGGGGATTTCCGTAAAAAACAAAGCAATGCTGGCTTCTTTCTGGTACAGCTTGAGAGGCAGACGTGACTGAGCAAGCCATCTCAGTTTTGTCCTGCAGCCCTCGGTGAAGGCGCTGGCACTGGATAAGCTTTCTTTGGCATCCACTGCAGCCCCTGCAATAACCTGGCGTAAGAATTTCCCGCGAGCACTTTCCAGAAAGCAAAGGGAACCAGTCTCAGACACACTGGGGTAGGGGGAAATAGGCAGGGCTTGATTCTGCTGTCTTCATGTTGTGTCATCAGTTACACCAAGGTGTAAAATATCACATGCTGATCTGGCAGTTTCACACTCACTCGCTCCCATGCATACTGTATGAGACAGCAGAGTTTCAGGCTTCTCTTTTTCTTCTCCAGCAAGTAAATGTCTAATATTTTGCTGGCTAATAGCTTTCTGCATTAAAATGTCAGGCTCATCTCTCCTGTTTCATAGCACTGTGGGCTAGATGCAGCTGTCACCTGCAAGGCATCACAGTCGACCCCAGACTCTGAGTATTAGTATACTCCAGGGCCTTGGACTGTTATAATGATTGAAAACACATGTGCTCCCTGTCCTGGTCTTAAATCCTCACTCCAAATTGTCCTTCAGGGAGAGTCCCCAACCAGAGCTATGGCAGCAGCAGGTTAACCCCTCTGGAGCCCACTTCCAGGGTCATTTTCCACTTCCCAACCACATGTTAGTGCAATTAAGGATTCCTGTGTTTGAAACAAAACTGAGGTGAGACCTGGGGCAGTAGCACCAGGGGTGACAGGTGACTGCTGAAAGAGGAAATGGGCACACAGAAGGGTTTAAAATGGCCCAGGCCATGTGTTTCACTGTCTGAATGGGTAGGACTAATTTGGGATCCTGCGTGCACAGACTGACTCCTTTAGACCTATACTGACTCACATCAGCAAACACTATTTTTGGCCCAGTTATTTTCCTTCCTGCCCTGAAAATCAGCAACTTGGTGGGGAAAGGTAGTGATTCATCTTGGCCTGGGGCACTGGAAGTGTTCATCCTTCACTATTGCTAGCGGCTGTGGTGATAGGCACCAGCGTCAGAACCTAAATGGGCTCCCCACCCTTTCCATGGGTCTCACCTTAACTGATGGTGCTGCAATGTCAGGAGAAGCTGGCGTCCACCAGAGTTAAGTGCACAGGGGACCTCCAGGCTCCAGTCCTAGCCCTGCCATGAACATGCTGGGTGACCATAGGGAGGTCACTTTAGCAGGGGTTTTTACCAGCCGTGTCTCTGCCAGACAAGGTCTGTCTTCCTGAAGTTCATGGCTTGGTAGCTGGAAGAGGCTAACACTGGGAGAACAGGGTTCTTGGAGCCAGCACGGCCCAGCTGGGCCTCACCGCAGCACGGACCAGGTGAGGGGACACCAAAGCAAAGCAGCATTAGGTGACCAAACATTGGGATTGGAGCAGGAATGGATGGCCCCAGCTCATCCTTGCTGAGGGCCTCAAAATGTCTTGGAAGCTTTTATGCCAACAACCAAGAGAGTGGCAGTGATGTTACCCAAGGTCGTGTGAAGCAGTGGCAGAGCCAGGAGTTGAACCCAGGAGTCCTAAGCCCAAGTCTGATCAGACGATGCTGGTCTCAGCACACAAGTGAAACAGGACAGGGCTCCATCAGACAGCCCATGCAATACGGAGGGCACCAGGCCGCAACGTCATGTCAGAGAGAGCCCGATGGCTTCGGTGGCTGGCGAATAAGGCATGCTTTGATTCAATGGCCTAACAAAAGAAGAAGCATCTTCTGATTCGGGGCAACTTCTGGTCAAAAGCATGCGTTAGTTTTGGGTCCCCCAAAGCAGTTGGTCTGACCCGCCTTTAAACAGTTCGGTTTCCTATTCGAGGATTAAACGTTGAACAATACAGAAACCAAACACGCATTTTGGAAACCACAGCAAAGGCTTGTTTTACACCTGTTGAAAGAAGCCACATGACTCTGGGAAACGTCTCAGGTTCAGGCTGAAATTGGTGACTAGACCTGACCAAAATCACAAATAGTCGCAGGCTCCAAAATACCGTCTCTTTCAGATTTACTACTCGCTGGGACGTGAATGAATCAGCAGTAACCTCCGCCCCCGCAACCGCTGGCCCCCAAAGCAACCATCTTGAAACTTCCACTTTTCCCCTCTTGCTGCTTCTTGGCCACGAGATGGCACTGCTGTCCCAAATTGCAAGGAGAGGGCAAGCTCCCTGCCACACTGGTGCTGTTCAGGGGATGGATCCTGCACCCGCGGAGCTGCCCCCTCTCCAGGCCCTGCACAGCGGGGAGCTCCCCGCCAGACAGAAGATGCAGCAAATCAGTGGCTGCTCCCTGAAAGGCGCTCAGTGCCGTGTAGGGATCCATGCCTCAGTTTCCCCATCTTGCAACTGGGGGTCCCTTGTGAGTTGCGCTAATGAGACCTTTCCAGCATGGTTATAAGAACATCTTGTGCCCACACAGCTCCAAGCAACATGCTAAGTGTTTGATCCAGAGACATCAGGGCTAGCTGGTGATCTGGGGGGCCTGGCAGAGGTGTCAGAGATCAGAGCTGGGGTGAGTCCAGACCAGAATCGCCAGGGGTGCTGCAGGGTGCGACCCAGGTCCGTCTGCAAACCCAGTGACCGGGTTAGTGAGGGAGGCCTGGGGATCAGGATTGAGGTGTGTCGGAGCTGGGGAGAAGACACTTCAGCAGAGCGGTATGATAGCAGAAGGGTTGGCATCATGGGGGGAGGGCAGGGGTGTGGGGCTAGGATGGCTGGCACGGCTGCCTCTTAGGAACAAAATGCATCAGCAGAGCTGGCGGGGGGTGGGGGGATGTGGCCCGTTGAGTTGGACGTGGTACAAGGGACCCATTCACTGCAGGGCTGTGCAGGACACAGTTGACTTCATGTTGCTCTCAGCTGTGCAGCGAGTGACTCTGAATCTGGCAGCGCCACGGCTGCTCTCTCCTTACAGCCACGGAGGGCTTTTTTTCTGCTGAGCCTTGTGCAGCTCCTTTGTCTTAGCTGATCCCCTTTCACACAATCCCCTTATTAAATGGGAGGACAGAGCAGCCCTGACTCCTGCACATGACAGCATCTTCCCCTGACGGTAATGCCAGGCAGCAAATCCCCCTCGGGCACACGCAGCTCTGCAGAAGCAGCCTTAATCAGCCAAGCTAGGAGGGGGAGAAATGCTCCAGCCACCCCAATGGCACTCACTGCCCCCCTCCCCCTCTGCTAGGGGCCTGGCCTCCTCCTTTGTGTTTAAACAGGGGCACTTGCTCTTTCTTGGCAGGAATGTGACTTTCATTACGCACGATCAGCCTACACCCCCATTTCCCCCTTCCTCTGGCATCAGCAACTGTTGGCAGTGGCTGTCTCTCCATAGGAGTATGACAGTAAATAGGGGAATCGTTGGTGTGCCTGTAGATGATGGAGGAGGCTGATCTGAGATCCATGCGCTCGACTGCAGATTCAGAAGGAGAACGCGGTGAGATCTTCCCTCCAGGACCCTGCTCATCTGGGCCTGATGCTGCACTTGCTTATGCTGATGCAGGTCAGGAGTAACCACAAAGAAGTCAGTGGCAAACAGCAGGGAGAGATTCGCATGCGTGGCCCAGAGCAAAGTGCTGCAGCCCAGTGACAAAGCACGGCATGGGGAGTGAAAAGGCCAGATCCAGGGCTGCGGGAACAGCACCCAACTGAACAGATCTGCCCTCTTTTACACCAGCTGATGGTCCGGCCTGAGATAGTCGAGCGCTGAAGGGTGTGTGGAGGAGCCAGGGATTGCACAGAGCCTCTGCAGACTTCAGGCTGTTGAAGCAGCAATTGCTGTTATGGAACTGGTGGGCACGTAGGGTTCAGGCTGTCCTGCACATTACTGTTCCTCGGGATGAAAGCTGATCTTCTGTCCTTAGCTGGCAGCAGGGCCAGCTGTCCTCAGGCTATTCCCTGGCTAGTCGGCCTATCTCCCAGATATGGTCTATTGCCTCACTACCATGTCCCAGGCCAGCTAAGGAACCTTTACTTCTGGGAGCATGAGTTCAGCCCTCAACCCTTCTGCTGAGCCTGCCCAGCTGCCTGGGAAGGAAAAAGTGGTCCCAAGGGGACCTGAACAAAGGCTTCCATATTTATTTTCACAGTGTCATCAGAGGACAGCAATCCTCCATCAGTGGGCTGCAGGAGAGTTGTTGAGATGGAGATGAAAGACTGCTCGTATCACCAATGCTCAGCTATTACATTTTAAGCCCAGGGCAGCCCGTCTCTCTGCACAGGTGCTGGGTGTCAACTCCAGGGAGTGAGTGAGTGTGAAAACCATCAGGCGTGGACTGCTGGGCATTGAAGAACGGCAAAGCCCTGCTTGCAATCCCATGGCCATGATCAGCTGCTCCTCCACAGTGGAAGCTCTGAGTAAGGGGCAAAGTAATAGGGACAAATTGGGCCAGGCTGTTTTAAACAAGGGTTAACTGATTTAGGCACAACCCCATTTGAGGTCTGAACTGGTTTAACAGGGTCATTTAAAATTGATTCAGTTAAGTGGGGACATTTGTCTAGTATAGCCAAGGCTCTAAGAAAGGGGTTTAAAGGGAAGAGAGAGCAGCGAGCTGTCAGACAAGCTCCTACGCCAGGGGTAGGCAATTATTTTGGGCAGAGGACCGCATACTGAATTTTGGCAAACCATCGAGGGCCACCTGACAGGCAGCCAGGGGCAGATAAATATGAACTTTCTAAAATCTTTTGGGACCCCGCGGGCCAGATAGAATGGGCTGGCGGGCCTCATCCGGCCCACGGGCTGCATTTTGCCCACCCCTGTCCGAGGCCCACTCCACCTCTCCAGTCTCAAGCTGCTCCTCTCTTACAGCTGCCTCTGGCCTGTGTGATCAAACCCAGGTGCAGAAGATTAGAATGGTCTAGCTTTCCAACTGGGGCTGCCAAACAGATTTAGGCACCTGGCTTTGAAAGCCAAGGCCATTTTCACCGCTCATCTGCAGCTCAAGCAGGCGGGCTGAATGCTTTGCCCGGCGTGTGGGGCAGAGACTCATTTCCACACCCATCCAGGCCAGAAGGGAACAATCCAAACATCCCTCTGGCTGCTCAGGGTGAAAGAAAAGCTGCAAAGAGAAGCTTCTGGCTCAGCCAGAGCTACTCTGCTTCCACTGTTTCTGCCAGTAGCTGCTGCCTGTCTGGAGTCCGGGTCACAAAGGCAGGCAGACGGGTCCCTTCCTACTGGAGGCAGTGGCAGGTCCAGGTGTGGGACACCTCTTCCCATAGAGCAGGGGTCTCCTAAGAGACTTGATCCAGCAAAGCACTGAAGTTTAAGTGTGAGGGTAAAGGGATGGAGCCCGGTGGCTTGCCTAGCTCCTCCCAGGCACGTGCTCCTATATTCCTTAAGTAAGGGAGCTGCCGGTGCTTCGGGTGAAACCTGGACATCCTTCCTGTGCTGGATTTGACTCAGAATTGTGAAGCTCCCCAGCCGGTGGCACTTTGCTGGGGGGAGATGGCATGGTCTGTTGCTCTGTGTGAAAAGGGAGTTCTTCTGTCCTGCAGCAGCCCCAGGAATCCCCTCCCCTGAGAGCAGCTGATCAGGCCTCTTTGATCAATGCCAGCTGATCAAATCCGCTGTTGGGGAATGTGGGAATCCTGGCTTCTTGGCTGAGAGCAACCACCAGGAGACAGGACTCATGAGCTCCCTTCCCAGATCTGCCACAGACTCACAGCATCACCTGGGGCAAGACCTTTCCCCTCTGTGGGCTTTGACTTTCCCATCTGGGCCATGGGGATAAGGTACTGGGCCATGGGGATAAGGAAATGGGGGAGAGGCCAGAGTCCAAGTCCGGACAGAGCTGGGCAGTGCATGACTCTCCCTGACCCAAAGGGAAGGGGGAGGATCAGCTGCCTTGGAGGAATCACCCCCTTACCTCTTCCTTTTGTCCCAAGGTCTGTGTGCAGGAGGGGGGCAAACCTGAAGCACGGTGTGCTGCATAGCCTGTCCTACACGAAAACCAGAGGGTTCATGCACCCTAGAGCACCCAGGCTTGAGCAGAGCACTGGGGTCAGTAGCTGACAGGTGAATGCCAGGCAGTGTTGTGCCAGTGCCCCGGGGGTGCTCTGTGCTGGGGTGAAGGCACAGGCCGGCCACGCAGATCTCTGGGGGCTACGCTTCCTGCTTCTTCCGGAGGAAGAAAGTGCAGGAAACTCAGCTGGGGGGATCCGGGGGAATCTCCCTGCCTTCAGAGACATGACACAGGACTCCAGCATAAGGAAACTTGACAAGGAGCAATCGGATTATTTCCACTGTCCTCTGAGGCTGAAATGCAAAACATCTCTGCACTTCTCTGAGCCCCCTTGTTCTGTAATGATGGGATCCAATCTCCCAGTAACTCTAGTTACTTCCTAGGGTTTGCAGTAGCACAAGAGTTGGGGGATTACAAATTTTAAGAAAAGCACAAGGCTGGACTGTGCTGCCAGTGGCCCAAAAAATCAACAAGTGGCGATGCTGTGAACCTTGCTTTGCTGTTGCCTATCAATTAAAGCCCTTGAAGGGTGTGGAGTACTGATTTTTTTTTTAATTTTAGATGTAAAGAGCTCGGATAGACTGCTAACTCTGACCTGCAGGGCTCTCAGAAATCATCGGTGTGTTTTCGTGCTGCAATACCATGCACATCGAACTGTCTGCATAGGTTAGCATCCAACTTGTGCCATTCTAATGTATGGGCCTGGCTGCATCCGGATCTGCAGAGGAGGAGACACATGCCAGAGCCGCTGGCATAGCAGACTCTCTCCTGCTGCTAGTTCTGCAGCAAGCTGGCTCTTCGGATCTGTGGTACTACCTTCAGTGTTTCCAACCATGCACGCGGTAGATGGAAGAAATGACAGGCTGGGTCTATTTCCATATCACCTCCAGGCAGCAGGCCAGCAGTCCTGGCTAGCTGCCCTTCTGCCCGACGCCTGCCCGAGGGCACACATATGAGCACTCTGCAGCTGAGGACACCCAGAGCCAAAATACTCCGAAGAAGGATGGAGCAGCAGGAGGAGAGAGCAGCTGATGTTATTTTTAGTCTTCGGAACAATATAATAATCGTGATCACACATAATGACAGAGCTATTCTTGAGTGCATGTGCGTAGCACAGCGATCCAGCTGGAGATGCATTTTACGTGACTGGGCAAGGATTCTGTGTACCAGAAAGGATGACAGAGTGGAATACACATCAGGTCTGAAAGCACGAGAGCCCTCAAAGGCACAGGTATAAATCCCAGCTAAGTCAGCTCAGCCCAGTGTCCTTGCAAGGCTGAGATTCCCACAGTTTTACTGTATGTTCAAGAGAAAACCTTTACAAACCAGCGGTTTGGTGGGCATTGAAAAAAAAAAGCATGTTTGCTGAGGGCAGAGGTGGGCACCTTGTCTTTAGTCCCAAATGCCCCCATGCCACTGGCATCAGCATCTTCCTACAGGCAGCACTGCCATTAAGGGGGAGGAAGGGGGGACTCTTGCAGGAGTCTGCAGTGCATTAATTGTGGCATTAAATACCGAGGAAGTGAAGCAGGAGCAGCACAGGCTCCGTCCACAATCCCAGGAGGGCTGAAGCTTCCTGCTACAGCACTCAGCAGTGAAATAATTCCTCTCGCTACATCAATCGTCGGTTTTCGGCTCCAGACGTTAATGGTGCTGGCCCCACCTCCGAGAGCTCAGTCAACCTGTCTGTCTGCCAGGGCATCACCCCAAGGGCAGGTGGTGGTGCTAGCCGCCAGGGAGGGAGCAGCCCTGGGTTTGGATTTGGGGGGCTTGTTTCAGTTTCCTTAGAGAATGAAAGACTAGTAGGGTGCGTGCTTGATTGGACTTCCAGGAAAGCATCTTGCATCTACGGTGACAATATCACACAACCAACTCCATGGATCAGCAGCCAGAAACCAGCGTGCAAGAGTGCCAGAGTCAGAAAACGCACAGGGGCAGAGGAATTTAAAGGGACAACGGCAAGAGAAGTCATGGGGATGAGCTGCAGAGCAGAAGCAGTATCATCTGTCGGGGGTGCTGAGTAGTCCTAGGTGAGACTGGGACCATCTCCCGTCACGCAGCTGCCTCCCAGTGGATGTACTGGGGTGGGGAGGGCCAGAGAAGCACTTGCTCGCTCTGAACATCAGCCAGAGCTCAGCGGAGAGGGAGAACTGCTGCCTCCCTTCCACAGCCGGGGGAAAAAGCCTTCTGCTGGGTGATGATAACAGAGCAGATAGCCTGAGAAGCGAGGAAGGCATGGAGTAGGAGCCTCCAGGCCAGTGAGGGGCTGGAGCAGGGGCTGGGAGAGGGAAGGGAAATGCCTTTAGGAATGGAGCCATGTTGGGTGGAGGAACAACTTTATTTTGGTCTCTGGCCCAAATTCCCTGTTTAACCAATAAACATGGCATGAAGCAGGGGCTGGGGGGAGCCTCCAGCCCGCCGCGGGCTTGTGCTGCGCTGACGTTTGGGTTGTTCTGATTTGGAACAAAAGCTGACAGTTTGGATATTTGCTGTAACGGGGGCTGGAGCCCCGGGGCTGGGGCAGCCTCGGAGGGACTGCCTCGGAGCCACCGAGTCTGGGCGGCAGGGGAGCCTGGTGGGGAAGCTGGCAGGGCGCGGGATGCGTTTCCCGCAGAACGCCCCCCAGGGCTCCCGAGGAACACGGCTGAGATCTGCAGAGATGGGTTGAGCGGCATCTTGAGGAAATCAGCAAATTCCAAGGAAAAAAAACTCTTGCGGGAACAGGTCGGCTGTGGAATCGTAGCCCGGCCTGCACCCCAGGTTTTGGCCGTGCTCCCTCCAGTGCAACTTTTGCAGGGTGCCGGCTGGATCTAGCTTATGTGAACCAATGTCCCGACTCCTAAAACTATGCTCCAAGGCCTGGTGGAGGGCTCCCCTCTTCTTAATTTGCTGCGTGCGGCCCTCCACCAAAGGTGTTGCACCCTGGGGAGGTGGGGGTTGTATTCTTCTCTAGCAATCCAGGACCGAACCTTTGTGTGACCCTATCTGGCCTCTCCAGCACTGCCCACTGGATGCTGGATTTGCTGGTTTTACGCCACAAGGGTCCACATCCCCAAACTCCCCCAGTCGTTCACCTGGCTACCATGGGCAGCAGCAGCAAGGCAAGTTCCCTCTCAGCCCCATGTCTAGCCTAATTAATGGCTGGAGAGACCTCTTGGGAGATGCTTTTCTGCTGTTAAAGGCAGGCTGCTGTCTGAGCCCTGCCCTAGCTACCCCTGGATTCAGAGCTCAGTTTTAGGGGCGGTTTGGGGGCCAGGGCGTTGGGCTGGGAATCGGCACGGCTGGCTTGAGCCCAGCTCTGCCCCTGACCTGCAAGGTGACCTGGAGGAATCATTTCACCTGGGTCGTCTCCTGCCCTTTGTCCAGCCTGTCGACAAGGACCAGGCTCCTTGGGGTGGGAGGTGTCTGTCGTACAGATGGTGGCACCAGATCTCTGTGCACACAAGCTCGGGTCAGACACCACGCAAACTGGTTTAAGCGATCAGAAACTGGTTTAGACGTGTAATAGAACAGACGTTCAGTGCACGCAAACCAGTTTGAAATAAACCTGGTTGAATGTAGTATCAGCCTTAACTGATTTGGGTCAAACCGGTTTATACAGTGTATAAACCCAGCGACTAGCACAATGACCCCCCGTCGCAGAGGGCCACGAAGGGCTGTTACAATCCAGATTGGCGGTCGACTTCTATCCTGCGGTCTGTGCCCGCAGAGCCACAGCTAAATGTGACATCCTGGGAAAGGAAAACTCCCCTGGAAACAGAGCCCCGACTGCTTCCTTGCGGGAAGGGGTAAGCCCCTTGCATGCCCTACGCACACCACCCCCAGCCCTCCGAGTGCTTTGCAATACTGCTTTCTCCACCTGGGGCAAGGCCTTGTACTAAGCTCCAAGCCAAGGGATGGGGTCCAGCCCTCCGGCAGGGCAGCAAGCTGAACAAGACCAGCTGGCTCCCCCTTCCCCCCGCCATCACAGTTCAGTGCCCCAGACGGGACTGAGCGGCTGTGACAAGTCCCCGGGGAATCCCAGAATGCACCAGGAACACGCTGGCTAAGTGCACACGGACACGGCTTCCCCTGCCGCTGCCCCCGGGACGGTACCAGCCTGCTACGAGTTGCAGCAGAGCGGATTACGCCTTTCGCGCAGGTAGCCCAGCTCGCATCCGAGACACTGGCTTGGATCCACAGCGCAAGGAAAAGCCAACACGGTTCATGCCCCGCAGACACACTGCATAGGAGTCCCCGGCAAGTCTGTGTAACCCCCAGCCAGCGACTGCTCCCTCTCTGGGTGCAGACCCGGACACGCTTTGGAGCAGCTCCTTGTTCCTCCACCAAAAGCTCCAGAAGGAGATGCCCTTCGCTCCAAGGGCAAAGGTGTCCATTGTGGGACACACGTCCGCAGGCTGCAGTCCCCCTCTCCAGGGCAGGCAGCCCCGCTCAGTTTTACAGGAGCAGGAGGAGCTCTCTCCCCCTCACTCTACCCCTGGCATTAATCCCATAATAGAGCAGGATCCCATATTATTCTGGGTAGCAGCCAAGCCTTTTCTCCTGGGGACCCTAATCTGGTATAATATGGCAGAAAGGGAAAAGCTTTATGAGGTCATTCTCGATCTGGAGACTGAAATGCATGCTCTGATCTCCTGGCAGGGAGGGGGAGCTGCTTTGTGCAAAAGCGGGGCTGGATGGAAATCCATGAGGACGGCCCTGGGAAGTAACCCTTTGAACATGGGAGTGGAACAGCTCCGGGCCTTGGGGAATGGGGGAGAGAGGGAGGCGGAGATGGACCAGCTCCCTGGGGCCCCAGTGCTTTTCATATAGCAAGGAGGGGGGAGTCAGGTGATTCCATCTAAGGGGTTGCACAGGGCTGGGGGAATGAGCCGGAGCGGCTGATCCAAAGCTGACGCGTGGAAAGGAGCCGGTGCGTTCTGAAGGGGAACAAGTGCCTTTCGCAAGCCCTCCCTCCTCCACACCGATCTAATTTCATCAAGCAACTGAACTCAACTGGAGCTGGTGCCACGGGGGAGCAGAGACTTACCAAGGCAGCGTGCCTGGCAGTGTCCACGGGACCGAACAGCAGTCGAAACGCCGCCTGGAAGCTGACCTTGCGCTGTTATCAATCCGACTTGGAGCCCAGTCACGGCGCCAGGTGCTGTACAAACAGAGAGCAGAGACCATTCCTGCTCCGAGCAACTGTGTTTGAGGAAGACAGAAGTGCAAGGTGGGAACGTGACTGCGTCCCAACCACGCACAGCTCAGTCCTGCCTACACCACACTGCGCGGCTGGGCACAACTTGGTTGTAAGGGTCTCCTCCAATCTGGCGACTGTTGGCCTAGGTGGGGCCAAGGCGGCATGAGAGCGCAATTCCCTTGTGGGTGACCACACGAGGGACACAAGTGGCAGGTTGAATGAATATAACCTAGTGGTGAGTGCAGGGCGGGGGAGGGAGCCGGCCTGCCTTCCTGCCCTAGGAACACAAGCTAGGCTCCTCTGTGCCTCAGTTTCCCCCAAATGCAAGATGCCATAAGCAGCTTCCCAGGGCCTCCCAGCAGCTCCCAGGGCTTGTCCTGACAAGGACAGCTAGAATATGCTCACAGATTGTAATTAGCTCATTCCAAGGGCAGTAGGAGCAAGTTACACCCCCCTCCCGTTTAACTGAAGCTGTGAGATGAGACAGGGATAAACCTATATTTAGGCAGCCTGAACCTTGAGTGCAAGCCAGGGAGCGTGCACTCGTACTGCCACAAGCCAGAGCTCCGGGTCCCCACTCCTGCCTGGCACCAAAATGAGCGTGCAAAATGCCCTGCATCCTAGCACCACCAGCTTGGGGGATTGAGGCCCAGCTCATGTTGGCTGAAGGGTCGTACTCAGAGGGGGGTGGTGGACGGGTCATATTCGACCTGGGGGGAAGTAGGCAGCGGAGTCCCCCACGGCTCGGTCCTTGGACCTGTGCTGTTCAGTTTCTTTATCGGCGATTTGGACGATGGGGTGAAAAGCATCCTGTTCAAATTCGCTGATGATACCAAAATCTGGGGTGAGGTGGGCACGCTAGTAGGAAGGGAAAGACTGCAGCAAGACCTGGACAGGTTGCAGGGGTGGGCTGACAAAAACAGGATGCGTTTCAATACAGACAAGGGCAGGGTGCTGCACTTGGGCAGCAGTAACGAGCAGCACGCTTATAAGATGAGAAACTCCCTTCTTGAGAGCACGGAGGCAGAAAGGGATCTTGGAGTCATCATTGACTCCAAGATGAACACGGGCCGACAATGCGAGGTCACGGTCGGCAGGGCTAACCGGACCCTATTGTGCATCCACTGGTGCATGTCAAGTAGGGCCAAGGAGGTGATCCTCCCCCTCTACGCGACACTGGTCAGGCCGCAGCTGGAGTACTGTGTCCAGTTCTGGGCACCCCACTTCAAGAGGGAT
>JAGPOW010001614.1:1900515-1917416 GCA_030014935.1 Caiman crocodilus
TAGGAAAGGGGATCAGGACAGTGGCGTTGAGGGACATATGGGAACTTGTAAGAAGGGTTTGTAGTCAGCACCCCTTTCTTCTAACCTCAAGGAGTCCCCTGCAGATGAAGCTCAATTTAAAACGTAACAATCCAAAGGCAGAAGCTAGATAGTTGTAAGGCGCTCGAGGAAAGCCAGCCCCAAATTACTAGGGCCACAGCCAGTTGCCTCCACACTCTCTAGCATTTCCCTGGATTTTGAGTTTTCTTCTCTCTTCTCATCCTCACCATTCTCCATACCCTGAATTTCTAGGACAGCGCCCACCCCGCCAGCTCCAAAATCAGCACTTGCATCCACGCCTGATTTTGCAATGGTTCTTACACACCCCAGATGGTACCAAATGCTTCCCCAGCAAAACTGGCAAGAGCAGAGCCTTCTGGGGCACATTAGAGCCATTTCTGCTGGGTAGGCACTGGCAGCGCATGGAAAACAAGCAGGCTCAAGAGCCCTGACACTAGAGTAGTGCAGCAGGCAGGAGACCAGAGAAAATAATGAGTGCTGGCGAGAAGGGGAGAGGGAGATCTTTTTGCTCCTTTAATTTTGCATCGGGGGCCTGACAATAACAAGAAGCTATTTCTGCAGATTGCTTTCTGCATCTCAGGGAAGCCTGCCCAGTTACAGCTCCCTTTTTCAGCTGGCATGGGCGGCACCATCACTCAGGTGACTGGGACCCCCACATAATGGGGGGCTACCAGTTAACCAGGTGGGCCTTAGAGCCCACAGCAATTTTGAATGGACAAATAGACAGGTGACTGGGACCCTGGCAGCAATGGATAAAAACAAAAAAAAGCAACTAGGCAAATTTAGCCCCCAAATGACAGGTGCAATGCTAGTAAGAGTCAAACATTTTCAGACACAAGGTGATGCATTGATTCTGGATTTGTCACGGGTCCGTAGGATTGTAGGGTAGGGCTGGGAAGGATCTAATGAGGTTACATCTAGTTCAGCCCCTGCTCAACCATCCCAATTGTCTGTCCTATCCGGTCTTGAAAATTTTCAAGGGTGGAGATGCCACAATTTCTTTAGATCGCCTGTTTCAGTGTTTGACCACCCTCCAAGCCAGAAAGTTCCTGCTAAACTCCAGTCTAAATTTCCTCTGCTGCAGCTTTAGACCATCGCTCCTAGCCCCATCCCCTGTGGCTGCAGGGGAAAGTCAGATCTTCATCTGTTCCTTTAGATATTTGAAGCTTATCAAATCCCCGCCATCCCACCCCACTCATCTCTTGCTCAGGCTAAATTACTCTACTTCTTGTAGCCTCTCCTCAGAAATCACACTTCTGAGGCCCCTCATCACTTTTGCCACTCTCTGCTAGACTCTTTCCAATCTGTCCACATCCTTCTTGAAGCATGGGGCTCCAGACTGCACACAGTACTCCAGGTGAGGCCTCGCCACCGCCGAACGGAGCAGAAGAATCACTTTCATTGATTTGCAGGCCGTCAGTCTGATGCCCCCCAATTCCCACCCTATCAATGAAGATCTCCTCACCCACCCCTATGAGGAAAAAAAGGATTATTGACCCCAAGGAGCAGACAGGCAACTGAAGCACAGCAAAATTAAACGGCTTGCCCAGGGTTACACAGGAAAGCCATGGCATCCCCACCCTGCCCCTTCCAATGCACAATATTAAGGTCCATTTGCTCTGCTATTGCAGTAGCAACACCCGTGAGAAATACCTTCTCCCGTCTCTGCGTGGCCACAGTGAGCTAAAAAGCATTCAGAGTGACTCTGATTAGCGTAATGCTAAAATCCAGCAAAAGTGGTCCCAGAAGTGGCAGAGCCCCAGTGGAGTGAATACGGCACCGGCAAAGACGCTGAGATCTGCCATAGCTCCAATCCTACTTCATGGCGTCTGCTGTGCTAGGCCAACAAGGGAGAAGCAACTGGCTCGACAGCTTCCAGCCGGGTCTCCGCTTCCTACTGCAGCTCCCAAACCACCTTCAAAGAAAGGGGCTGGGGCTTGTTTGCCAAGCCAAACTTTGCAGCTAGTTGACCCCAAATCCCCCAGGAAAGGTTATTTCCACAAGAAAGCAAGCATAAAGATAGAGAGGCTTCATGCAAACTCACAAGTCCTGTCATCAGGACTCTTCCCCCGCAGGTAAACACTTTAAAGTAGTGCTGGAAATGAGCCACATGCCATTCACATAGCACTCCTCTAAAACCTAGGTGTCCTTCTCTTGGGGGAGGAGAGAGCAGACGAGAAAAATTGTGTGGCTGGTCCAGAAATAACTAACTGCAAATCTATACCCGTCAGAATCAATCAATGCCCCCTGTGACGTTTCTCAAGGCAGGCCAGATGACTGAATCCTGCCTGTGATCAGCCAAGACATCCTTGCACCTTACATTACTCTTTGATTAGCAATGAAGAGCCTCTTTGGGGCACACAGGGGCCAGGCTTTGATAGCGAGTTGATTAAACAGTAAAGAAACTAACTCAAAGCAAAGTCCTTAAAAGATGCTTCCTGTCCCCTAGAGATTTCCTGCCATGTACAGCTATATCAATTTAACAGATTTTTTTTCCTGATATTTCATTAAATATGAATTCATCATTATATAAGTATTCAGAGCAGTTTAGCAACTCTTGCCATGATATGCTTTTTTTTTTTTTAAATCTTCCTGTTTACCAAAAACATGCCTAGTTACATAATCTTGGAGCACATTTGTAATTAAAAAGATACAAAGGAAAAAATGCCATTAAAAAAAGAAAAGATCACCCTTGTTGAGTTTTTCCAGGGCAAAAAGCCACTACCTACACGTCATCTTGTAAGAACAACAAAGAGGAAACGAGAAGAAAAGAAGTCTGGTTTCTCCGCAACTTTCTACCCCATACTGAATACAATGACTGCCTAGCTCTGCAAAAGATGGAGGCTTTTAAGGTGTAAAAGTGCAAAGTGTAAGAAAAAATAATGTCTTCATATCATAAAATAAACACTATTCTACCCTCAGGTAAAAGCCAAAGAAGAAACAGGAGTTACGTGCTGTTTCCCTAAGGTCAGTAAATTTAGAGCTTGTTAGCCCAGTTGAAGAAGTTTGTCCTGTAAATTGAAGACCTTTTTTACAGCCTTGTCTCACCCCAGGAAAACCAGATTAGGGCTGAGATGATACAAAAGAGCTAAAGCAGTTAAGCGCTAGAACATCTTGACTGTTTCCACATCCCACATCAAAAAAAAAGTTAAAATGCTATTTTCTATCCAAAATGTCTACTGACTACAGCACATGCTAATTTTTTTATCCCCAAAAGGAATAAAACCACACATCAGTCTCTTGAAATACTGCAGCTTGAATAAACCACCACCTAGACCTCTGCCTCATCCCCATTCCCCTCCGAGTACTGGGCTCCCTAGCAAGACTTCAGGTGTAGCTGACCACTTCTTTCGGTCTCCTGTTCTCAAAGCTGCGGTGTATTTCAGTAGTGACCTCAACCTTTCAATCTACATCTTGGCTTCTACCTAAGAGCATCACTGCAAGATTTTTATTTGCAGAGCTACATCCAAGGATCATTCTGAAACTTGAGCTAATGCAGAGCGCAGCTACCTTGCGTGGTGCTGTGTTGCTCAGAGAGCACGACACCTGTGCTGTATGGCGAGCACTGCCTTCTTGTTAATTTCTGGGTGCAAATTAAAGATTCGAGGCCAGATCCCTCATCACCTATACTTCAGGTCATTATCTACACCTAAGCAATGCAAGCGTCAAACACCACATGGGCAGAGTGTCTTAGGCCTGATCTGCGGCAGCTTTTGTATCCATCTCAAAACGTGGCGGGATTTTCTACTGAAACAGGTATACCAGTAAAACCCTTGATGTGGATGCAGTTGTCCTCAGGCAAGGGAGTCACATATCAGAATAGTTTATTCCCCGTACGATAATAAACTTGACTGATGTAAATAGCATTAAAGCAATATAACTATTTTCACAGTTGGGAGCGAGATTTGCCTGGTTAAAGTCATCCAGCTTCTGTGGTGACAGGGCCCTTTTTTCGGTGACTTGGTTTTCGTCTTCCTGTACTATACTATATCAGCTGCTTAACCTTGCTATTGTGCTTGGCACTTCAAGGTCCAGTGCTTGTCATTTGTACCACTCAAATTGCTGGCAAGAGTGGGTAAACATTATTCCACCCCTTTTGTTACAAGTAAGGGTGTGGTAGCACGGAGGTTAAATGACTTACCCATGGCCACGCAGCAGATCAGTAGCAGCCAAGATGCTTCCAAATGCAATGTTGGAGCCCAGGGATGCTCAGCCCATCACCCATAGAGTTATGTCATCCTGCCTGCTGGGTCCCCAATTTTGTCAGTGGAAGAGCAGTGGCAGCATTAATTGCTGGTCCCTTGCTGTCCAATGCCCAGACCTGTGGGGAGCCCTGCAGGCAGGATAGCATGGTTCTGTGTGCTAGACTGAGCACATGGGGTGCAGTGAGGCTTGATCCAGGCCATGTGAGGCCCAATGTGGGCACACTGAGTCTGATCCAGGCCGGTTCCCAGCGTGCGTAGGGTGATCAGGATGGTGCAGGGCCAGATCCAGATGCGTAGGGCCCGATTACACAATGACCCTATGGATCCTGCCAACGGGCTATCCCTGCGCCACTTATCTGGCCCATAGGGTCAAACAAGTGAGCACCACAGGTCCAGGGGAAAACAACAGTGTTTTAATATGTTAAGATGGTAGTGTAGACGAGCGTAGTTTCAATGCATAAATTGGTTGAGCTGCTCTGGCCTATATCTGACCCACCATCACTCAACATCTGCTTGCTAAGGCTATGCCAGGGTTCACACACACACTTTAGCTAACATGTTAAAAGACAATTTCCTAACAAACAGAAGGCTAAAAGGGATTCATTCAGAAAGGCCAGTGCTCAACACTTAACAGGAAGACAGCACTGCTCTTTCTCTGGGTGCGTTTTACAGCACACCTTCCCCTAAACGTGCCAGACATCTGCCTCTCCCCATAAAGTCACAGCCCTCCCACCTGCATTCCAGGGCTATGATGTGAGCCCCAGGTTCCCAGTTTGCACCTTTGTTCCCATGCCTGGAAAAGTGGGAGAGCAGTGTTTGATGTATTTGCTCTTTCACTTATCTCTACAGCATCTGTAGTCCTTCAGTACCTACATGCAGCCTCGGAAGCTGCACAAAGATCAAAGCATGTCAGCAGCTCCCCCAACCACATCCCTTACCTCTCTCCTGTTCATCTCCCAAGCCAATTGCCAGCAGCTTCCTTCTGCTGTGGTCCGAGCAGCACAGCTGCAGCTGTTAATTGCATCTGTTGATCAACCTGCTTGCTAGGCCAGATTCCTTCCCTACTTGTTCATCCCATATTTCCTCTAGCTCCTCTTCTTCTGATGGGGTTTCTTTACTAGCTGACTCAAATCTTAGTCCCATCATTCTTCTTTGATGCCCTATCTGAAGTAGGCGATTGGACCTCTCATCCAATAATGGCCATGGTGGTATACCCATAATGCTGCTCACTAGTGGCATAGCCATTGTCAAGAAAGCAGGTAGCATTGGGGGGATACGGTGTGTACTTTTGGAGCATTCCTCTAATTCAATAAGTCTCTTCTTACTTTCACTGTGTTCTTAAAGGGTTGTTCTTCTCAGAAGTTTTTTATATAGAAGGTCTCTATTTTTCTGGCTTTTCACCAAAAGCAAGAGAGTTCTGCCCGATAACGCTTAGCATCTTTCCTGAAAACTTTAAAACTGCTGAGAGCAGTTTTCAAAAAGTATCATGTTGCATCCAACAGAAGTACAAATAAAACAAGGGTAGGACGTTGGGTGTAGGGCTCATTTTTGCTTAGCGAGTAACATTCAGACGAGCAAAACTTGATGGTCTTGTCTACGAGGCAGGATTTGATAGAAGTTGTGAAATATTCAAGGGGCAATTATGGAGGATATGGAGATGCGCTTTTCTCTGTGGTCATAGGGGATGTGCCTCAAGCTGCAGCAGAGGAAATGTAGGTAGGAGATCAGGAGGATCTTGCTGACCATGAGGGTGGTCAAGCATTGGAACAGGCTACCTAGAGAAGTTATGGAATGACTCCCCATCCTTGGAAACTTTCAAGAACTGGTGGGACAGACACTTGGCTGGGATAGCGTAGTCAGGGATGGTCAGGCTTTGTGCAGGGGGTTGGACTACATGATCTTGTGAGGTCCCATTCAACCCTATGATCCCCCACCAGCATTTTAACACCTAGTAAGTCACATCTTTTGCATTGACGTAGACCTGGAGATCCTTCCTATTGCCTTGTGTGGGGTGGCAGTGCCTCAGTGACTTGGATATGAGACTTGCAAAGTCAAGAGACCTAATTGCTGCTGATTTGCCTTGTAAAACCTCAGGTTGAATCATTTAACTATTCAGGGCCTCTGCTTCTCTTTTTGCCCACCTCTGCAAGGAGTTTGGGACTTACAGATAGAAAAACCTCTGAGGACTTCTTCAGATGATGCTGGGAGGTCAGTAGGCAGTGCTCTTTCCTTGACATCAGTCCTGCTCGTCTTGTTTTGAGGGACTCTGCTCCGGGAGGTATCAACTTTTGGGTTAAATTCAAGCCGAAGTCCTGAAGGCTTGCACCCACTATTGTTATCAGGAATCAATACAACCCTATAAAGTTACTCAGTGTTTGGGAGACTGGAAACAGGTTAAAGGTGACCTGCAAAAGACTTCTAGATATGTGCTCTTTGTGGCTGATCTTTTTGGAAAAAAAACAACAAAAAACTCCTTGATTTGTGCCTGAGAAATGTTAAGAACGTCAAGTTTGGCCAGAGGAGTTCGTAGAGGTGCTGTGATGTCCCACGCCTTAAAAGAAAGACTAAGGCGGGGATGAATTTTTAGCGAAAACATCCTTTCCCCTGAGAGTTGATTATAAATTATAAGCATGAAGAAAAAATAACGCAAGTCTACAGTAGTCTGACAAGGAATCCTTTTCTCTCCCAAATGTTCAGTTTTTCTTTTTTCTATTGGCTGCAGGATTTCACTCTGTCACTCCAGAGTCATCCAGGGGAGACCAGAGTTGAATTCATATGAGAAAAACAGTGTAGATTTGATTTTTTTCTTCTGCTTCTGTTAAATAAAAGATTTTTAGTTTTATTTTATACATTATAGACGAGCAAAAAATAAATAAAATTCTAGGTATTACTTGCCAGGTTGCTGCCTGGAGAAAGCTGCAAGATTTTAAAACAACTCAATCCCTTATCATTAAGGCACTGTAGAAGAACAAGATGATAAACTGCATTAGCTGAGGAAGCTGGGTGATAGATGGGATTTATAGTACTGTCCAGATCTTATAGTTTTCTATGTACGCAGGCTAACCCCCCCCCCAAAAAAAAACGCACTTAAAACGCTTTGCTTTTGGTGGGCTGGGTTTTGGGGAGACAGTACCCTGTTCTCATCCAGGTTTTTTTTTCTTTTCCAGTAGACTGCAAAGTGATCTACAAAGGGAGTCAAAGCCATTTAACAGATGAGGAAAGTGAGGCAGCAGAAGGGTAGGTGACTTGCCTACCGTCACTCAGCAGGTGAACAATACAACCAGATATAAAATCCAAGCCTTCCGAGCGCTAGTCAGTGATCTAGCTACTAGGTATGGCTGCCTCTGCAGTATCTATTAACTTAATGGTTACTGGCATAAGACAAAAATACTAGTTTTTGCTGGACTGTCTCCTTTATTTATTTGGCTGTGCTTACCTCTGCAATTATAAAAACACATGCACACAAAGAGATGGGGAAGCTGGCTTTCTCCCAGAAAGCAAGTGCTTTGCCAATATAGTCTGCAGGTGTATGACACAGCGCTGTTATGAAACCAGGATTTCTGGGTGTGGTAGCAGTTCTGCTATGCTTATTATTGGGAATAATCCCAAGCAAGGTGTGTTTGTTTAGTTGCTGCAGTCAGCCAAGAGGGAGTGATGCAAGTAAGCCTGCAGCTGCATTGGATTACCTGTCTAGGATGGCTAAAGGATCCATTTTCACAGGCTTGGCATCCCTGGTCTTCCCCTTGCCCTGCAAGCAAGCTGTGGCCCTGACATCCCAGTTGCATCTATGAGAACAGGCCCAGTTAGTCTCCTAGAGACTAGTTGCAGGTTCAGAGTTGGACTCTGGGCAAGATGGGGTTGAATATCTAAATACTTGTGAAAAGGACTGGAAGACCTTGAATGTCAATACGTTCCCAGCTCCAGCCACAAAGTACTTCTAAAGGAGCCTTCTCCATAGACTCCCTGGCATTGTGCTCCATGTTATCTGTGCATCCCATGCAGGGCTTGGTAACCTATTGTGCCAGGTACTATACAGGCCACTGACTCCAAGAAGTTACAGCCCAGGTAACAAGAGGAGGGATGAATCACTAGTGAGAACAGTAGCCTTGGATTTAAGGGACGTGTACTTGAGGTTTACCCCAGGCACCCAGCATGACCTTGGGCTGGTCTCTCTCTGCCTGGGTTCCCTACCTGCAAAATCAGATTGTCATATAAGTAGGGGGTGCTGTGAGGATAAAAGCACTTAAGACTGTGTGGAGCTCAGAACCGCAGTCATGAGTGTGATATAAATACCTAATCTAGGTAGATTATCAGAAGTACAAAGCAAGTGGCTGAAACAAGCCTGAGGATGGGATAATAACAAGTATATCTTACTACAATGAACATTAGTCGAGGCTTCCCACTGCCTATTCATTGTTAGCTAACTGAGTTTCCTACGCGTGACCTGAGTATTCCTTGGAAACCATCCCCCAGGATTTGACATGATGCTGGCCTGAGGCAGATGCCACACAATTAGACATGCTGTGATTGTTTTAAAGTGTGCCCCTTACTGAAAGGGAGGGTCAAGGTACCATTCTCATGGGTATGGGTGTGTGCCCTGCTTTCCTGCAGGCTACAAAGGATTCTCCTGGAAGAACCAAAATTAGAAAATGAATTGTCCTGATAGCTGAGACAGGGAAACACCTCTGTGGTAATTCGCATCTTGAATCCCATGGTTTAACGCTCCGCACCCCAGTTGGACATGTCTACAGTGATTCAATATTGTCCATCTTCCCAGTTGTACGGACTGTCTCTGGGCTGCTATGCCAGAGCTGGAAGCAAGTACCATGTTCTGTGCTAAGAACAAGTGCCTCTTAAACAGCCTTTGGGGAAGGGGCTGAAGGAGGAGGACGAGGACAACATTTAGCAAGAGGTTGGTCACAGAAGAGTTATTAAATTCCCTTTTGTTATTTAGGTAGTGTTGGGGTGAAGTTGGTGCCCTGATGGTCCAGAAAACATGCAAAAGGCAAGAATTCTTGTGGGTGATATTTTTTTGAACCAACTGCATGGTTGGAATAAATGTAGACAAACTTTTGGGTATCACAGGCCTGAGAAGGAGTACTGATGTAACCAAAAGCTTGCTTTTGTCTATACCAGCCACACAGTCCAATAAAAGGTATCACCCTTTTGTTATCATATATACATATGCCATGCTTACCTACTGTATATGATATATCCCAAGGGCCATGCTCTGCTCAGAGGTCTTGTCTTTGTTAAACTGTTAACATTTTTGCCTAGTGTGGATGTGACTACAAACCTTATAGTGGGGTTTCTGGTCATCCTACAGGATTCTCACCTTTAGACAACACATGCCCTGTGCAGTTTTCCATGGTGAGACATAATACAGTTCAGCATGGATCTATTTAGTGACCTGCCCCAGATCAAGTCAGCCAGTGGCAGAGTTGAGAAGATCACTGATAAAGTAAGCCTGAATTCTGTGCTCTGGCCACAAGATGGTAATGCTTTGCTTGTGCCCAGGCAATGTGAAGTTCATTGAGTTGTACCTGAGTGTGCAGAGGGGATGTTGTCTGAGCTGTGATTACTTTGGAGTCTTGGCAGTATAAATATTATTTGTGCACCTCTTGAGCTGCCTCAGGTGCTAAGTGAATCCAGAATAGCCAGCCCACTGCTAATGCTTTAATGTGCAATGTTGGGTTCGCTCAGCCCTGTGGTTTGGAATCCAGAAGCCTTTTAAGTTTTACTTGTAGTATAGTTAGACCAGCCTTTTTTGTCAGTCTTGAAGTGGCAGTTACAAAATATAACCACTTCAAATGCAAGCATTCCTGCAGTTTAGCTGGGGGGTGCCTGGCAGTCAGTAACTGGCCACACCTTGGTTTGCTTTGCTTAACAAATGTCCATGACTAACTCACTGTCCTGTATTTGGCTTGGCAGGGCTTAATCCAAATATATTGGGGCTGGAAGAAAGCCCTTATCTTGGGGAGGCTATTGGGCTGCTTGCAAATGATTTTCTAGGAGACAGGAATGGGCACTTTCTACAGGCAGAGCAAGGGGAATACTTTGCTGCTTCTGTCAGAGCCAAAATCTACCTGTCGGGGATTGTTTGGCGGTACCTGGAGATGTGGATGAATGCCACTGGTGAAACAGAAAGCTTGCCTCTCTTTCTTTTCATAGTGAAAGGGCCTGCTGCTGAAGGCAGCGCAAGCAAGATTTCTGTTAAGATATCTTAAGTCATGCATTTTATGCTCATTTTCCCTCTGCTGTTCATCTGCATTTTAAAGTGTGCATCTGCTCAGTGGCTATAATTGACGTTTCCAGAGCATAGATATCAGCTCAACTGTGATTTTGCGGAAATAGATGACTTGAGAGGATTAATAAAAAGCATTCGGAGCATTTAATGGCTATTAGGGATTGTTTCTGATTCCTCGGTCAATGTGAACAAAATTGAGGATTTCAGGCCACTCATCAGTATCTAGGTGTGTCTACTTTGCAAAAACTACTTCAACCGCAAGGTGGTTAGTGTCTGGGAAGCCAAAACCAGAAAGGGGCAAGAAGAGTAAACTGAAGAAGTCTTCATCCTAAAGCAGGGGTGGGCAAAACATGGCCTGCAGGCTGAATTCAGCCCGTGGAGTGATATATATATATATTTTTTACCTGGCCCACGATTGGTCCTTCAGTCCTGCTGGCCCGGGTGTGGGAGCAACCTGGGCCCTGATGCATGCAGCTGGTGTCACCTTGTCCACAGCCTCCCAGCTTCCATGGAGACCGGACACAGCTCCCTGCCCTGCTATGTCCTCTTTCCCCCCAGACACAGACATGGTGCCCTCACTAGGGCTCCCACTGTTGCTACTGCCTCCATGCCACTCTGCTCTGCACAGCTATGCCCAAAGCTGAGCCAGCGGGGTTGGGGGCTGCCACTGCTAAGTGGGCATCCCAGAGCGAGCTGTGGGCTGGCACAGGATGGGGGTGCCCCAGCACTGCCTGCCTCCCCTGGCCCCAGTCTGGTCCTGGCTGATGCTCCCAAGTGCGTGATGGAGTGAGTGCTGCTGCAGTCCCAAACAATGTGGAGTTGTGGCTGGGTCCACCCTCTTCCTTCCCCTGCCTACAGGCTGCACACCCCATGCCAGGGGAGAGTAGGGTTACCACCTTTTCAAAATATAAAAGTGAGTCATAGAGTTTCCCCACCCCAGCAGGAGGGCAGCAGGGCAGGGAGTCCTAAGCCTGCATCCACCCCTTCCCTGTGCACAAATCTGGGGCTGTAAATGCCCCCCCCCAGGAATGCACACAGTGGTGGGGAGTCAGCTCCCCTGCTGCCCCTTGGACAGGTCACCTGTGCCTCCATCCCACTCCCTAGCAGAGCCCCACAGCTGTGTGGTCCTGCCTGGGCCCCATGTACCGCCCCAGCTGGACAGAGTCCCCAGCCACCAACCCTGCCCCATGCCCTCCCTCACTGTGGGGGCCTCAATCTGCCCCCCACTCCCACATCACGTATGCCCCCTTCCCTCTAGCCCCCGCAGACTTACCTGCAGGGAGCTGGGGGAGCTGCTCTCCACTGCTGCCTGCAGTGCCTGGTTGTATTGCTGGCCACATGCAAGTGTGTGCATGCACACATACACATGGTGCTCCTGCATCCCGTTACCCCCAGCCCTAAGCAGTGAACAGAAAACTTGGATCCCTGCGGTGATGCTGCTATGGTTTGAGTGTTTCGAGGGGAATCCAGGACAAATGCTGTCCCGGGACCAGAACTTGATCTTTATATTTCAGGCCCCTCCTCAGCTTCCTAAGCCTCCTCTGTGGGGTTCACAGTCCTTCTCTCTCCCTCCTGAGTGCTGCAGCCCCCCTAGTGAAGCTTAGCAGCAGCTTCAAGCTCTGTCCTGGTTCTGTGCTGCCATTGTACCCAAGGTCGCAGCCCCGGATGCAGCTCCCCACCCAGCTGCGCACTGTGTCTGGGGCTGGTCTTCACGGAGACTGGTCTCCATGGGCAGGCAAGGCCAGGATCACAGGATGGGATCATGGGGCCGTGACAGTGCAGGGCTGGGCTGGGGCAGAGCTGCAATCCACTCCCTGTACACCCCTGTGAGCAGAACCCAGGTTCATTGTAGGGCAGATCGTGTCTCTGATCCATCCCGGGGTCCCACGCTGCCACCACCCTGAGACCCTGCCCCATCGTCCCAGCCTTGTCTGCTGGTCCCACTCCTGAATGCTGCTGCCTAATCCCAAGAAGGGAGTTTTGGCGAGTTGTGCAGGGATGGGGAGGGGGTTGCTGACCTGGCCTGTGCCAGCTCACCAAAACTGCCTATGTGGCCCTCCAGCCCCAATAATTGCTCACCCCTGCCTTAATGCCTAATCCAAACAGACTTTGTGGCAGCATGACTACTTTACTTAAGGGTGTGGTTTCTTTTAACAAGCCCTTAGCTCTACCAGTGTATAGGTGCTTTATTGCAGTATAACATTATTCCTCTTGCAGGAATGAGCTGTAGTTATACTTGCATCCTGTTTGTGGCAGGGGGTTGTGCTGCTTTTGAACCAGTTTGGTAAAAATACGGTTATGTATAAACAAGCCCAAAGATGCCACTACATTTGTAATCTCTCATGATACAGTAGTTCTGCAGGCTCCTGAGTGCTTTATAGCTGCAATAAATACATTACTGGCTATCTAGAATGTCAAACCTTTGCATCTGATGAGCTTTAAACTTCTTTAATGTAAGGCTAGCAGAGTTGTTTTTCACTCCCGGTAACAGCTTGAGTACGGCCTCAGTGGCCATGTCCAGACAAATGTGGACGTTTGATTCCCTGGGGCAACTAGCAGCAGTATATTTTGTGCTGTTGCTGGTTGTCCCTGGGGAATACCCGTGCTACTTTGGCATTGTGCAAGTTGTCTCAAGTTGGGTCCGGGGAGGCTGACCCCAAGCAGCCTTACCTGTGAGCTGGGGGGCTGACTGGCACCTGGAGTGTGGCTCTGGCCAGCCAGGCTCTGGTTTTGGGTGCACTGCCCTGCTTTTTTTTTCTGTGTGGGTTTTTTTGACCCTGGGATCTCCTGGGGTCCAAACCCCCCACCCCGCACTGCAAGGCAGCTGTGTGGGAAATGCCTGAATGTGCAGTGTGGGGCCACAGATGGATCTTTGTGTGGCACCACATACTGGGTAGCTGCACTCATCTAGACACGCTATATCAAACCCCCATGGAACCAGCAGAAAAGATCATTAAAAAAGGGTGTTTGCTGTAATACAGTTAGTTAAGTTGCTGCAGCTTAATGAAATCCACACCACCAAGAGAGGTAACTTTTAAAGTGTAAGTTCATTATAATTCGGTTTGAGTGCATTCGTTAACCACCAACAATAAAAGAGTTTTTGCCTTGTAGAGTTTGTTCTTCACCAGTTTTGTTTTTCACTTCAGAGGAGGTGCGTGTTTCAGTGCTGGGTGCAGTGACACTGGTACTGATGTACGCAGTCTGTAAAGTCTTTGAGATGAAAGGAGCAATGCTGACGCACTTTTATATCTGTATATAAAAGTTATATAATATTTACACACACACACACACACATATATGTATGTATGTGTGTGTATATAACACTCTCAGATCCCAAAGAGTCTTTTTTTCATCCCCAGTAGAAAGCACACGAGCAAGATTTTATCATCGTGTATTTATTTCCATTACACTTTTAGAAAATGACATTTGCCTGGATATAAACCATGGCATCCTTTGTTGGGGGGAATCCTTATTAGTATTTGCATCGCAGATGATGGATCCTTATTATGCTAGTGTATGAGAGCCAGGAAGGGAAATGGTCTAGTGTAGGGGTGTGCATATCCCTGGGAGTGTGCAAGACCTTTGAGTACTTTATGGTCAAAGTTTTTGAAGAGGCACGTGCTTAACCTGACGTGTGTTACGCTCAGGCTGTCTCTGGAGGCTTTTCTTTTATCTGGAGAAGTACAAGAGAAGCCAAAGCAAGTTCCTCCAAACTAGACAGGGATTTATTGGGATGTTATCACCGAGCAATATTGGCAAGAGCAGCAGCAGAGAATTACGTGCACGTACTCCTCGCCGGTCGCCAAGGTCTCGGGGCCCCCAGAAGCCATCCTCCGGGCTCCAGGAAAGGTTCAGGCTCCCCCGCTGCCTTTGTGGGGGGAGTTTGATCTACTTTAAGGTCCGGTTTCTGTTTTCCGGCTGTTCCTCTGGGAGGGCGAACTCTCGGCCTCATTCAGCAGGGAACTGAGTCCTGGCCTGTGACCATTGATTGCTCTTTCCTAATTGGTCTAATGAAGGGTATCACCGCTGCATCTCTGAGTATTTAGGCTATGGGGGACTCTTGTGGCGCGGTTCGGTGCCCGCCGAGGTGCACACCTGGTTCGTAGAAATGGGAGTCTCCTGCCTTGCTGGCTCGGAGGGCCGCGAAGGCCGCGGGGCACGGCGAGCCGCCATGAGCAGTGGTGCTGTCGGCCCCTTTTTGCAGGGGTGCCCCCCCTGCGTGCTGCCAGTGCTGTGCGGCTGAAGGCAAGCGAAACGGGGGCAGCCGAACCCCCAGCGTCCAGGCTGGGGCCTGCACGTACGATGCCCCGCGTTTGCCAGTGGGACTCCCGGATTCACAATACCTTTCGGCTCTTTTGGCCTCAGGTCCGTGTCATGGATGTATGCGTAACCAGGTCTCCGCTGCCCGGGCGAATCCTTGCCGTTCAAGCCCCCCTCGACCCATCCAGCCCTGCCCCGAGGAGTCTGTTTCCTTTCCCCCCATGCCCCCTTTCCCCCCCGCATCTCCTCTCGGGCGCCTGAGGAAGGGCGCGTGCCCCCCATTCAAGAGTACGTCTTTTATTTGGCCAAAACAATCGGGCCGGGTTCACGAAGGGATCCGTGCAGATGGCCTCGCCGCGGTGGGTCGGGCCCCTCTGCATCGCCGCCTTCATGCGGGTGATTTGGGCTGGGAGCGCGGGGAGCGGGTATCCCCCCACCCCGCCGGGCTCGCAGGAGGGAAGGCCCGAGGCCCACTGACAGCGCGGCCCCCTCAGGTGCGTGTGCGTGTCCGCGCGCGTGTCTCACGTGTGCCCCCCCAACCCCCCGCCAGGAGGAGGAGGAGGAGGAGGAGGCGGGAGCAGGCCGCGCTCCTCCCCTCATCCCCCCGCGCCCGGCGCGTCGCTGGGCCCGGCCCGGCCGCTCATTGTGCTTTGCCTCACGCCGGCCCAAGATGGCGGCGGCGCTGGAGAAGGCGACGAGCCGTTAAGTACAATAGAGGGAGGCGGAGGGGAGCGGGCGGCCCCGACCCCCGCCCGGCCCCGCCCCGGCCCCGGCCCCGGCCTCGGCCTCCGCCCCGCTCCCTCTAGCATGGTGCGGGGCCGCCGCCGACATGGGCGAGAGGCTGGAGCTCCGGCTGAAGTCGCCCGTGGGCGCCGAGCCGGCCGTCTACCCCTGGCCGCTGCCCGTCTACGTGAGTACCGCCGGCCTGCGCTCCCCTTCCCCCGGGCACTGGGGATGTTTCCTCCCCATCTTCCCCCAAATCCACTGAGCATCAAACCGTGTTTCTCTCCCCCCCTCCCCAAATCCACTGCACAGCCGCCCTGTGCTGCCTCGCCGACCCTGCGCGGCTTGGGGCTGGGGTCCTGCCCCTCCTGGGGGGCTTCAACTTCTGTCCCTCAACTCATCCTCTCTCCCCTACACTTAATGCGAAGTTTTCACATTTTCCTGGAAGAGCCGCTTAGTTTTTTTTATTTTTTGAAAGGGGGGGGTGGGTCGGTAACCAAAAGCCGGCTGGAGACGGATGGGTACTTCTGCACCGCGCGGGGTCCGTCCCTCCGCGCAGCTCGGGTCGCCTCTGCCTGCTCCTGGCGGCCGAGGTGGAAGTGTCGGCCCTCTTTCCCGGGCGCTGGGGTTGGGGGAAGGAGGTGAACGAGGGGGGAGAGAAAGCGGCCACCCCAGGGGAGAAGCCGCCTTGAAACCGCCGCTGCCTGCCGTCGAGACCGTGGTGGAAAGCGAATTTGCACGAACGCGCGTGTGTTTCGTCCGAGGAGAACGTGTTCGGTCGTCCGTTGACCGTGTTGCAACCCTCCCTTTTGGGATGTCGGGGGCTGCCGCTCTTTTTTTTGACAAAATGTCACGGCCTTTTTTTTTTTTTCCCCCGATCGAATCGGAGAGGCAATGACATCCCCTGAAAACCATTCATTTACTTAAGGCGGTTAGAAAACAGCGCGCGGATCGTTTATGCTGAGCACCAAATGTTTATTCTCCTTTTTTATTTGCCAATGCCCAAACTCGGAGAGAAATTTTGCACGGAGAAAACCGGGCAATAGCAAATAGCAGCCTTTTAAAAACGGTTTTGGATACTGTTGCCTCTCCTTAGCATTGTGAGGTTTGCCTGTTTGTGTCATAACACAGGGAGAACATACTGGGACTTAGTCATGTTGCTCTTTGGCAACCAGGCTGTGCTTGTGTGTAGACGATTAGAAATATCTTGCCTGTTGTGGGGGCAGCAGAGGTATATTATCTCCCTCCTGCTGCTGTTGATAGTCCTGTGGTTTCCAAAACAGCCTTCGTATATATGAGTGCTTAGCATTTTTGATCGTCCTGCTCCAGAGCCGGAGCCCTCCAGCACACACGAGTTAATGCAGCCTTTCCTGTTTGGGCAGCTCTGTCATTGCGCGCGCGCGCGC
>JAGPOW010001614.1:1935428-1946463 GCA_030014935.1 Caiman crocodilus
AAAAAAAAAAAAAGCATAAGAAATGTGAGGTCAGACCACAATCCGTCTAGCCCAGGATTCTGAATCTCTGTGGCACAGATTGTTTCAATTGCTAGTGTTTCAGCACTATTGAAACTGAATCAAAATTCAGAGTGAACTGAATTCCCTCTATGGTCAAGCTAGTGCACAAATGACTTATTTTGCATATGGTGATGTTGGGCATTTTATGCCGTTGATTCCCATCTACTTTGGCTGTGCAAGTAGAGGACAGTGTGACGGTTAACATTACCTGGAGTAAGTGTAATCCAGATGTGATCATCTGTGCAATTCTGAGAGTACTTTGTGTTATTTTGGTATATTAAAGGGCTTAAGTGGAGCTCTGTTTAGCAGTTAGGATGTGAAATTCTTGATTAGACGGTGACACTTTCTGTGCCAGTGTAGATGGAGGAGAAAACTTGTTGGTTTTCTTTTTGTTTTGTTCCCTTCCTTTAGGTGCATCTCGGCCTGCAAAGTTCAAAGATTTTTAAATTGGTTCTCAAGTCTGAGACTGCTGAGCCCAACCTGTGTGATTCTTTTCAGTTACAGCCTTACATTTTTGCATTATAAAAATAAAACGTCTTCCAGGCAGGCTAGAGAACAACATCATCTTTCACACCTATGTGTTAAGTGAACATGGGTTTTGTTGCTTATCCAGTTCTCACTGGCTCTTGAGATTCCTGTCAAACAGTGCCTAATGACTATAGTATCTGGCCATGTGCAAGTTGCTTTGTATGAAAACTTCCTGTAGCAGCAGCTCTCTTGGCCCCTTCTGACTTCAAAAAAATAAAACAAAAAAACCCCAAAGCCAATTTGTAAAGAGGGCTGGGGGAGAGGGGTTGTAGGTTTCCTGCTCTGACCTATGTTTGGCTTTGTATTGTCTGAAATTCTTTTTAACAAAAATCTAAATTTTGTTTAACTTGGCACCACAGGAAGAATTCCAAATCAGGGTGTCAGTAAGTTGATCAAAATCTATGTATACATTGATTCCATATAAAAGAAAAATGCTTACCCCATAGAAGTGACAGCTATGTGACAAATACGTGCTAGCATGAATCTTCAACCACTTAAATAGGAGGATTGTTTAGCAATTAAAAAAACCCAACCATGGACAGGCTTCATGGTAACAACCATTATATGTTTTCTCTCTTCCCCCAAGCAGCCTGTTTACCATCAGCCTCAAACCTGGAATTTCCCATCACTAGACATGTAAAAAATACCCTAGGGCAGAGAGGGGAAACTAGCTGTGGGAGCACAGCATTTGCTTCTTGCTCTGGAAGGTCCTGAGATAGTGGACTTCTTTAATTTGAAAGGTCACAACGCAACACTGAAGTAGGGTTGCAAAGCTGTTGTAGATGTGGTGGTCCAGGAAATACAGTAGAGCGGGGTAGGCAGCTTTTGGCTTCGTGGGCTGCTGCTTCTAACCTGGCCCCTGCTGCAGGCTGCATCTCTGCACCTCCCTGGTGATCAGAAGCTGCTATAAAGGGAATAGATTAAAAAAACAGATTAAAAAGACAGCAGAGCTCTGCTGTTGTGGCTGGAAGGTGCTGATTCCCTGCTGTGGTATGGTGGGCTGGATCTGGTCTCTTTAGGGGGTAGATGCTGACCCTTATGGAATAACCTGCAAAACCTCTCAAGTGGTTTTTCCTTGCTTGAGAGAAGTGACATCTTGACATTATGCTCATAAGACTTTTATGGTGCATGCTCCTGTGTGTACGGACAGAATGTTATGTGCTTTTTCATGGAAAAGACTTTCATGTGGTGGTGTCTTTATTTTTTGTTTTAACACCCACCTCATACCAGTTTTCTTTGAGGGTATCAGTTACGTAGTTTCTTATTTTGGGAAGTGACAGTGACATAAGTGGAAGGAAAGTCTTTCTTTTTTCATTCTTCCTTTTTTCTCGTTTAATTTTTTTTGTTCGTTTACAAGCCTACTCCTAGTTTGTAAGAAACTCAAATAAATCTTTTCTTAAATATAAACGATACAAATGCAAGAAATACTTTATTCTGATTATGTTAACTGTGCTTTATGGCAATTAAGCACTCCTTCCCTTCTGCATTTTTCACTCATGATTTTATTTTAAAAAAGAGTCCTGTAATTTTCAGTGATTAACACGAATGCTGTTTTCCAGATGCCTCTCTGAAACAACCTTTCTGTCTGTCTTTGGTTTCAGGACAAACACCATGATGCTGCTCATGAAATCATTGAGACAATTCGGTAAGTGCTTGATTGTAGATCTGGTTAGAACCCAAACCTCTTTCCTCCTAAATGGATATTAAATGTTACAAATGAAATATTTTTGCAGGAATCAAACTGCAAAGAGAGACAACAGTTCTAATAGCTGAACTCAGCCTGTGCTCTAATTTGCATGACACCTACTTTCACTGGTTTTTAATTTGCTTTTAGTCTTCGGGTGATGCAATATCTCCTTTTCAAAGTCCCAGCTTAATTTTAGCTTGTGCCAAACTGTTCCAGCTGTGGGAGTAGTTTTAACTCCAATTGGACACGAGTATCAGCTTTATGGTGCTTTTTATGTGGATGAGGATGCTTCAGCATCCAGTGACAGAATTTAAATTCATTTCTTAGGATCCCAATGTTGGGCACTTTAGAAAAATAAGCACACACATTATCTCACTCACTCCTGTCTTTTTAAAGATTATCCTGCATATGTTCCTCACAATTTCCAACTGTTACAACTTTACAATACTAGTAGTTGGGAGTGATGCCTGCGCTAGCATTTTCTGTATTGCTACTGCCTAAAGTTGATCAGTGGGAAAGTGGAGGGGGGGAAGAGGTGAAAGGGTAAGAAGTTTGAATATTTTTAGGCACTATAACAGCCAGATGTATTGTGACAGAGCACTCACTGTGGTTTCAGTACTGGTGGGAAATGACTTGTCTGGCAGGAGCTGTGTCTATGCAGTTATGCGAGTGGCTTTTTTATATCAAGTTATCCTGATTAGATAGTCAAACCAGGCTAGACAGTTTTAAACATGGCTCTGTCTTAAATACTTCAGACAGTTGTGCTAGATGGCAATTTTAGGTCCCAGTGACACGGGCCCTATCTTGAATGTGGTTTGACTGCCTACACAAACAGGGGGTGAGTCTTGTTTGTCCAAAAGAGTTCAGCTAAGTGTAATTGTGGTTTCTGGGTCTGACACCCACCATGAAGCATGGGTCTGGCAAATTTGCATATTTCAGAACATGTGCAGTGTACCATATGCTCTTGCATATAGCATACCCCTATACGTAATAGAAATCTTGTTTTTTTTCCAAAGGAAGCTTGAAGAAGAAAAAATTTTGGTAGAAAGTAAGTCACAGCAGCAAGGAAGCCAAGCCTGCCAACAACAGTCCCATATGCAGAATGGAGCCTGCAAACCGATCCCACGTGCTGGGTCCAGGGCAGTGCATGGGTCGTCCATCTGGGGGCGGTCCTCAAGCTAGAAACTTGCTGGCAGGGGGAGCAGTAGCAACATTTAATTGTCATGACTCTCCTAACCCCTCTTCTCTGCTGCCAAATTTCCAAACCCACAGGGATCTTTTTTCTCGCATATAACACTCATCGCGATTTTTTTACCAGGTGGTTTTGGGAATGTGGGGCAGGGAGGAAGGCTTATAATATGAGAGAATACAGTAGCTTCTTTTTGCATTTGTTGGAGAATTTTATGATTATAAGGGACTGTAACTTATCCTTGTTTCTTAATGAGGTCATAAAGTATTCTTTCCTAGTCACAAAAGCCTTATTTATACTAACAAAAAAGTACAGGATGTTGCTTATGTTAGAGTTGCTAAGAGAGAGGGTATAGAGATGACTGGCTGAAGGCAGGATCACCTGTCTGTTGCCCACTGACTTAGTTTTAGACAGGTTTGTAGAGATCAAATAAATGAGGTTTTATGAGAGGTAGTGGTCATTAGGGGTACTTAAGGAACTTAATGTCCCATAGAGCAATGGTAAGAGCATGCCTTTCTTCTTCAGCAGGCTTTGTGCACGTTGTAGTTTTAAATTGGATGCCTTTTCAGCATAATAATGGTCAGGAAAAGGACTGCATGAAAATGACACTTGGCAGATCTGCTTCCTGCGTGTCTGTAATCATCTTGAGTAAAATATGTCTTTATTTTTAGGATGTTTTTGGTGCTGTTCATTCTACTGAAAAGACATTCAACTATTTGAGACAGTTCTGGAATCTCTTCTGACTTGCATATTAATCTGTTCAGCTGTAGAATCTTTTACTCGGGTTCATTCATCCACAAGCCACATCAGCTCTGGCAGTTGTTAGCATCCCAGCTTTTAGTTTTGTGGGTTTTTTGTTTTTTTTAACTCTGACTAGATTTGTTCCATGAATAATGGAGATGGTGAACACGAGGCCCCACAAAACCATCTTCAGAGTCACTCTCAAGGCTATTAGAAGTTCTTACTTTAGGTCCATGAAACGTAATAGGGTTGAAACCCTGTAAAGAGCTTTCTTTGATTATTCCAATAGGATTTTTTAAAAATCCGTCCTCAATGTCAAGATCGTAATAAAAGAAAATGTGCGATTCCAGTGGCATTCTGTAGAATTTGCATTTGGAAGATGCAATAGAATGCTCTTATTTAATGTTTAAAGGGAAGAGGGTTTGCAACCCTTTCTTCAGATGTAGCTTCCTTAACCGCTTTCAAAGACTGGCTTTGGTGATTTGACACTTATTTTTGGGCCCTTGCTTGTTATTTTGTAAGTTGTACTTGAAATATTCCTTCCCTCCCTCCCCCAAAATTTGTAGTGGAATACAGACCTCTATAGACTTCCTGTGGCATCCCTAGCTTGTCAGGTAAACTGGCAGTGAGTGTCAGCCCTTCGTACATGATGCTAGCAGAGTACAGGGCATCCTTAAAATACCAATCATCAGAAGCCCCACTGAAAAGTCTGCTCCTAAATAGGTCACATAAGAGGGAGTACAAAATATTGCACTAATGAGGTACAACATACGATATATTGCACCAGATGCTTAGAAGTGTTTATTTTTTATGCTGAAAACACCTATGCTTTCTCAGACATGATTGTGCAGGAGAGGATGTATCCAGTTTTGCTGCATGTTGCTTTATCCAGAGTGGTTGTTAGTAGCAGTTTTACAAAAACAAATAGAAAGATGTACCTTTTTTCTTCACATTTTTCAGTTAGATTAACACCGGCTGTGACTGACTTTTTGCATCATTTGAGTATATTTGTCACTTTATGTAAAATTGCAATTGAGTTGGTGCCAGTTCAAGAGCTTTATGAGACTGCCAGTGGTATAAGGCTCCTTACTTTTGTGTTGGATAAGAACTGTTCTCTACTTTACTTCTAACAATATTATGATCATCATACCTACTACAGAAATGTCAGTTGAAATAAAATTCAGGCAGAATGCTGTTTCAGTAAAAATAAAAACTGCCATGTTAAGCATTAAGCAGTACAATACAAGTTTTGCAGATCCATTGCATTCTTATTCTTGTCTTATTTCAGGTGGGTCTGTGAAGAAATCCCAGATCTCAAGCTTGCTATGGAAAATTATGTTTTAATTGACTATGATACAAAAAGGTGAGATGAAATTTCCTTTTTTCTTTTGGGGAGGACAAGCCAAAAAGTTGTGGTGAATTAGTCTGCAATTAGTTATTCTTAGACACTGTGAACTGAGCTGAAGTCTTTTAGAACTGGCTTCAGACTCTGCAAAGTTATTTTGGTAGGAAATGTGTAACAAATATTGGCAAAGGCCGTTGGATTCAGGACATAATTGGAAACTCCACATAGCAGAAAGTTGAGTTGGTGTACGTTGGAATTACTCACCCCGAAACAATGATCAGTATCTGTGCGGTTGGGCTAGTTCCAGGGTTAGGAATCTCAATGGTAAAGAAGTTTCTGCTTTTGTAGTAACTAAATTCCTGTTAAAAAAAAAAAAAAAATTATGCCAGAGTTACATAAAGACATTGCCGACAGTCTCCTCCAACAAAGAGAGGAGACAGCTTTCCCTACTTTTCTCCTATTCAGAAGGAGGGTACCAATTTAGTACCTTAAATACAAGTAGGATACTAAAATGAGTTTTTGAGTTCAAACTGTTTCTCCATGTCCTTCTGAACAAGGGAGCAGTGCTTGATGTGGAGATTTCTGTGAAAACATTTATTTCACAGGCTGGCTTTATGTCTGTATAGTGCTCTCTTGCAGGCTGCAGTGTGGGTGGAGGTTGGGAGGGACAGAATCGGACCCGGTGGAATCTTTTTTTGGCTGTAATCAGTTCATCTGGAGAAAACAGAGACTGTGTTTTAGCTTGATTTGACTGCATTAATAGAGATGACGGTTAAAACCACAGCTTGGCTGGTAAGTGTGAGAATGCACCATATTGAGTTTTTGGAAAAAATTTAGATTCACCAAGGTCAACAAAGCTGAATTCTCCCTCTAAATAAGATTGATAAGTGAAACCAAAGATTTTTAATTGGGCAGCTAATTGGCACCTGCAGCACAAAGGGAGTTGTGCACATCTAATTAAACAGCACCAAGGAGCATTCTTACTTTTGTTTCAAAGATCTGATCTGGAGAGTTATTGGCCCTTCCAGTCTCACCATTGTATTTGCAGGAGCAGTGTTTTCTTGGTACCTGTTAGGTATATAGTTATTACACCAACATTTTAAAAACAATAATTTTGTAGTACTGGCATCCTGATGGGGCACGAATAACTGGTAGCTTCACCTTTGTCAGCAGCAACACTGAATAAAAAGAAACCATCTGTTCTCAGCAGTCACACCTTACTTACCTATGCAGCTTTTCAAGGAAGTCATAAACCTGTCAGTTTGGTCATGGTATTAGTCTGCTTGCTTTTTTGCTTGGAAAAGAAATATTCTAAAAAAGAATTGCCCCTTGCAGGTTGCTTGGCAAATGCCGAAAACATGAACGAACACCAGTAGATTATAGAAATACTTATATACAAAAATGCAAAATGTATACACAGTTCAGTTTCCGCCTCTCCTGTTGTCCTGTTATTTGGCAACTCAAAGTCAGTGCAAAGCTGCAATATTCTTGAAATGAGAAGCCTTGGCCAACTGGTGTGGAGAAGTTAAGTTTGAGAGGTTAAAGAGATACTTCCTTCTCTTGTCCTTTGTGCTTCCTCCTCCCTTCCTGTCTTGAGATGGCAGTGGTTGGATTTTCTCTAATTCCAGTTACTTCCTGGAATGGCTTTTCTTTTGAAGTTATGTGAAATGTAGTTGTATAATAGACAATCTGACTGGCAGCTGTCCTCCTTCCCTACCAGGCACAGAGGTGATTTGATTTTTTTTTTTCTCCTAATCCTCTCAGCTTCTGTCATTAAGGTGCCTGGTTAAACAGAATGTAAATCCAGCTAACCCACTTAATAAGCAATATGTTCCTTGAGTAAATCAGGTCTGTGACGGATGAAGTTATAGTCTGAAGAAGCTGAATTATAGGGTAGGCTACATTTTAGAATCGCAAGACTTGGCTCTGGCTAGGTGTCTGGACAGATGAAGAGACAAAACAGAACGAATTTCAAACAACTTCAAACTGCTTGTCATGTAGGCTTGCGGGTAAAAAGCTAATGGGCTATAAGGTATGTCTAATAAACAATTAGGGAAAAACCTTAATACTATATCTCCCATTTATTACAATAAGCTTTTAGAGTGCACGGATGTTAATATTGCACTACTATGAGCGGCTCGACTGCTGAATACTTTTATTTAAGGAAATTATATGTTCATAAATTTGCATGAAGTGAGAGTCTTTGGAGGAAATAAAAAGAACCTGTATATTTACAGTATATTTAACTTTACCAATATAAGTCTACCAGTTTTGAAAGCTTTGTTCTAGTATGTTGGGTTGAGCATTTTAAATCTGTGTTGCTGACTAACCAGCAGACTTTTTCTCCCCCCCCCCCCCTTTTCCCAGCTTTGAAAGCATGCAGAGGCTTTGTGACAAATACAACCGAGCCATTGATAGCATTCATCAGTTGGTATGTATTTACCTTTGTTATGCCATGATGCCTATCTTGCTGTCTTATTCAGGCTAATGGTTTCAAGTTCATGTGCAGTAAATTGCATCCAAGAATGTGCTGAATTTTTTTTTTTAATGCTCAGAATTGTGTGTATTTACCTAAACAGCAGCACTGCTATTAACGGCATTTTCATTCATCCAGGAGTTAATAAGTCTTCTATTAAACCTTCCTTTTTGGGCCAAAACTTAGCACTCAAGGATTTAGCTTTGGAGTGAATTTATATTCTTCTTTTATATAAGAGTAGCTTAATTTTGCTAAAGTACATGTTTGCAGACTTAGTCCCAAATGTGCAGCTGGCATTGTTACTTTTGACATTTAAAATAGTGGAGTTAACTTTGGGGAAGAGAATATTCCTTCTCACGTACCATATCTCGTTATTTGTTCAGAAACTTCATAAGGATTTCACATCTACCCACATGCACAAGTAAATTTATAGATGTGGCTTGAAGGCATCTTAAATAGCCCATCAGAATCTCTTGTGTATTATGGCAGTGATCCATGGATTACAAATTTTGTTACTCTTCAATAAAGCTATGTTTTAGAGCTTTTCTTCTCTAAAGGACCATTCTGGAAAAACTGGAATGAAATCTAGCTTGATACTTTTTTTTTTTTTTTAAATAAGTAACTTTTTCAGTTTTCCTTGTGCTTATTTTAAAAGGTGGGATGGAAGGTATGAAACACAGAAAACAGATTAATTATTAAAGTTTGACTTAATCTGTATGCTGTTTTGATGCCACTTTTTTTCAAAAGAATCTGTCTAGTCACTTGATAAATTCATCCAATTTACAACTACTGCTTATTTCACAAAAGTTGTGGTTTTGGGGACCTTATGAATTACATTAAAGTAATCACATGCTTGAAGATGTTGACTGTATATTGGACAGTGAATGTTTATTGTATTTCCTTTGAATGCTTTCATCAAGAGAGAGCCTCCAGATTAAACAATGCTCTGTGCCTTATTTATTTGATTTGTACATATTGGCCAGTCCAATTGCATCTCTGCTAAGCAGGCACTGAAAGTGAGAATCCTGTCAGTATAATCTGTTTTTGCCAGTGCTCTGCTGAATGCTGGACTACAGGCCAGCTGACTTTCCTAGAGGAAGTTTTATCTAAAACATGAACAGAGGAGCAAATTTGAGGGATCTTGGAAAGGAGGAGATGAGGCACAGAAGCAAGACTGACCTAGATGTGCAAAATCCAGAAGGAGGGTAAAAAAAAAAAAAGGCTTAATAGCAGTTGCTTATATATTTAGGATTGAGGTTATGGGAAAAAGGGAGCCTTTTAATTCCATCTTTTTTTTTATCACCACTGCTGCCTTTGCGATTCCTCTCATTTGACAATTTCCAGCAAGGAAATCCAGCCCCTCTTACATTGGTGGTATAGTTGGATGTTGTGGTTGCATCAGCTCGTGCTTCTGCTCTACAGTGTTTGAAAAGACCCTTTAAGTGAGGTGATACCAGATAATAAAGCAAATTAGCCTGCTTTTAAGATGCATTGTTGCAGGATTTTTTTTATCATGTCTCCTTATGGAAGACCTGTAGATTAATTGTACTACCATGGAAGGGAATACATTTGTCTTTCTGTCAGTTTTGCTCCCTACATATGCACCTATATTTTGATGCCCCTGCCCCAGCTTTCTTGTATTTGGTTTACAACCTATTTTAACTTCCCCTCTTTAGTGGAAAGGAACCACCCAGCCCATGAAACTGAACACTCGTCCTTCCAATGGACTCCTCCGTCATATCCTGCAGCAAGTATATAACCACTCGGTGACCGACCCAGAGAAACTCAACAACTATGAACCCTTTTCCCCAGAGGTGTATGGAGAAACTTCCTTTGATTTAGTGGCCCAAATGATTGATGAAATTAAGATGACAGAGGATGACTTGTTTGTCGATTTGGGCAGTGGTAAGTGACATACAACTGCTTTTGTCTTTCTTTTTCTTTCTCTGTCCAGGGGTCTTTTCTCTTCCAATTAAGGGGGAAACTGCACCCCCATATTAATATTACAGCTGGAAAGTAACTCATCACTAAGGATTCTGCTTCTTGCTGGGAGCATGTGTTAGATGTAATCCTCAATGAGGCCGTTATTTTCTCCAGCAAAACTAAGTGAATCCATGTAGCATTCCAGTGCTTTCTTTGCCATGATAATGGGAGGTGGCGCCAAGCATGTGATCCACCCTTGCCAGTGAAGGAAGTATTGGTTCTTCAGCAACTTTTTGAAGAACACTCCAATCTTGCCCTAGTAGCTAGAATGCTATTCATCTTAAAATATAGCTCTGAAATGACTCTGTGACAATGTCACTAACAGCTTTCATATTTTATGCTTTTTGGCTTTTAGATCTAGTTTGCCTTTTTTTATGTAACAAAAGGAAGTTACCCCTCCATATCTCCAAGTCTGCAGCGCTGGCCCTTGGTTATCACAAAATCAAGCTGGGTTTGTTCTTGTCACATATGACATAATTGCCAGCAATAAAGAGTTTATAGTCAGAACTTTGACAGTTGTGTTGCAAGGCTAAGTAGAATCCAGTTCTGTATCCCATGAATAGCCTTTGCCCTGTGGCATGCAGCTCTAATCATTTTTTTTTTTGTTGATTCAGTAGCCACATGCAACTCGAACATGTGGAACAGACATTGTTATGAGTAAGATGTTCTTTTTTTAGTTGATCTTTTTTTAATTCTTTGACTTCCATCAGGAAAGGAGTAGTAAGACTTTCTTGTCAATGGATTTTTCTTAGCTAATTAAATGAAATGTGTGTTCTTATGCTTTTTTAATGTTTGTCCTCTATCTCAGGGTAGCTCAACCCCTGGTCTGTAGGCCAGGTCTGGCCCCTGGTGCTGTGCCTTTTGACCCCCACGGGCCTTCCCACAGATATGTGGGGAGCCCTATGGTTTGTGGCACTATGTACTAGATCAGGCACACAGATCAGAGTGGGGCCTGATTCTGACTACTAGGACTGAAATGGTGAATACCACTGCTTCTATCCAATCAAAATTAAAAAAAAAAAAAAA
>JAGPOW010001614.1:1946563-1960928 GCA_030014935.1 Caiman crocodilus
AAAAAAAAAAAAAAAGTGCAAACTAAAATACAGTAGAATGTCTATTAACATTCATCACTCAAATACGGTTTGGGTTGCTTTGCTGTGCCGGAATAACAGTACCATAGCTGTGTGCACATGTTTGTTCACTAAGGTCATAGGAAATCGTATCTGGAAGTAGCCCAATCTACTGCTGTTTGTTTAAAAGTCTGAGAAAGGTATGATCTGTCTAATATAATGTTTGTTTACCATGTCACCAGAAGTGGTGCTAGATGTTCATTACCAAAAGAACCTCAAAGATTGCTCTTGGGATTCTCCCAAATATAACGTATAAAAACTTCGTTAACATCTGTCAATAGCAGGTAAACACACAATAGTGTTAACGTTCTTTGTATGTTGCAAGTATGCATGTTCATTCTCAAATTGATTTGATGCAGTGAAACTAGGGAAATTGTCTCCTCTTTACGTAATGAAAGCCTGACGCTGTTGACGGAGTGAATTTTCAGAATACTGATGGCCAACCTTTCTGGCAGGCATGCCACAAATTAACCCCTCTGCCCCCAAGTGCCAATATGATCCCCTTCCCCTGCCCAATCTGCCAGTGAACTGTTGCCTGGCCCTTCCCTGGTGTGCCACATGCACAGGCTGCCTGTGCCATTTGCAGCATGCATGCAGTAGGGTGGCCTCCCCTTTTTTCTTGTCATTATGAAGTACAGTGCAAACTAGGACAACATTCAAGCATTAGAACGATATCCAATAAGTTTTTAGTGTTTCTTGTGCATCTAGGAATTGCCCTTCAGTGGAACGCAGCAAGCTCGAATGTTTCAGTTGCATTTTACCAGTAACTTGGTACCAGTTTCAGAAGTCAAGTATACTGTATCTATTGGATGCTGAAAAACGGAGGCAGAACCTATCTATACTGATAAGAATTAGGACAGCGTTTAAAAAAAAAAAAAAAAAAGCATTGGGTTTGAAGAATAGGTTGTTAGTGACATCTAATAAAACATAAATTTGGTCCATACAAATGCATATTATTTTTACAGTTTTTTTTTAAATCTTTCCTCCTCCATTATTTTATATTCATTTTCTATTATTTATAATAAGTATGGTAAGCTCTTCAGAGCCTTGACTGCTTTTTGTATGTCATCGTAATTGAGGCCTCTAAGCTCTCCTATGGTATAAATATTTTATTATACAACACTGTCATCTCCTGGTTCCCTTTCATACCAAACTGGGCATTGTTTAGATAATGAGTTAATGGCAAGGGTGCCACCTCTTCAATTACTTTTGCTGCTTCCCGGAGGCAGTCAATGAGGCAGCGCATTTGCACAGAAACAGTGCAGTTTTCTATCTGTTGGACTTGATTCCTGTTTCTCACATGACTGTCTGTGAAACTCTTCAGTGCATTAGTGCGATTATAGTGAATATTATATCCAGTCTATAAACTATATTGAAATGGATACCGAATTCATATGTTTCAGAGTGGTAATCAGTCTCCCTAAGAAATGCAGAATGACTAAATTTTATAGGTACTTGCAAAAGGGGATGCAAAATCTGGGTCAGATAAGCAAGCAAAAAATTAGCTGTGACTTTTTTCACACAAACTTGAGATATAATGCCTGCAGACAGTGTATAGGAATGGCAGCTAATTACTGCTGGTAGTGTCTGATGCAAATATAATCTGGAGTGATGGGAAGTTCATACATTTTTAAGTAATGTTTCGTCTTGCAGCATAGCAGTTACTTCTGAAATTACTTTGGGCATTGAACAACAATTGTTTTTTGGGGCGGGGGGAGGGGTGGTTACCAGGTACCGTTTCTGTCTTGGATTAGGATTTTTTCTGTGTACTGATACATTTGTATGCATATTCTGTAAGGGTGAAAGCCAGGTTTACTTTCACCACCAAGTGTTTTTATCAGTGTTTTAGTTGAGGGCATTTTTGACGCATATACTTGCAAAGTATTGAAAGACATAAACTTCAGAATTCATCTAGCAGCTGTTGGTTTTATTAAACAGAAATAAAACAACCGTATTTATCCCCCCTTTAGGGGACACTAGTCATTTAAGTGGAACATAGGTTCCTAAATTGTTATGCAGCCATTTTTAAGGTGTCACCCTGCCTTGTCTTCTATCCAGCACAGTGAACAAATGCAAACAATTGGCAACTTTAATGAGGATTGACTGATGGATAAAAAAACAGGTTTAAAGAGTCATGAACTTTCTGAATCGGTTACTGTCTAAGGCAGGGATGGGTAACATGCGGCCTGGGGGCCAAATGCAATCTGCCAGGCCATTCTATCTGGCCTGCAGGGCCCCTAAAAAATATAGAAAATTAATATTTATATGCCCCTGGCTGTCTATCACGTGGCCCTCGATGGCTTGCCAAAACTCAATAAGTGCCCCTCCGCCCAAAACAATTGCCCGCCCCTGGACTCTTTAAGGTGCCACCTTGCCCTACTTTTGTGCCTGACTTCAGACTAACATGGCTAACCACCTCTGCGGTAGGTACTAGATGTACTAGCAGAAAGTCATTTCCTGTCCTGAAGAGCTTACAGTCTAAATAATCAAGATGGACAAAGAACTAGAGAAGTGAAGCAGCATATTCACCTCTTTTTCTGATGATACAGGAATAGATTTGTGCAGGAACTATAGCAGAGCTGAGCATTTAACCCTGGTTTCCTGAGTCCCAGTCCACTATCTTAACCACAAAGCTGTCCTTCCTCATGTGCATTTTGGCTTCTGGAGGGTTCTAGAAATACCTTTCTCATTGTGTGTGTTTTTCTTCTTCTTTTTTTTTTTTTAATTGTCATTTGTTCTTATTCTCTCTGCAGGTGTGGGTCAGGTGGTGCTCCAAGTTGCTGCAGCCACAAACTGCAAACATCACTATGGTGTGGAGAAAGCTGATATTCCAGCCAAATACGCTGAGGTGAGTTTTATGTCCTAGAAATGTGAGATTTGTAGGTGTTTTATTCAAGGTCTAGCTCACTGCTTTATGGTTTACAGGTAACTGCCTTGCATCAACAAGCAGGTGAGTTCAATTTGAATATAGATCTGCTCAAATCACCAAGGTCTGGAACACAATGTCAGGAGGAGGGAATTGTGTGTGTTGTGGTACTTGTTGGCAGTGCTCATGGAGTGATCAGAAAACATATTAACTAAGCTTCTAAGGCAGCGTAATTCAACCCTTAGGATCTCAAGGAGGTGATGGTAGGTGTGGCCTTAATGAAATGGGAACAAAAGATTTTTTGTAAAGTTGCAGGGTTAGCTAAGCAAGAACCTGCAGTATTGGACTGGCAGAACCGTGAGTGTGTTTTACCTGTAAAGGAAGTCTCCTTCTGAGTGGAGTAAGGCTTTTACCACTGCTTGGCAGCTGTCTGAAGACCAGAGTAGACAATTTTGGATTTTTCAGCCAGCTACTACAGTCCATTTAGGAGCTGGTGCCTTTCCAGAATGCACTTTGTGTTCTGGTAGCACAGATTCTATATGTATGGTTTTTATCTGCTGCTAGTAGTTCTGCTACCCCTTAAACTCACTGCCTAGAGTATGGACCCCATTTGGTATCCTATGTCTGGAATAGGCTAGGCCTTTAAAAGGCCTGTAATGTAGTGGGTAGTGCTATGTAGGCTTAGTAAATCTAGGAAGGGTTTAAACAAAATTAAGTATTAGGAGATGAAATGCATAAACTCCTAGAACTTCTAAGAACTTACAGTCCAAATGACCCATTAAGAGTCTCAAACCATAAACCAGTCAGCTTAGTTATTAAAATATAGCTGGAGTTGCTGAGTAACTTAACTGATAGGACTCTAGAATTCACTAGAGTATTCAGTTAATAGTAGTACTTAACAAGCACCTAAATGCAGCACTTAAAATGAAGTCTTATGATGAGACCATTATGCCTAGGCAAGCAGTTTTTTCTTTACACTTCCACTAGTTCTGTGTCCATGGGGACACCCAAAGTTAATCAATTCCAAGAGAGAGGTGGAGCTGCAAGCAAACAATAAAAGTTGGTCAAGCCTTACAGTAAGTCATTTACTTCTTCCAGCAAGATGCACAGAGCCTTTAGCTCCTTGTTTGAGAGGGGCAGGGTGGGGAAACAGATAGGTTCTGTTTTTCATGTAGAAATTAGAACTCTTGAGCTTCTTTTTGGATGATATAGGCAAAGAGTGCTAAGATTTGTATTGAGGAGGGCAATAGAAGGACCAAAGAATCCCCTCACCCCTGTTCCTTGAATCTTGTTGTTTCCTTTGGAAACCTACCACTGGAGCACATCTACAAACTTGCCTCAACCCTTTGTTGAAATGCTCAAGGTCATTTAGAGGGCAGCTTGTAAAAATGAGAGTCTTCCTTCATTTTAACAGTAGCCATAATTTAAAAGGCATTCTGTTTGCAAGAGAAGGCCAAATTTTCATTTTTATCAAGGTCTTTTTACATTCCTCTGATACTAATTGCTTTCGGGCCCACTTACACAGAAGGATGAGAGAGGCATTTAGGTCAGTGAGAATAAGCCTGTAAAGAATTACATAACCTTTGCAAATATATAGTGAATATATGGTTTTTTCTTTAGGCACAAGACAAGATGAGGCATGCTAGGGACTTGCTGGTTCAGAGAAGCATAAGCGCTCTTTTATAGGTGACAGGCTGCAAAACCCTGATGGTATCCGTCTTGTTAAGAGTATTGTGTCAGTATTTCAAAACTTGATTAGATGAAAAAAATCAAACTTTATCCTTGGTGTCCCATCAGGTTAACCACTTGATAGCTGCTGCAGTTTCAGAATGTGTGACTCTGCGATAGAGCATGAGACCTGTAATCTATCTGTTTAAATTGGCCCAGTTTTAATCTTTTTTTCTTGATGGACATTTGTGATGGGGATTGAATTGAGTTTGTAGCCATTTGGCTGTAACAACAGTTCTTTATTATTACCATGTTTCATGCAGGTTTTAAAGCTTCAGTTAAAAGGGAAAATCTGTAGTCTTGTTTTTTTGGGGGGGGATGAGACGTGGAACCTTTCTAAACATGAACCTTTATTGAAGCTGGAGATTGAACCAGTTGCGTGCTTTGAGCTGTTCCATTCATTGATTGGGGATATTGGTTTTAAACCTAGTAAGTTTCAAATGTCACCAGAAACTATTTCACTACTGGCAATATAGCAGTGTTCTTCAGTTATTTTCAAATTGTTAGTGGAGACTGAAGCTTTCTTTCCTCCCCAGTCTGAGTGTTGTGTTTGTGGACTGCAGTTGCAAGGCTTTCTAACCTTTCCTATGCTATTTTAGTCTCACTTTTAATGTTGAATAGGTATAACTAATCCTTGTTGCCGCAGTGTCATAGTTTCATGTGCTACGCACCCACAGGTTATATGTAGGGTCAGGATTTCGGAAATAGTGGCCCTGCTTCTGAGGCATCAGACTGTCTGCATGGGAGATTTTTTTTTCAGCTCCTTTCTCTTCTGTCTGGCAGGAAACTGTTGCCAACCAGTGGACTTGCATTGCAAATGACTTGCTCTTCTGTTTTAAACCAAATCTGTTTACATATAGATTGAAGTGCTCTTCTTGGTTTCTGACAATGTGGTGCTGACTTCCAGTTGCTATTTCAGTTGCTTTGCATGCTTACTCCTGCTTTCCCATTCTCTGTAGCAGACTTCTCTTTATCCCTTTTCACCTTTTTGCTTTCTGGGTTCAGATTGGGCTGTTTTCACTTCCTTCTGCTTGCTGTGGGTTTATATAGTACAGGAGGAATGGTTGCCTAGGTTGCACCATCCTTAAGCAGAATGCTGAGCAGAGTCAACTCGGTCTTCCCAGAACATGTAGCTTCCCTGAAAAGAGGAGACTGGAAAAAGCCAGCCTTGGTGTTTTGGTCACGGTGAAGCAAAGGAGAGGGTCTTCCATTGGGAACTAAAAAGGGCAGACTGTCAGTATGTGTTTTATGAATTTCCCTTGGTCCTTTTTGAGCATTACTGGGAAAGAACTTCTCAGGCCAGTGTGAGTTGTCAGAGCTTCCCCTTATTTTGTTGTAATGTAACTAGTAATGCAGGATTTCCTAATGGGTGTTTTTTCCTTTTTCCCCCTCTTCTAGACGATGGACAGAGAGTTCAGAAAGTGGATGAAATGGTATGGGAAAAAACATGCAGAATACACAGTGAGTGAAATTCAGATGAAAAACTTTATGCTCCACTTGTTCAGAATTTACACAGTCCCCTACTTTCTTCCCTAGTCAAGAAGTAGTATGAGTCAAATTGCTTCTTGGCTTTTTTTTCTTGCTGCTGAGAGTGGTATTCTCTCTTAAAAACAGAGCAAAAAAATCTTTCCGGAGCCCTCTTGACTCGCTTGACATTTGACGTGTGGGTGTTGGGAATGCATTCAGGGCTTGCAGAAGTTCATGGAAACCTTTTCTCTTCTAAACCTTCATTACTCATGAAATAGCATATGCACTATTATACTATTTCCTGTCCCCAGGTTCAAATGTCATTAGGAAAATTGCTTACTGATTAGCCACTTATCGTCAAGAAATTCATATAATCTTGGTTCTCCAGTGGCACTCCAAGAACCTTGAGAATCCTCCTGCTTGTCTGTCGCTGTTGTTCCTTAATCATTTGGACGAGTTACCATTAGGTGATTCAGGATAAACTCTTCTCTTAGGAGTTACAACCAGTTATCTCTGAAGCTGCCTCTAATCTGAGAGCAAGTAAGCAGGAGATGAATCTGGTTTCCCTTTGTGATTTGTGCAGAGACACCATTCCTAATCTGTTAGAACAGTTTGGTTCACTTGGCTTTTAACTTCCAATATTACCAGTTGGTTTCTTGTTGGCAGCCAGAGTTGGGAGAAGCGTATGTTAACTCTTCCTTTGTAGAAAAATGTGTGTTCAAAGGTTCATAATGTTTGGGGAACCTGCCTTGTAATGAAGAGCTCTGTAGTTTCTCTTTGAGAAGTAGGCCATCTGCTGGAGTGAGGTGACACTGTCACCTGTCTTGGAGCACTTCTGGACTGACATTTAGTGTGTGGTATCAGTCTTTCGGATATAGGCCTGTCTTAGTTTGTATGAGAATTTATGTCAAGGTTGCTAAATCTTTCCCACTGTGAAACTGTACATACCTTCCTTGGCTTGAGGGGGTCATGTGGCATGCTTCCAGTGCATCAACCGGCTGGCGTTATATAAAATACATTGTTTCTGAAAGATATTTTGCATATGATGCATGTAATTTAAAGAATGGGGAAGAAATCTAGGCAGAGCTGTGGCTATGGCTTGCCTTTAGTTTTGCAAATTTTTTCATGTTATGTATTATATGATGAGACTAACACTGTTCACTGTAGAAACAAAACTGTTGATTTTTTTTTTTTTTTAAGTTAAGTTTTTTTTAATTCCAGTTGGATATCTGGATTTTAATCTGTGCTGATAATTGGTATGGCCATAGACTGGAATATTCAATATTCCAACTTGCAAATTCCATTCTCATTTCTAATGAGTTGTAGATAAGTAAATGATTGGAGAAAAATATTTCCTCTAGGGAAAGAAGGCTTAGTTTAGTGGGATCAAATCTGAGAGCCCTGCTGTTGCTTTGTGTAAGCCAGGCAGGGAGAGGGGAAGGGGAAACTTTTTGGCAGATGTGCTACAAATTATCCCTGCTCCCTGCCTGAGTGCTACTGATATCCTTCCTCTGCCTGATCTGTCTGCTTTACTTTCTACTCCTACCCTGTCTGCTGCTGTGCTGTGTCCCCTCCCTGTTCTGCCATGTGCCACATGCAGAGACTGCCCGTGACACTTGTGCCACAGGTTGGCCTCCTCTGGTGTATACAATTTGGACAAGGGCTTTGTAGTTGCTGCTTTACCATAAAAGTCAAAGCAGAGGTGTCAGGTCATAGTACAATCCATTGTTTGACCTGCAGGAATTTCGACAACTGAAGGATATCCAGTGTTAGACTTGGGGTACTCCGTATAAGTGGCTTTACTCTGTAAAATGACTGACAAGAATAACTTTTGGCAGTCCATGATGACTCCATGTCCAGTGTGCTAGTTTTACAAGGCAGGTAGTGAGTTCCCTGTCAGCCTTATAAAAGTATCTTGGAATTTGATCATCAAAATTATTTATTTTATTTTTTTCAATGGCATCTCATCATCAATAATAAAGGTTCTGAGATTGGAACACACTCAACAATTCTGATCCACGAGCTAAATGAAGAAAATCCTGTTTGCTTTCCCACTCCTTAGTGAATCTGGGCAGCAGTGCTAACAAGAATAAAAAAAGAAACAAGTCTTTATGAGAAGAGCTGGCAGACAACTTGTACGTGTAGGTGCAGAGGGAAACAGCCATTGAGTAAGAAAATGCTATTTCCTCACAATTGCTTTCAGACTATAACGGTATTTTGAAGCTTTCTAGCAGCTGGTGCGAAATATCCAGAGGCATATTGGAGTCCAACGGCCCTTGCTGAGTCACAGCTACTAGTTATGGGTTGCTGCAGCATCTTCAAGACGGCAATCCCCATTTGGGGCATGAGGGAGAAGACACTGGGAGAAGGATTGATCTCTAGGACCTTGACTGAGGAGGTCCTATTTCTTCCCTCCTTACTGCAGGCAACCATGTCATATAAACCTGCCCATAAAAGTATCATATTCCATCTTAAAACTAGTTTGATTGTTTTTTCATAGTACTACTTTTGGAAAGGTTATGCTTAAGAGGCCTTTTCTTTTAGTTGCTAGCTGAATTTATTCACAGTGAGTTTCTAATTTTCTTTTGTCAGTGTATTCCTTCCCTAATATGTATTCTGTTGAAATATTTATAAAGAGTAATGGTATCGCCTTTCAGCCTTCTTTTTGCTATCTGCTCCTTTCATCTTCTGTAAAAAAAAATATGTATCCTGATGAGGGGAAAAATGCCATTAGTGGCTACTAATGCCTTCAGTTTGTTGCTTTGTAACATCTTTTCAGTTTGTTACTTGGGACATCTTATTTGGATCTTAGTGACTTCAGCCTTTGGGGCTAGAATGTTCCTCTTGCAAAGTAAATGATATTCGATGCATCAGCCTACCTGTTCTTGACCATGCCTCTACCTTTCTGTTTTTCATTTTCACGGAACAGAGATTTTTTAGCTCCTTGAAAGTTTTTAAGGTTCGTTTCAGACTTTTCTTTGATTGAACCACTGTCTCAAGGAAATTGGAGGGGTTTTTGTTTTGTTTAGGGGATTAGGACTAGCTAATGACAGTCTTGGAGAGTTTCTTCACGTGTTCAGTTATCATATTAAGCTTAAACTCCATATTGCAGATTCTTATATGAGCTAGGTGCTACTTCATGGCTTTTAAACACAAAAGCCGTGGACCCAAAATCAGAACAATCTTTGGGTAGTTGGGGCATGACACTGAGACACTTCTTAGTGCCTGAATGTTCTTCCCAGCATGTCTTAGTAATGACTTGTGTGTCCTCAGTGCGTACCACCTGTCATCTTAGCATTTCCCTAGTAGGAAAAGTTAATTTATTTGTTGTGTGTATGCAGTAAGCATAGCTGTGTGCAAACTTGGAAGGCTGGTGGTGAGAGAAATGTTACCTGATTCACACAACTGAATTTTTTTGCTGGTAAAAATTGAGGCCCTCTCCTTTCCTTTCCCCCTGGACTTGTCAGGTCTTCCCATGCTTCCCCTGTTGGCAAAAAGAGCTTACTCTAGCTGTAGGGAGACAATTTTCTATGAGGCTTAGCCTTTGGAGTAAAGTGAAAGAAAACAGGTCAGGGTGCAGTGGGGTGTAGGCCCATATTCTGTATTGTCTAATCTCTTTCCCATTCTTCCTGCACCAGTCTCTGGGGTCTAGCCTTAATCACACATGGTCCCCATATCCCTTTTGGACTTGTTAACTTGTGTTTTGGGGAATCCTCACAATCAATAGTCTACTGTAGTGGAGCCCTAAGCAATTTCTAAAACAAGTATGAGCAGGTTTCTAAAATGGGTTAAAGAGGAGAAGAACCAGGGTCATTCTTGTTTCGGAAAGCCTTGTTATTTGCTTTGACTTTTAAAAGTAGTTCATAAATCTTAGTAGTTTTTATCCAATGTCTCCAGTGCTTTGGGTTGGGGATTGTACAGAGGCAGGTGGAGGGTGACTGATCACAGACCTCAGGCGTATATTTTTGATTCTGGTGTGTCGGAAACTTCATTAAGGCTGTAGGTACATCCCAGTGCTTGAAGCTTTATGTTTTATTTTACACTTGCTGTTGGCCCGGAGGATCATTTCTTAGGAGGAAGCTTCGATAGCTATATTTAGGGCTCTCCTCACCATAGTCCTATTTTAAATTTTACTATTTTTTTTCATGTGTGTTGGTGGTTACATGAAGTCCCACAGTCCTCCTTTTTTGTAGCTTGCAGGCCTGGCATTGGCTTTTTAGCTAGGCTTGGCCACGTCCTGTATTCCAGGTCTTACCTGCTTCGCAGAAATCTCACTTCTGTGTAAAGAAGATGAGCACTAATCATTATCTTGACCTGACCACTTCCAGTTACAGGAACTTGTTTTGTGAGCATAAAGCTTCTGTAAGCTGTGTCTGAACATTTCCATTACTTAACAGTCAGCTCTCTGAAGTGAGGGACCAGGCAAGATATCTGTTTATCCAAGGTACTTTTGAATACCCTGTTTCAGCGGGAAACTCAATGTTTTGGTATTTGAAAAGCCCTCCAAATGTCCCCTGTGGCTTTGAAATAATGCCATGTTTTGGAGGTTTGGATTCTTGCCTCTAGTTATTTTTGCATTAGCCAGGGCCCTAAAAATAACTATGTGTACTTTTTCCAGGCAGAATGAACTGATATGTTTGGTTTTTTTTGGTGAACTGAACATTTTGCATTGAGACTGCTAGAATAAGACACTTTCTTGCATAGGCATTTATGAATTTGTTCAGTTGGTCACAGTGAGCCTTACCACATAGGCTTTCAGCTTGGGTCTGGGGGGAATGAGGATGAGTTCCTTTAGTTTTTTGGAGTCCTCTGCTGCAGGAAAGGAGCGTTGATCTTCAGAAGCAGCTGTTGCTCTCCATTGTAATGAATATAGACCATCAGTAGCTTGCTGCTTGTTGCTTCCCTGTGGGCATGACCTGCCAGTTTGCTTTAAGTTACCGAAGTGGGATACTGCGAGCATATTCCTGCAGTCTCAGTCGAACAGATCTCTCTCTGAAAACTTGCCTCTGCTTCTAAATTTAGAAACAATGCAAGCTGGCAGCTCTCGGAAACGGATTTCTGCGAGCTAATTATCCCTTTAGATAAAGCAGGTCTCCTGCATTGTCTAATCAAATGAAAATATCTGCATTACAGATGGTCCTTTCCATTCATTATTCACTAAGGAGATTATGTTTCTGTGTGAGAGTGCATGATGGGGCGGGCGGGGGAGGCATTGATTGGAAGAGATTGAGAGCATCCCCACTGCTCTTCACTGACATTTCACACCGACTTGCTGTGGTTTTCCTACGTGACGGTTGCTGTACAGTGTTCTGTACTGTTTGAACTCATGGAACAGCTCACTGGAAGCTGGCTGTGCAACTCGGGTTTCTGTGCCAGTTCTTGCTCCAAATGTGATCTTAATTTTTTTTTTTTTTTTTTTTTTTGGTAAGCCACAGAACTGACTGGGATCCTTGTTTGTGCTGTTGTATTGAGAGATCTTGCCTTTTACAGCAGCCCTGGGGAGGTGGGGGAGGCGCCTGCTCCTTAGCAGCACTAGAAGATTGGGGGATAGGGATGATAATTCTTCCCAAAATGGTGAGGGGTTGGTGGGGAAATGACCACTAACTATCTTGGTTGGAGAGAAGCTGCTGCAATAGGGATAATTGTGGCTTGAAAACATAATTGCATGGGATGCATCAGCAGGACACAAACACTTTAAAAGCGTAGTATGTGGAAGTCCTGTGCGGTGGAAATGAAGTGAGTCATTGAACTAGGAGCACCGCCTATCTGACTTTCAGATTCGAGACCATTTTACTAGTTACCTCTTAATTGGAGGTGCATCATTTGGCTCTAGTTTAGTTTGTCCTTTCCTTTCTAGATGGACCCCGGTGCTCTTTCCTGCCAAGGCAGGGGGTCGGACTAGATGATCTGCCCAGGTCCCTTCCGACTCTAGCTACTATGATATGGTAGTTTCCTATATCTGGAAGGTGTCGTGCCCCCCGGCCCCTTTTCCTTTCCCACTGGTACTAAGGTACCACTTCTACACAAGTAACATTTTTCCTTCCCAGGTAAATGCATTTTATTGGATTTAGCCCACATGTGTGTCCTATCGCTTAGAACACAGCTCCCTAACTAGGTTAATGCACGATTCTGCTCTCTGTACAGGGAAGATGAATCTACAGCATTGGAGCTCAGCCAGGTTCCACAACTCTGATTAAAATATTCAAATCCCTATAAAAATCTTAAATATTCAGATTCAGATACTCATCTGGCCTTTATGTCCTGTAGCTAGCTTGTGGCTTTCCAGTTGCACCCTGCTGTTCTTAAAATGTTTTTTCTATCCTCTTACTTTTTGAAAAAACCCACAATCCGGAGACACTGATTATATGGGGGAATGTTGAAATTGGCTTGGCACAAATTGCTGTCAAAAGTACAGCATTAATTTGAATGGAGGCTTTCCGTAACCCCTTGTTAATCATTAGAGTAGTTAATTGTAACACTAGTAGGTAAAAGCTTTTTCTGAAAGTCCTTTTTCTAAGTTTAAATCAAAGGCGTTTCTTTATACAGTGGACTAGATGGAGCCTTTTAAGTGGGTTTTTTTTTTTTAAATTTTTATAGATATAAATCATGTGACTACCGTATGGCTATATTCTAGTGCTGTCTGCTGCATGATTTTGCACATTGGTGCTATTTTGGTTGAAAATGTGCATCATGGTGATTCACTTTGCAGTGACTAACAAGAGTTATAGATGGTGTTGTGTGCATGTCAGGTGGAAACGGTGAATCTTTGACCCCTTCTACACGTACATTTTCTAAATTTTTTTCTATATTTGACCGTGCTGTTTCAGCTGCATTGATATTATACTGCTGCTGTAGACAGACAGGCTGCTGGTGTTTCCAATGTGGTGCTCAGTTTGGAGCAGAATTGTATATCTCTGACGAAAATGCCAGCATCCCATCTTAGGCTTCTGGCATTGCTCGTAGCATTGGAAATATGCCATTAGCAGCAATTTTTGGAATACTTTAGAAATCGTCCATATTCTTAATGAGGCTTACAAAATGTTTCTCATGGATGAAGCTTTAAATGTTGATGAAATTATATTTGTACTTGAAATAAGTAGTATAGACTTCTGGTTCTCCTCACAAGCCAACAGAAAAACGTGACTGGTGGAATGTGCTGCTTTGGGTCTTGAGTGTAACAAATCTCAGTTTATTGTAGTAAGGTAGATGAAAGGTCACAAAGTGGTGGAGTGATTGAAATCTACAGCCTCCAATTTGAGTAGTGTATAGTACTGTACAGTATAGGGCTGTGCAAAGCTTTGGGTGATGATTTGATCTGGAGATTTGGCCCGATTCAGTGGCTGAATCTCTGAATCTGAATCGATTTCAAAGCTCCCTGAATTGTTGGAAAAGATTTGGAGAGCTTTGATGATTTGGGCAGTCCCTGGTAGCCACAGCAGGGAGCTGCAGCTGACTCTGAGCTGGTAAGTACTAGGGGCAGGGAAGGGGGGGCTGGGGGAAGAGACCATGGGAGGACCCCTTCCAGCCCTCAACACTTGCTCCCCAGTCTGCCCCAGCTCCCAGCTCTTTAAAGAAAAGCCTCGGTGCTCACTGGGTGCTGCTGGGTGGGGGATGATCCCTGCTGCCCCCCGCTGCCCCATGCTGCATGGGGGGGCTGCATGAGCCCCACCACTCCCTCCCCCCCCAAACCTTTGCTTCCCAGCCCTGTCATGGGTGCCCTGACCCTTTAAGAATAAAAATGCTGAGAAAAGCCCTAGGACTCGCTGCTCCTGCAGCAGCCTTGGGGCTTTGGGGGCTTGTGCAGATCCCCCCATGTGGCACAGAGTAGTGGTGGCAGCATGGTTCACCTCTCCACTGGCAGAAGCGGTAAGTGTGGGGCTTTTCTCATTTTTCTTTCCTTAAAGGGCTGGAGCTGGGCTGGGTGGGGCACCCATGGGAGGGGTCAGGAGGCTTGTGTAGAGCCTCCCACACGGTGGGGGGCAGCAGGGATTGCCCTCTGCCTGGCAGCACCCAGTGAGCACTGGGACTTGTTAAAAAAAAAAGTGCTGGAACTGGAGCTGGGGCAGGCGTGGCAGCCATTGCCCGGCTGGGAGCGTGGATGGGGGATAGGCTTGGCTGATTCGACCTGATCAAATTGGGACATTGATTTGAATCACCAAATCGAATCACTGTCCCCTGAATTGACCGAATCCAAAGTGAATACTAGCCGCTTCGCACAGGCCTAGTATATAGGTTGGGAAGAGAGGT